>JZKD02S1672864.1:384691-429859 GCA_000966675.3 Picea glauca | reverse complement strand
CTTACAGATGCTGAGATTGTGTATCGATTTCAGATAGTTGAACAAAGTAACGGTGAAGAACAAATATCCTCTACCAAGGATTGATGACCTCTTCAATCAGTTGAAGGATGCAAAGATATTTTCGAAGATAGACCTTAGGTTGGGATATCACTAGGTAAGGATAAAGGATGAATATATCAGTAATACCTCCTTTATAACAAGGTATGGTCATTACGAGTTCATAGTGGTGTCGTTTGGGTTATCGAACACACCCGTTGTTTTTATGTGCCTAATGAATCGTGTATTCAGGGACTATCTAGACAAGTTTTTCATAGTATTCCTGGATGAAATTTTGGTGTATTCCAAGTCAGAGGAAGATCATGAACATCATCTAAGGATGGTGTTGCAAGTGCTAAGAGAGCACCAACTACATTCCAAGTTGAGCAAGTGCTTGTTTTATTAGGAGCATATCCATTACTTGGGGCATATTATTTCGAAGGATGGGATAGTTGTAGATCCTGAGAAGATTGAGGCCATCAGAGAATGGTCAGCATCGAAGAATGTGATAGAAGTCAGATACTTTATGGGTCTAGCTGGTTATTACAGAAGGTTTAGGGATAGATTACCCTATCACTTCCTTGCAAAGGAAAGACGAGAAATTTAAGTGGACAGAGGATTGTGATAGAATCTTCTGACAATTGAAACAATTGTTAACCAGTGCTCCAATCCTAAGGATTGCAGACCCAAATGAAATTTTTTTGGTATACACAGATGCATGCAAAGAAGGCCTGGGAGGATTCCTTAGTTAGAATGGATTTGTAATTTGTTATGAATCCAAGAAGTTGAAAGAGCACAAAAGGAACTATGAAACTCATGATTTGGAGTTGGAATCCATAGTACATGCTCTAAATAAATGGAGGCATTACCTCATGGGAAGAAGGTTCTAACTAAGGACAGACCATAATGGTTTGAAGCATTTGTTTGATTAGCCAACTTTGAATGCTAAACAAAGTAGGTGGTTGGAGTTTCTCTATGAGTACAATTTTGATATCAATCATATCAAAGGGAAGGAGAATAAAGTGGTTGATGCACTCAGTAGGAGAGTACATGAATTACATGCTACATCCATTAGCATGTAACAAACTGATATTAAAAGTAGAATTTCGGAGGCTGCAAATACAGATTTGTAGTACAGAGATTTGGTAGAAAAGCTATAGAAAGGTAAGATTCCACAAAAAGTGGAGAATTATAAATTAGGGGCGGATGGAATAATTTTGTACAAGAACATAATTTATGTACCTAATGTCCAGGATTTGAAACTTGTGATTTTGAATGAAATGCATAATGTGCCTTATGATGAGCACCCTGGATATCATAAAACTATGGCAGCAGTCAAGAGCCATTAATTTTGGCTGGGTATGAAGAAAGAGATTGTTGAATACATCGCCAGATGTATGGAGTGTCAGAAGGTTAAAGATGAGCACAGGCATCCAGCAGGGTTGTTGCATCCTTTACCCATTCCTATGTGGAAGTGGGAGGTAGTGACAATAGATTTCATCACAGGATTTCCTTGAATAGACAAGCAACATGATTCAATCATACTGGTAGTGGATGAGCTTACAAAATTTGCCCATTTTATTCTGTTAAAGGCTACTCACAAGGCAACGAATGTTTTCGACATCCTTATGAAGGAAGTGGTATGATTGCATGGTATTCCCAAGACAATTATGTCTGACAGAGACTCAAAATTTACCTCAAATTTTGGGAAAGGGTTATTCAAAGGATTTGGAACAAATCTGAACTTTATCACAACCTATCATCCTGAGTCTAATGGGAAGATAGAGAGGGTGAATCGAGTGATAGAAGACATACTACGGATGTATGTGTTGGACAAACCATTGAAATAGGAAGACTAACTACATTTAGTAGAATTCGCCTACAACAATGGGTATCAAGCATCGTTGAAGATGAGCCCATTTGAAGCACTTTATGGAAAAAAGTGCAATACTCTAGTAAGTTGGGATAATTCAGCTGATAGAGCAGTGGTTGGGCCCGAGTTGCTCAAGGAAATGGAAGAACAAATGCTAAAAATTAAGCAGAATTTAAAGGCTTCCCAAGGCAGGTAGAAAAGTTATGCTGATAAGAACAGAACCCACAGAGAGTTTAAAGTGGGTGACCATGTTTTCCTAAAAATAAAATCCATAGAAGTTCCTTGAAGCTAGGATGCTGCTCCAAGTTGGCAGCTAGATTTTGTGGGCCATTTGAAATCCTAGAAAGGATTGGGCTAGTTGCATATATGCTTGCATTACCTGCATCCATGACTGTACATAATGTGTTTCATGTTTCATTTCTTAAGAAATATATACCTAATGATAATCATGTAATCGATTGGAATTTTATTTAGGTGGAGCAAGAAGGTGTCCTTCAAGTGCATCCTGTGCGCATATTGGACCGGAAAAGAAAACAACTCCGGAATTGAGCCATAGGGCTTGTAAAGGTCCAGTGGACCTAGTACGGTCATGAAGACGCAACTTGGGAACATGAAGATGCTATGCAGGCAGAATATCCGCATATTTTTGAAGATTTTCAAGATTTTGTTGATGTTGTGTAAAATTTGCACTGAGGACAATGAAAAAATAAGGGGAGCGGATTGTAATATCCCTAAGGAGGAGCCCTGTTGTAATAATGTTTATGAATTTTGATCATTTTTATGAATTGTAAATCATGTTTTGTAGGTTGGTGAGTCGAGTATTGATAAGCTGGTGGGATTATGTGTTTATTAGGCCGGAGAGCCTAAGTGTTAAAGGCCAGGAGCCTGTTTTTGTATATGTAATTATGTAGAACATTAATAAAGATTAAACATCGTTGCATGCAGACCGACGATGAAGAAAGAGCGATGGGGAACTAATATTCCACATGGTGGGTAAGGGAAAGGGGGATGAAAGGTGGGTAAAGAAAAGGGGGTTGAAAGGTTGGAAAGAGGATCTAATCTTAGGGTCTTAAGTCCTTGGGAATAATAATTTATTATTACTCCAAAGTGGTGTGAAAGGTATGTTTTTATCCTAAGTCCTGGGTGAGGCAACGCTTGCATCTCCAATGTGTGAAAAAGGGTACGCATACTTGATGGAGTGCATTTAGATTCATGGGTGACATGTATCGGCCTAGGCACATGAAATTTAACCCAAGAATTGGACTGTGATGGGGGTTCATCCTCCATTCTATCGTTAGTTGTCTGAGACCGAGAATTCTATCTGGTCTCCGCGTTTGCCCCCCATTCTGTCGTTGTCTATCTAAGACCATGAATTTCATCTGGTCTCTGTGTTCTTCCCCCATTCTGTCATCCACTTTATGAACCATTTTGAGTCTCTGATCAACCTCTGCTTAATTTTCTTGTCATGCACCCTGAAAACCAGAATGTTGTTACCGACACGTCTGATCTCTGTATACCTCACACAGCTCTGAAACAAGAAGCATGTGATGTTTTCATGAGAATCTGATACATCCTCTATCTGAACTGTTTGAGTCTGCGTTCGAATTCTACGCTAATTCCTTGTCACACACTTTTAAATCCAGTGGCAAACCCTTGCACTGAGATGTGTCTCCTATGTGTTCTGTGAACCCAGTTTATCCACACTGCAAATCTGATTTCATGCTTAACCATTTGGGTTGTTTTTCTATGTGCTACCTAAACCGCATTGCGTCTTAGTGGACTGTTGTCATTTTTGTATGTCCACACCCAATTTTTTTGTTGTTGTTGTCACCCATGAGTTAACCGAATGTTGTTGTTGTTGTTGTTATCCTAAAATTACGGGAGTTGAGTTGAGAACTGGTTGAAGAATAGGGTTGTCAGGCTCGTGGTTGAAGAGGAAAGTTGTAAGGCCTATGAGAAGCTCTCTCTAGGTGAGAGAGTTTTTTGGGAAGTGGTTTTCTCCTAAAGAGAGTCCAACACCAACTACGGAGCTCTGGGAATTCATGATCCTTCCTATTGCTGAGACCCGGAGAGGGAGGTGAAGCACTGATGGACTATGCTTGTGAAGGTGTATACTCCTAGGTGGAACATGCATGTGGGGAATGAGAGTCCGTGAGTATTGAACATAAGAAGGCTCCTAGAGAGAATATTTTTGGTTTCTCTATGGAGTTTTCCTGTAACCTCGGCCTGGTCTAGGATTCCCTTTCCTTGGGTTGAGCTTAGTCCCATCTTGGGGGTGACCCACTGTTGAGCGTTATGAGTAGCATGGTTGAAGGATGGGAGGTTTGTGGAAGGTCTTCACGTAGTTGGTGGAGTTACTAAATTTTCAAAGATAAGTATCATTATGTGTTTAATTTCAATTGAAATGCATGTTTGTGATGTTTGCAATATTATCATGTATTCTGTTGCAATTATGAATGACTTTTAATTCCATTATTTATGTATGTTAGCAGTAATCTTGTGATTACTCTATATTGTTTAGTTAAATGTGTTAATTTTATTTAATGCAAGTTATATATAAGTATGAGAATGTTTTCACGCAGTGGTGTTGCCCGATAGTGGGGTTGATGGCCGGGGACGTTACACTAACTATATGATCTATGACATCACCATACTTTACATCCAATAACAGACTACAATAATTCTATATGTATGTTATATGCATGCTCAATGTTTTACATATGCATTCCAACATATCCTCGTGCACTAAGAATTTTACCCATGCCTAAAGTGTATATTTATACTAACTATTTTCCTTTTGCATTCACTTGCATAGGTAATATTTTTAGGTCAATATGTATATCCATTCTCTTATTATAGTCATGAGGTCATAAACATTCTCATGTGTTCATATCACTTTACCTCTTCCATAAGGACTAGCAACAGTCCAAAGGACACCTTTTTATTTCCTTAACTGGGTTATTCCAACAACAATTTTCATTCATTATAGTTCAAGTAAATTGACCTTACAATTTCCATCAGTCCCCTAATCATGAGGATTTATACATACATGGAAATTTTTGCAAGGGTCTTATCCCTCATATAAACAACCATCCTTTGGGCCTAAGTATCCCTTAATAGTGCTATGCCATTTTCATATGTTCACATTCAAGTTCAACCATTAATGTTTTTTAGCATACTCCCACTCCTATAAGAGTAGCTATTATAAAGCAACAATATGCTCCTTTTGCTGCAAATTAACATGTAACTTTTCTACTGTAAGAAATTCCAAAACAAAATTTCAATCGAGGAGCTTGTATTGATAATAGATAAACTTTTCCAATGCAAATGAACTCTTTCTAGTAGGTTTGTCTTCGTCTTGTTACACCAGTCCTATGACTAATTTATGGCCCATCTAGGCCTAGTGTTGTAGCCTTCTCTAATACCTCTTTGTGAGACACCCAACCCCCTAAGTACCTTTTCAAGGGACGGTGTATTAAATTTTCTCTTTTCTCAATCATCTCAAGGCCTCATCTAGAGGCCACCATTGTCTTATGCTCATCGATAGATTCACAATGACTATAACCATGCTCAGAACTGAGCTCTAGATCAGAAGTTACAATCTCTAAAAAGTTTCCGAACTTTCATTCATTGAGTTCACCTTTAGTTCCACGTGGAAACCACATGGTTCCTCGTTACTCATGTCATCCAACATGGAACTGATGCGACATCTACCACCTGATCCATCTGACTCCCTCATCCATTGGTTCATAGATATGTTTCTTCATTCGAGTCTTCCCATTGAGGCAGGCATATTCCCACACCTAATCCACTCTGACATGATCTCTCTGACGACACACACTCCGACAAGTCTAACCTACATATCCAATGGCCCTTGGGTTTGGAACATCAACGACTCTGATTACTTCATAGTCACCGACTCCCACAACATTTAATGACCCTTGTATTGTGCCCGTTGCACTTAGCTTATATGAGTCCCTTGGAGATCTACGATTGATATTAAATCTTTCTTGCCACCTTGGTCCATGCTGCCACCATGTACCTGTATTGTGATGTGAAATGTGGCTCAATATCCACTTGACACATGGACCCATCATGATTCCCCACATCACCAATGTGTACAAATGCTTGCTCAACTAGAGATTGACACTTTTCCATTCCTTATAAACTGATTAAGTTAATTAATATTTTCTTGAAATATCAATCCTTAATATTCAATTAATTAATCCTCATTTGGGATAATTAATCTCCATTGATTAAATACACTTATAAATACATTTTTAATTAACCTAAAATATTAGCCCTATAGTTAATGAGGATTTAATTTCTCTCTCTTCCCCCTTGGGAATGGTTTAGTGCTATTTTAAATATTCGGGTTATAAACACCTTATAACACAATTTATTAATTATACCATAATATAATTAATTGCATTGTAAATCACCCAATTTATCTTATAATGTACTTAGCTTGGTTGTAAAGAACACAAGTTGCATGATAATATATTTTATTATATTATTAATAAAGTATGTGGGGATTTCAGACCTCGAAAATACCATGCAACATTCATGCAATCCCTTCTCTTTTCTCCAATGGTCATGCTCTAAAAAGAGATTTCAGTATTTTAGTGTGTGTGTGTGTGTGTGGAGAGAGAGAAGGAGATTATGTGGCATTTAATATTATAATATCACAAGCTCTTGCACTCTGAATTTTTTCACCCAAATTGTTCGTTCCCATTTGTTATACGATATCCAAACTCTAAAAAAGAGAAATTACTAATTATTTTAATTTTTTTATAACCTCATATCATGTAGGCTATCACAATTTGATTGTGTTCTCCCCTCTTTTTCCTCCGACAACCAATCACAGAAAAGAAAGGTTTAATATTATATTTTATAACAATTGTAAAACCTTGATCTATCGCCCCGAGATATTCAAAGTTAACTAATGCTTTCTCCTCCCATTTGTCTGATGGTCAACTCCAAAAATGAATAGGAACTTGTTATATATATATACATATAGCTCCCCTCTTTTTCCTCCAATGGTCAACTTTGAAAGGGGATGTGTATAATATTATATTATGTGTAAAAATCTTATAATGCTTAAGCCATCGCTCTGATGGATTCAAACTCCATTCAAGTGCTTCCTTTCTTTTATTCCGATGACCCAAATCTAAAAGGGTCTTAATATGAATAATTAATATGATAATGTTTAAAACTCCATTGGTTTTCGCAATCCAAACAATTTCTCCTTTCTCTGTAATCTAAAAAATGATTTATATAAATATTTAGACGTTGAAAAGGATAACAAATAGTATATTTTCTAAGCCTTTAATAAATAAGGAAATATATTTATCATATTTTTTCCAAGAGTGCAACATGGCTTGTGGATGGTGTAAGTATTGAAGCTATGAAACTTGGAATGGTTCATTTCTTTGCATAGAAGAGGGGTGAAATTACAGACTTCCCATTTCTCACACATAGGGATGGAAATCATAGTTTTTAATATATTTCTTTCTCAACTCATTACTCCAATTATTAAAATGTTTAGCTGGTAAATTTGGAATTTACCAAAGTTTACAGTCTTTACCATTCATTCAAATTTTCCCAGAAAACATATAAATGTATAAATACATATATATAATTCGATCATTTTTTGTTTGTTTAAATTATTTTCCATAATCTTGGATGGGGTTCCATGTAGAAGAAGGAGGCCATGCAACACTCCCATGAACTCAGCCATAAATATGGCTAGCCATTGTCCCTCACCTCAGTCTTGAATGGAGGGCGAACTTAATAACTTTCATAGGAAGGGAGGACAACTCCCTCGCATCAGTTTAATGGTGATCTTGTAGATTAATAGTAGGAGGTGGGTGATGAGTACGGGGGGACACACAATAATCTTGTCTGCCCCTTGGATATCTAACCCACTCATCCCTGCCTTGCTCTACTTTGCCTCCGAGCTTTGTCACCTTTCCTGATTAGGGAATTGGGTTATTCAATAGTCATTTTTCCTGGATTTAATTTAGTGGATTCTTCGCCCCCCTAGCTTACCCATGCCCAAAGAGAGAGAGGAAAGCCTAGGCAAGGACCTACCTGGTAAATTTATGCTTCCAGGCAGAGATGCCTACATAATCTGGAAGGCGCCCTATCCATTTCTAGGACTCAGTGCACCATGAGGCCACATACTTCCCCAATGGCCTACGTCAATGAAGAATATCCACAGGAACCTATCGAGGTTCCATCAGAATCCCTCCTCTACACGGTCCTGGAATATTACTTGCGCCCCCCCACCAGCAAAGCTGACACATGTACTAAGAATTCCATGGAAGGCCCCACATGCATAGTTCAAGAGGAATTCCCAGAGGAACTCCTCCACATGGCCCCAGGCACTTTCATTCAAGGAAGCACCAATGAAGCAGATGCCAAAGATGTGGCAGACAAGGATAGAGTCACCTGCACTATGCAGGAGAATTTTCCCATCTCGGTGCCTCCACCACTGAATGAAATTTAGGAATGCGACCCATCTCCCCCAAGCCTCTTAAGCCCGAAGCCGCTAGAGCTCATTTTCGACCTCAAAAGCTACATGGAAAACCATCTTCATCGGGACACCCTCATCAACAATCGGATTGATATGATTTTTGACGCATTCTCGAATGCACCAGCCAAGCAGCAGTGCCCGACCTGTCCGCAACCCTTCGTGCTACATCCCAATGACGACACTCTTCATGGAGCTTCAGACGACACACCCCATGGTGTGAAAAACTCGGCCAATGTTTAGATTTGCGTAGTCATCTGATCTCCACAAGCACAGTGATGGTGCTTCCTTCTTGTTATCATGCACTAGTACATTGTTAATTTCCTATCTAGTTTTCTTTTTCAGAAGTTGTTAGTTTGTTCTAGCTTGCAAAGAGATCTATGTCAGTATTATCATTCGCCAGCTGCTCTGGTTTCCAATTTGTAGGGCATGTGGCAGATGCCTTTTTTGGCCGAAAGTATAATAGGCGGCCACCTATTCTAGTTTCCACTAGTTTGGTGGAACAGCTGACAAGCCAATGACATGTATCAATTTTGTACAGTGACAACACAGTAATAGGATTTACCCTTTCTATTTACAAAAAAATTAATCTTTTCCATAATATTGCATTTTCTTGGGAAATAATTGGGAAATCAGGAATTAATTACAATGCATCAAATTCCATATTTCTCTTTTTATTTCAAATAAGGAACTTGAATTTTATTCCTCCTTTTCTCATTATTTATTTTAAAAATACTTTAGCTTTCTTGAACACTCATCTTATTTTCTTTAGGCCAAACATGGGTCTAGACTTCCTCTAATTATGAAGTTTCCATACCAACAAGGTGACCAATATTCAATTCTGTGGATCAAGAGATCAAGTGATATTTCTCTTCAATTTTGTGGATCAAAAGATCAACGAGGAGACAATTTTACTAAACCACTTGGAAAATTTGGTTTTGAATTTCAAAGACATCATTTGGGCATTGTAATTGACGTTGTATGTAACAACTGATATTAAGGGGAAGTGTTAGAGTAGTTAGATATTGACTTCAGTTTGAGTTTACTGCAGAGTAGTTCAACGATCCGTTGGATCCATTTGTACTTTGTGTATTGAAACCCCAGGAGTTATCCTGCATTTATATTCTTGTTTTGTTTGTGTTTTACCTCTCTGAATTTATCAGTATCAACACTTATCTGCTGACAACAATTCCCAAGGAAGAGGAATTTTGTGCCCAAAATGAGAAGGAAGGGAATATCATTGAAGTTAAAGTTGTCCAGTGTAGTGATCCAGATCCCACGTTGGTGACCCATTCCCATCACCAAAATGATGTGGATGACCATCGACTCTTGAACAATTACCATGTGGGATTGATTGAACCAATTTCCAATGCATAGGAAAAAATTCCTGGCTTGGATGCAAAATCGGGATACAAAAATTATCTGCACGTAAGAAGCCCACACTTGTTCCTCACACAAAAGTGTAGAAACTCATGCCCTGTAATGAAGCACCATCTAGTTGAAGAAGAGTATTGTGGTCTATCGATGGTAAAAAAGAGCTCTCTCTGCACAGGTCGAGAATGGATCAAAATCGGAGAACCAAAATCAACTCAGCATCCCAACCACAATTTTGTCTTTATGACGCTGAAAGATAATGCACGAAATGATAAATTGGAATGGCTCGAGTACAAGGGTTCATGTTTTGTTTTTATATAAATTCTCGGGATCGAAATAAATGTGTATGCTACCGCCCTAAAGAGATGCAACCCAAATTGATGATAGTCCAATGTTGAAGCACCCGTAAATGATCTTTTTCACGAAGTGACTGAAGCCGACCAACAAGCATTTTCCATGGACCCTATCGGTCAAAATTATACATCCTATATATTGCTAGTGAATCGGTACATCAGTGCAGATAAAAGTGATTTTCCCTAAAGTGTTGGACATTTTGAGAAAGTGATGGATAATCTGGTCATTAATATTACAAACGTTAAAGTCCAAGGACCATTAAGTCTGCAAAGGGACATAGTAAGTTCTCAATTTTCTCTTTGTGATTCAGACGTCCTTACAAGTATCTCAATATAGGTTCACATTGAGATTTCAACTACATAATTGTGTCCCAGAAATGGAGTCATACTGTGTCAAATTAATACTGGATAAAGACCAATTTTTTTTGTTTTCCAAGACATTACAAATTGAAGGATCTGGCTATGATGAAGAGCCACTTGCATCTGTCTTTAGTGCCACAGGAAGAATGACAAATATTCTTGTAGAGTCTGGAGTTAAAAACAAGGAATTCACTTACACCCTATGGAACTAGGAAAATAACGTAGACCTCACCATTCCTCTGCCAAGTTTCATCATTTCATGATTATTGAAGGAAAATGACGCCACCCTCTAGGCCGACAAGATTATTGAAGGAAAATTCGACCTTTTTTGTGGCTCCGAATTTGACATAACATTCAGAATGAGATCATTCAGAGTGAGATCTGAGGAGCAGAACCATGAGAAGGCCATGAACAACCCCAGAGACCTGAGTTGATCACATGACTTCCCCATCCATATTGGCGACAAAGAATATGCAAACAAAGAAACAAAGCATAGTGAGAAGCTGGGACATCGTCTCGAGCCCCTAGAAATTCCCAAGTTTGATATGAATACACTTTCTACTCTCGCTTTTTTATGGGAAACCATAGCTTAGGAAGAATGCGGCCTGCTCAGGCTCTAGCTCATAGGATACTAAGGGTTATAAGCATCTTAGGCCTCAGTTTATTAGTTAATTCTGGCCATTTCTGAGTTTGTTCTAAACTTGGTTTCATTGGTTAGACACTTTGAGTCAAAGTCTATGTGAATCCAAGACATATGATGAGACCATCACTACTTGATTTGTATTTTATTATTTATATTTAAGAATATCAAGCCTTTGTTTTAAATTTTACAAAAATATAAAAAACATTATATAAATTAAATATATTATTTTAATTTAATTATTAAAATTTTAAATAATATTCATTAAAYTATATCWTTCAATTTAATTAAAAAGATTAAAATAATTTAATTAAATATGTAATTTTTTAAATCCAATTTTAACATAATAATCTTACATATTTATAAAAAAAAATTATAAGAAAATGGTTTCTTTTCATTTCCAACTTCACATTTTAATTCACTAAAAATACCTACCTATACTTATTTACTTGGTACTATGAGAGAATTTAACACATATTATACCACCCACCCTTTCCAATAATGTTTTATAAATTCATAATGATTTCTCTCCTAAATAATTTTTTTATTCTATTAATTTGATTTTTGATTTTATTTTTTTAATAAATTATTATCATATATATAATTTAATAAATTATATTGGACACACAAAACTAGTTTTGTATTTTTTTATTAATCAAGCAAAACATATTTATACAAGAAGTTTTTCTCAACAACATAACAAGATCATAAGGGAATCTCTCAATCACACACACATAAATAACACTTAATAGTTGGAGAAGATCTTCCACAACCAACCAGATCTAACAGACTCAAATTAATGTCTAAAAAATAATAATTCTAACACCCTCCCTTAATGCTTACATCACAAATAACAATATTAAAATCACATAAAAATATTTTTGAACTTTGAGATATGTATCTTATTTTTTATTACCATGCTTTTTTTTTAGGAAATCCTTGCAGTCTTCTCCTCAGTGGATTAATTTCCACTACCCTGATCTCAATATTTTGAGGAATACCTGAGCCGACAAAGAAACATGAGAGTGGGTCCGCAGTGGAATAAATCCTTGTCTTGAAGCAGATGAACAACAGTCCTGCGGTAAAATTGATAGTTCTCACAAGCTTTCCATGAGGAAGAAGACGAAAAACATTGCAGGGAAAATGAAATAGCCTGAAACTGAAAGTTAGGACACACCAAGAAGCCACCTCCTCACAGTCGAAAACTTCAGTGGAACAGGTTGCACAAGAAATTCCATAGGCCCAAATTAGTCCATTCTAGGTGGAAGGAGATGACTAGTAGGAATATGCCTTTCACCATTGGGAATTCTGGTCCTCATTCCCTAAGATGTTAATTGTATATCTAGAGAACATGACAGTGGTACCACAATTGAATAATTTTTTGGCTTGAAATATATCTCTGGGAGCATCAACAAATCATTTCCTTGCAGTGAAATATTTCTACCCAAAACGAACTAATTTGGACCCCTGGAATTGCTACTTTCGAGCTGCAAATAGGCTATTGCATTCAACGTTGATTTCTTTTCTAAAACCCCTTCTTTTGGTGTTGTTAGGACTGCCATCATCGAGACGAGAAGTGTCGCCCATTATGGTTGGTTTCAATTTGGGCACAGGAGTGGGAAAAGTCTATGCATTTACATCATCCATTAATGTATCATCATCCATCAGATCATTTTCTTCTGGATCGAAATCCATCGCATCAACCTTTACACCAACCATTAATTCAGGTGGGCAGGTTGTTTGAGCAGGCATGCTTGCCTTGGAATTCTTTGGTTTAAAATATATCTCTCGGTGCATCAAGGGACCATCTCCTTTTCTTCTCCTAGGCGGAGGGAGATGAGTAGTAAGAATATGACCTAGAATACTAGAACCTCTAGCCATCATGCCCGAAGGTTTTTATTGTATCTAGACAAAACTGCTATGGAACTGCTGCCATAAGATAACGAGAATTTTTGTTTTCTTCAGATGATGTTTGAAATGAAAATTGGAGAGGGATAATATAACCCTCCACAAATATTGGTTTAATGTGTATCAATGGAATATCTCCTCGATCCTTTCACTGATCAATTACAATCTCCAGGGTTCGTGTGTAATGAGTTGTTACCATTAAAGATTACTAATTTCATATTTAGAAAAAAGTGCGAAGGTGGTGGTGACGACGAAGAGCGATTAAGAATTAGATATTTCGTAAAGGTGCCAATCGATTGACCCACAAAAGTGATTGCAACATGTTTGAAATGAATACTTGGAAAGGATAACACTCTTCTTCGCAGATCTTGGTTTAATTCGTATCAATGAAAAATATTTTCCGGCTTCTGGACATTAATGACAAACTTAACGGTTGATGCAGGATGAATTATTAGCATTAAAGATTAATAATTGCATATATAGAAAGAAGTAAGAAGGTGGTGGGGATGGCGAAGAGAAACTAAGAATTGTACATTTCGTCCACCCGCCAACCCGTGAAAGAGATTCCAAGAAATGGCCAAGTATGGAAAGCAGTCGGGCGGGTTTCAAAAATAGGGTCACAAGATATAGTAAGGAGATGTGAGGGGCTGATGGTCAAATTGTATGTCACAATGACAGATTTTGGCCACCAATTTGTATATCGTGGAATTTCGGGTGATGTTTGTACATAGTGGAATAGTGGAAGCGCAATGTTGAGGAGAACTAGCCAGGAACCGACGATGGTAATAGTGGCCAAGTATGCAATGGACAAGTGATTGGTTGCACTCGTGATATAAAAGCATTAGACATACTTGGAACATGAGATATTGACGGGCTTGAAAACAGGGACACAAGATCTACTCAGGAGACATGAGGGCCTGATGGTCAAATTGTATCTACCCCAACTATTGAATGAAAAATGTGTAACACAGAAGAGGAGACAATGACGGATCTTGAGGGTCAATTTGTATATTGCAGAACTTCGGGTGTTGTATATAAAAGCATGAGACATTCAGAAAAAGGACACATTCGGAAAAAGGACCATGGAAACAGAAAGCGAAAGAAAACGAGATAAAGGGAAATTTGTTTCATAATTTGTAGATCGCAAAAGTCTCAGCGTTGTTTGGAGGTGGCAAAACAATGGAAACGCAATGTTGAATCCGTTTATTTGGGAACCTGTGATCCAAAAAAAATATTCAATATGAAACAGGAAAGTGGTCAGTCAGGCTGGTGATATAAAAGCAACAGTGGAAATCTGAAGACGTGAATCCACCAACTCCAGCACCTAGACACTTTTCGAAAAACAAGTAAGTAACCAGAAAGGGAAAGCAGAGGGAAAAAAGAAAGGGGATGGCAATTTTCAGAAGTGGGAATTGGTGTAAGAAATCCCCATTGATGGTCATAATAGTAACTATGAAGCGCATTAAATATGTGAACAGGTTCTTCAATCAAGGAATAGATACAATGAGCCATGCTTATAGTTTCCGGTATCTAATTTGTATAAGAGAAGCGTAAAAAAGCTACAAGAAAATCAATTTTGGGATGTTAAGTAAAGTTATTGTACTGTCATCTTCACCGCAAGTATAACAACGCAAAATTTGAATTTTAATTTCCTCTCATTGATATGATAGTTCCATTGGACTTCGCATAGTATTTATTCTTTTATTTCAAATTATTCCAGGAGATTAATTTTTCTAAGTTCATCGATCAAGGAAAAGTGCTAAAAACGAGATAAAGGGGAATTTGTTTTCTAATTTGTAGATCGCAAAATTCTAGGTGTTGTTTGCAGGCGACAGAAAAATGGAAACGCAATGTTGAACCTTCTTATCCGAGAACCCGCGATCCAAACATTTTTTTCAATATGAAATGAGAAAGCAGTCGGTCGGGCTGGTCATATAAAAGTAAGTGGAAATATGAAGACGTGAATACACCAACTTCCACACCTATACATTTTCCGAAAAATGAGTAAGTAACCAGGAAGGAACAGTAGAAGGCGAAAAGAAAGGGGATGGAAATTTTCGAAAGCGGGAATTGGTGTAAGAAATCCCCATTGATAGTCTTAACAATAACTATGAAGTGCACTAAACATGTGAACATGTTCTTCAATCAAGGAATAGATACAACGATCCATGCCTATAGTTTCCAGGATCTGTTTGTATAAGAGAAGCGACGAAAAGCTATAAGAAAATTAATTTTGGGATGTTTAAGTAAATTTATTTTACTGTCATCTTCACTACAAGTATAACAATGACGAATTTGAATTTTAATGTCCTCTCGTTGATATGATAGTTCCATTGGACTTCACATATTATATATTCTTTTATTTCAAAATATTCTAGGAGATTATTTTTTCTAAGTTCATCGATCAAGGAAAAGTGCTAAAAATGAGATAAAGGGAAATTTGTTTGCTAATTTGTAGATCGAAGAAGTCTGGGTGCTGTTTGCAGGTGGCGGAACAATGGAAACACAATGTTGAACCTGCCTATCTGGTAACCCGCCTATCTGGGAACTCGCGAACCAAAAAATTTGTTCAATATGAAGCGGGGAAGTGGTCGATTGGGCTGGTGATATAAAAGTAACAGTGGAGATCTAAAAACATGAATCCACCAACTCCCGCACCTAGACATTTAACCAAAAAGGGAAAGTAGAGGGAAAAAAGAAAGGGGATGGAAATTTTCCAAAGCGGGGTATTGGTGTAAGAAATCCCCATTGATGGTATTAATAGTAACTATGAAGTGCATTAAGCATGTGAACAGGTTCTTAAATCAAGGAATAGATACAAGGAGCCATGCTAATAGTTTCTAGGATATGTTTGTATAAGATAAGAGTCGAAAAGCTACAAGAAAATCAATTTTGGGATGTCTAAGTAAAGTTATTGTACTATTAGCTTCACCACAAGTATAACAATGTCAAATTTGAATTTTAATGTCTTCTCATTGATATGATAGTTCAATTGGACTTCGCATAGTATATATTATTTTATTTCAAATTATTTTAGGAGATTAATTTTTCTAAGTTCATCGATCAAGGAAAAGTGCTAAAACGAGCCACATACTGCATTTGTGTCACAGAGCTTATATTAAAGGGAAAAGCATGTCCTCTATAGTCTTTAAGATCATAGAAAAACTGTGAAGATCCTGAATGTATTATTAATTTTCCAGAATGAAGCATACAACCAAGAACCAAGTAAACACCAAATGTATTGAAAGTTGAGGCAGAAGGCAACACATGAACACATAAGGTCTCAAGCAAGATCTGACAAGGTTCCATAGAGAAGTATGCATCAACCTTTGCATCAAACAAGTTGATATATAAAAAAAAAACATAGTGGCATTGGTTTTCTCTTACATCTAGTATATGTTCCCATGAGAAAATAACCGAGGCCATGGGATATGAACACAAGTCTTTCATACACAAGACAACACAAAACCAGTAGAGCTTTGCCACTATACACTAACTATAACTAGACCTCAAAATGGGGAACTAGAAAGTTGTCGATTACTATTTTACCATCAAGCAAGATCACTATGGACATTTTATTCTAATAGTGCCATGGTCTATCACTACCAGTTTTAACAATGCCAAATCTCCAATATTATTGGAAATTCCTGATGGTTCTGCCCAAAGGAAAAAGCTATTTCAACGGTTCAAAATATCGGCTTGCATTATTTAAAGTTGGATACCTTTTATGGGGTTTTCTCTAATGCTTCCCATTTGTTCACTAAACAATCTTATGTGTGTGTACATCACCAACAATGACACCCGCCTGTATGACTTCCAATGCCTGAACTCCCCAATCTCTATAGCGAGATCTGAAAATCTCAAGCTCATGTTTCAATCCATGTTGAGTCCTTTTTTTTTCAATTAGGGCATCAAGAAAATGCATATACCATACCATAAATGTATAGTTGGAAAACATTTTTTTTTCAATTCGAGTACCGAAAAAAAGTGCAGAAACCCTGCCATGGATATATAGTTGGAAAAAAATTGTCCAATTTGAGCACCAATAAACGTGCAGACTCCTCCATCAAATCCACGACTAGCCACCATTTTTTATTTTTTTTAATTTGCACACCACAACAAATATGCAAAATTCTTACTGGGAGATGCAAAAAAACATCAAAATAACAACATCGATTGCATTTGTAATTAGATTCTCCTTGTTGTTTCAAGTGCACAAGGAGAGACAAAATCTTTGGAAAGATAATTTTACATCTATAGATGTAAACTCCGAATAACTCAAGTCCGATGAACATTCATCTGGGTTTTGAAGAAAAATTACAAAAACACATGAGATATTTTCATTTCTTGCCAAAGCTTGATATGATTTTTTTTCCAGCCGATATGCAATATTGCATTTTCCTCATTTAAGGTAAATTTGCTATGTATCCGAAAGTTGTGCAGCATGTAGACACTATTTTCCTTTTTTTGTAGGTATGCTTCATATGGAAATTCTACTAACTTAGGAGGCACATCTTGTAGAAGAGGTTGTCTAATTGTATAATGCACGGTTTTGTTGCCCATGGTTCGGATGGAAACATTGAGGCAATGTCTATATATGTATGGAAATTCTTTACTGCATCGCAGACAATCAATTGTATCATCACTTATGAAAGTAGAAGCAGAAGCAGGAGAGTTAAATTTCACACATACAAGATCAAATGGGGTCGATTATGCATTCCCTGCAACCAAAACACCCTCAACCTGGAAACATGAGCATAACAGTTAATATATTAAACAATATAATATACAACTACACCCAAAAAAAAAAAAACTGCAGAAATTTGGTGAAGGCTATTTGTATGAGCAAAGTGAGGATGAATCTGTAGATGTATACACACAACAATTGTAAAGCTAGTTAGTTTCTTGAGATCCTATACTATGTTTGCTCGCAATTCTATTACAAATGTTGCTTGGGTTGTGCGAAATATCCTTTCTTTAACATATCTTTTCTTTGTTATATTTTTTAACAGAATAAGTGGGAATTTCCCTCTATGCAATTGTTGTTCCATTGACGAAGACAAATTCAAATAGGTATTGAACAATTGCAGTTGCAACATGGAATAGTGCAATATTTTTGTAACTTAACCGAGATACATGAACATGTGAAAGTAAAAGACAAAACTAGATGTAGAGAATGATGCCATTGTCTTGTCATTGTTTGACTCTCCATCTTTATATGGATAATGTTTTGCGAGCCAAGTTTTCTTGCGAGTGTGAAAATTGTGCCAACGGTTCTGATTGGGTAAATGTCCTTGCTCTGTGCTAGTTCGTTGATAGTTGCATCTGGGATGAAACGATATTTTGAACAAATAGCGAGAATTTTTTCCACAATACTTGTTTCGTTGAGAGATATAATCCGATCACAATAACCATGGTCATATACTATTTCGGTCAATATATTAAAATTTGTAATGGATATCCCATTACCTGGCAATATATTTTATGTATGTTTCTGGACAAGTTGTGTGGGAATAGTCAGTGTGACTGTCATCAGGTTCTCCTTGTCTATCATGTCAGCACGCATAATGGATCTAGTTTGTTTACCTTGTCCAAGTAGGTTCTATAGACGACCATTATGTCCCCGATGAACACTTGTCAAGTTCGGTGGTTGTTCAAGCCCTCTATTGATAGTATTATGGGTGTTACAAGTTTAGACCTGGTGACATTTTTTGAACAGGAAAAGTAATGTGAATGGTAGTGTGCATTATTTTTTTTGTTTTCTTTTTTTCCTGGCATAAATGTACATGTAGACACACAACTTGGATGAAATATGGAGCCAAAGTTTTGCAACCAGACCTCTTAGTCTGCGGAACCTACACTATGTTCGACATCTCACTTGCACTTGTTGATACTTCTTGTGAACTACACAATATGTGTTGCAGATGAAAACAACATATTCACCATGCCATATATGAATAAACAATTGAGGATATTTGTTTGGTAAACATATGGGGAACATAATGTATGCATATTTACCTTTGGCCTTGTCGGTCTACCGATGTTTGGGATGATTGACTGTTGATGGCCATGTCACTAGTCCAAATGTTTCTGATGCAAACATGTGTAGATGAACATTAGAAGGAATAGACAAGCATATGCATTGTATATTGTCTATAATTGTTCTTAATGTCACATGCAGGGTCGAAGGAGATGGAATACGAAAATATGAGGACCCGAGGGTCAAATTGTATGCCTCAGATTTTTTGACTGAAGAAATGAGTAACAATAAATAGGGTGTGATGGCATGGTATGATGACCAATCTGTATATTGGGGAACCTCTGAAGCCAGAGGCGCAATCTTGAACTCGTCAGCCTGACACCCGCAATCGACAAAGTGACTAAGTATGGAATAAGGTAGAAGCATGACCATAAATGTGAACAAGTGAGTCCAACAACCCACGCACCAAGGATTTTTCAGAAAGACAACTAAGTAGAGCAATCATAAGGAAAAAGAGATAATAGAAAATGGGAAAATTAGAAATGGGGAGGGCACAAAGGCCCATTGTTTCCAAATCATCATTTTCTATTCCAATATTATATGCTCCGACCCGGTTTGTATGTTTAATTTACTAGCGCAGTTGGTATACCTTTTCGAAGATTGTACCATAGACCCCTCTACTGTCGCATAAGAATTCATATTCTTGTCCAACCAATTAGTTTTTTTCAAGGTAGCAACTTCGAACATACAATGGACATGAAGGCAAGTTAGTATGCAAAAAGACATGTAAAAGAAAGAAATATAGTTATATTTATTTCAATGTAGCAGCAAAGAGAATACAATTCACATGAGAATAAGTAGAAAGATACGTAGTATATACATATAGTAAAAAAGGTGCAAAGCAATAGAACAAATACACAGACAATAAATGAAATACTAAACACTGGAATATGAAATAAGAGTACAGGTATGCACCTCTGTAACTCCTCTACATTCGCGCAAAAGAGTCGATCGTCCTCTCCAGCCACTATGTTTATTTAAATGTAGCAATGCAGGAAAAATACAATGGACATGAAGCAAGTTAGTATGCAAGAAGACATGTAATAAAGATAAGTAATTATGTAGGAAGGTATGCAATATATACTTACAATAAACTAGGTGAACATATATACAAACAATAAATGAAATACAAAACAATGGAATATGAAATAATAGTACAAGCATGTACCTTTGTATCTCCTCTTCCAGCGCTGCAGTTAAGACTGCTTCGTTTTCTCCAGCTATTTTGTTTGTTTGAATGTGGGAACACACAAAATACAATGAACATGAATGGAAGCTAGTATGCAGCGGAGAACAAGTAATATGTACATACAGTAAATGAGAATCAACGAATAAAATAAAATATAGTTATAAACATGAACCTTTACTTTTCTCCATCCATGGTTGTAAATATATAAAGTTTTCCCCTGCCCAAAATATATTACAAGCCACAAAATATTAAGAAATTGCATGGCCATAGTTAAATGTTTTTGGTTTTCTATGGAAAATTATCCAGATATCCTTCCAGACATGGAAATATAATTTTGTAGTATCTTTGGTGTACATATCATATCTCAAGTACAAGACAAATTGTATCGTGGTCACACCAGTCCGTTGGTCTGGATTTTATGAGTAGAATGAAATGACTACAGATTATTAACAGGTGATTAACACAAAATAACAAAGATATAGTAAAATTGGTTTTCTATTCAATAAGGAAATAAGTTGAAACTGTAAAATGTAGCAGGAAACAAGCTTGTTGGAATGGTGGTGGCTTATCTCTGAGAAGAGATGTGACGATTGGGATATTTCGCAAGAAGAATATTACAATGAGACTCTCAAGGCCTTTTTACAATAAACAGGAATGTCAAAAACCCTAGACATCCAAAAACCTAACACTAGGATATGAAGCGCCAAAATTCATGTGGGCCCCGTTTGGGTAAGTCAGTACATCAACTTCCTGGGGTCGTAACTTTTGCATACAATCTTCGTTTGACGTGTTCAATACCTCGTTAGAAATATCTATCCGAGGAATAGAACTTTTGTTTGAGAAACATCAAAGGAAATTTCATGTTGCTCCCCATTTTCCCAAAAAAACATCATTTAGGGCCTCAAAATGGCTCCAGAAGTTTGAGGACCCGAAAACTGCTAAAAATAGTAAATTACCAAAATTGCCAGACAACTGTCTTGAACCAGTTGGAAAAGGTGGGTTGCTACCAATATCCACTTGGAGCAATCCTCCCTCCTTAGGAATCAATGGTCTCCATTGTGTTGAGTTCCCCCATTATATGAGGAAATTTCTACTGAATTTGGCCCCGAGTGAGCCACTTGCCTTGGTGCAGGAGCTTCCCTGTTTTAATGACTCGATAAAGATGGATCCTTTGCTGTCAAGTGTTTTTGATTTGTGTGTCCACAATCTGATCACAAGATGCATGTTGTATGCAGTCTAGGTTGAGCTATGTTGGTGTCAGTTGTTCTGCGACTTCTGAGGTGTCTAATAATGGTGGGAAATAAGGGTGAAGGAAATCCATGTTGAACAGTGGGTGCATTCCAAGGAAAGGAGGAATGTTAAGCTCAAAATAATTACCCCCCATGGCCTTGGTGATGGTGTATGACCCACAACGTAGTGGGCGAAGATTTCGATGGGGTTCTGTAAGGCATTCTTTCTACAAGTGAAGCCAAACTTTGTTTTCCACCTGAAACTTATGTGGCACCCGATGTTGATCATGGTGTTGCGTGTACTTGTCATTGGACTTCTGTAGGATATCCTGAACATGTTGGCGAATGTGCTAGATCCACTCAATGAACTAGGTGGCTTTGTCAGCTTTAGTTGGAGCAGGAGATGAGTCGGTGGAGGTGATCGCAAGGGGAAGTACAACATCTATGGGACCCAATGGTTGGAATCCCAACCCCACTTGAAAGGGGTTGTGGTTGATTAAGATATGTAGGGCTCAGTTTTAGCTATGCTGGACATAGGGAAGGCTCTCATCCCATGTGAGAGGGTGCTTGGAATTATACATGTGAAGGATATGCACAATCATTCGTTTTATGACCTCGGTTTGGCCATCTGTCTGGGGGTGGAAAGTCATGGATTTGGTGAGCTTGGTGTCCAGCAGTGACTAGAGTCTCGAGAAAAATGTGCTGAGAAATCGATTGTAGCGATCTGAGACAATGGTTTGTGGGATTCCAAAATGTACCGAGACTCATTCAAATAAGAGCTTGGTAGTGGCCTCTATTGTGATGATCTTCCTGTAGGTAACCAGAATCATCATCTTAGAAAAGTGATCAACAACCAAAAAAACACAATCATTTCCCCGCTTAGTGGACGGGAGGCCCAACATGTAGTCTATTGAGATGGATTCCCATGGCCTTTCAGGAGTAGGAAGATGGGTGTACAAGCCCTGTTTCTTAGGGGTCTGTTTGGCAATAACACAGGTAGTGTAGGACCTGATATACTTACTAACCTCCTGTCGAAGTTTCGGCTAGTAGAAATGTTTCTGTAGCATCGCCACTATATTTTCGATGCCGAAGTGTCCTGCCACCCAATTCTAGTGGGATTCCCAGATCATCTTCTCTCGCTCACTTGATGGAACACAAATATGGCCCAGACGACACAACAACCCATCCTGAAGATGGAAATTATCGACAACTACGTTTGCACTCAACATTTGGTAGGTGGTGGTGAAGTATGGGTCTGTCTCATAGAGTTGGGGCCATGCATAGGTCTCATGGCCACAAGAGTATATCACCATGGTGAGTGTTGCAATTGGTGGTCTGTTGAGGAAATCAGCGATGTGATTCATACTTCTTGTTTTATACTTGATGTTGAGGTGGAATTGCTGCAAGTATGTGGACCAATTTTGATGGCGGTCATTCTGCAATTTTCCTTGTGTCTGCATGAACTGTAGTGGCTTATGATCAGTGTGGATAATTGTCTCCTTCCCAAGAATGTAATGTCTCCACTGGTGGCAGGGTTTCACAATGGAGTACATTTCTTTGTCGTAAGTAGGGTACTTAAAGACAACATCTGATAATGTCTCACTATGATAGGCCACGGGGTGGCTGTGCTGAGTGAGAACAACACCCACAACATAGTCCGAAGCATCTATCTCTATCTAAAAGGGTTGTTGCAGGTCTGATAGTGAAAGTACTAGGGTTGAGCTTCTGCAAATCATCGAACGCTTGTTGTTGGGACCGACCCCACACAAATTTCTCCTTACCACCACCCCTGGATATTTGGCTAAAGGCCCATGTAATTAGCAAGGCCCAAGAAGATTCAAAGCTCAGTGAGTGTGGTTGGGGCTGGCCAGTGATGGATGACTTGGATCTTGGATGGATCCACATGTACACCATGATGATCAACAATGTAGCCCAGGTAATGCACCCTGTCCATGTTGAAGGAGCATTTTTCCAAGTTGGTGTATAGATTTTGCTATCATAGAGTGTGAAGAACCTGCTGAATATGCTGCAAGTGTTCGGCCCAAGTCTTGTTGTAAATGAGAATGTCATCCAGATAAACCACTATAAAAGTATTGGTGAATGGTCACAAGATATCATCCATCATCCTAATGAAAGTGGTTGGAGAATTTGTCAAACCAAAGGGCATGACCAACCATTCAAAAAGGCCTTCCTTTGACTTGAAGGTAGTCTTCCATACATCTGTCTATTCTATCGTGAGCTGGTGGTAGCTAGACTTCAGATCAATCTTACTGAAGTATTTGTCCCCCGTGAGTTGATCAAGGAGGTCATCGATTCAGCGAATCAGGTACCGGTTTATGACTGTGATTTTATTCAGAGCTCGGTAATCAATGTAGATTCACCATGTTCCATCTTTCTTCTGTACCAGCACGATTGGGCTCTCGCAAGGTGATGAGATGGGACAGATGTCCCCATTGTAGAGAAGTTCTTGGATCTGTCGCTTGATATTCTCATTCTCTAACATAGAGCAATGATAGACTGGCCCATTGGGCAGCGATGCGTCAAGGGTCAAATCGATGGGGTGCTTGACTTGGCACTGCAGAGGTACCCTGGTAGGTTAGGAGAAGATATACGAGTATTATTCCATGACATTATCTACTTGCTTCTATTGTGTGGAGAGGTCGACCATAGAGACCCTGGATGTGGTTGTGATGTTTCACTCATTCTGAGAGTGAATCATGAAGAAGACAAACTTCCTCGTTTGAGAGATTACCTTCTTGCATTTCTTAGCAGAGATCAAGGAAATAGCGCTAGGTGGGACTAGCTTGGGTATCCTGTACAATTTCATGTTCAAAGTAATAATAACACTACGAGGCCTAGAATCATATACAACATGAGGTTTCCATAAATAAGGTTGGACCAAAATAACATCACAAACTTCGAGAGGAGCAACATCACACAATAACTTATTTTTGAAGGGCTTGATGTCGTACGACAGTCAACACGGTTGGCTGATGCAGAGATCGCTTCCTTGGCAGAACCATCCAATAGTGTAGGGTTGTGGGTGCGGCATTGTCAGCAGGGCCAACCTCTTGACGACCTCTACTGAGATTAGGTTCTTCTGGCTACCTCTATCAACAATGAAGTGTAGTAGGGTGTCATTTACCCACATTTGTGAATGCAAGAGGCGCTCTCCTTCTTCTGGCTTGTCTGGCTCACCGGGATGGATCTTGGTGGTATTAATGGCGGCACTGGGTTACGCATCAATGATCTATATTCCCCTTTCTGGTTCTGACTCAGAGTCATAACCCACATATGATTCAAAGGATTTCAATTCATCCACGAGTGACTATCAATAGTGTTATGCCAAGGGCTCGTATGGAAGTCACACCACTTCCTGGTATCTCTCTTTGTCTTTCCGGTGTCCTTATTTGCTTGCGGCTTGGACTGGTTGTCCTGATACTGTCGATATTTTATTTGTCCTTTGTTCTGTGGGTTGGGGCCGCCTTTTCCTGGATTTTTTTGTGAGGGGTTCCCAGGCCCAAATTTCTGTGTCTTTTGTTTCATCTTTTGCTCGATTTTGATGACATATCGGTAGGTCGCACTGAAGGATGAGATGTCCAGAAATTACATTTCGGTCTGGATGTATCTATGCAGAGCATAACGATACTTGAGAACTAGATGCCACTTTGAATATTTGATACCCATCTTGGTGAGCAAGGTATGGAAGATATTTGCGAAATTTGTCACTGCTTGGTCTCTTTCTTGCCGCAGTGTGGTCCATTTGGTATACAAGTTGTCATAACTTCTGACAAGGTAGTATTGTTCCTTATTAACATCCCTGAAGGATTCCCAGGTGGTCGTGATTGTAAATAATGAGGGTTCCTCTGTTTCCTTTTGCTCACAGAAGGTTTCCCACCAATATTTGACATGGGGAACAACTTTGAGTAGTGCAAAAGTAATATTTTCTCTATTTGAAAAGTTATGGACAGAAAAATACCCTTCTAGTAGATTCAACTACTTGTCTACAACATCTACATCTATCTGACCTTCAAATATAGGAATATCGAAGTTTATTTGTACCTTGAAGGGGGCGATGCCTCCGCTCCAAGAATATGTGTCATTTGTTGGTAGACGTCGAAGGATTTGCGTGAAACTATCCATCATATCATTCCTTTGTTGCGTGAGGGCTTCCTCAATCAACAATTTGAAAGGATCTCTTGTCCCATCATATTTATTTTCTCCTTCCATGAGAGGTTGCTTGGGCATGTGAGAGATTTTATCGTCAAGAGAAATAAGCTTGATACCCAACTCTTTGTACTCCGACCTCGTTGGGGAAATGCATTAAGACGACAAGGAGCAGACCACTCTGATACCATTGATCCAGATTTTATGAGCAGAATGAAATGACTATAGATTATTAATAGGTTCTTAACATGAAATAACAGAGATACAATAAAACTGGTTTTCTATTTAATAAGGAAATAAGATGAAATTGTAAAATTCAGTAGAAAACAAGCTTGCTAGAATGGTGGCGGCTTATCTCTAAGAAGAGATGTGATAGTTGCACTCTTTCGCAAGAAGAAGATTACAATGACGCTATGAAGGCCTTTTTACAATAAAAATGAATGCCAAACACCCTAGACATCCAAAAACCTAACCCTAGGAGATGAAGCACCAAAATTCATGTGGGCCTCATTTGGGTAAGTTAGTACATCAACTTCTCGACGTCGTAACTTTTGCATACAATATTCGTTTGACATGCTCAATACCTCGTTAGAAAGAGTTGTCCGAGGAATACAAATTTTGTGTGAGAATCATTGAAGGAAATTCCATGTTTCTCCCCATTTTCCCAAAAAAACATTGTTTAGGGCCTCAAAACAGCTCCGGAAGTTCGAGGACCCAAAAAATTGCTAAAAATAGTAAATTACCAAAATTGTTAGAAAATTGTTTTGAGCCGGTTGGAAAAGGTGGGTGGCCACTGATATCCACCTAGATCATTTGAGTAGAGGATAAATAATTTGTATTGTGATATGGGCACATTTCACCATATATGGTTAATAACTGTGTTTTTCACATGTTTTATTTTAACAAAAATACAATGGATATTGCAATTACACATGTAGTTGTCCAATTATTTCTTATGCCACTATTTTGTATCATGTCAACACTAAATTATCAACAAAATTTTACAACAGAACATGCGGGCATGGAACAGGTGTCAGATCTCGACTTTGCCAGACACGGCAAACAACACAACTACAGGTCCACTCGTGGGTGCAGGGTCTGAACACCACAAAGCGCTAAAAAAAAAACCAGCTCCAACTACCGGTGCAGGACCCCAACCTTGCAAAGTCGAAGTAAACAAAAGAAAACATCAAGCACCAAACTAGTGAGAAAGCACCAATAGGCCCAACTGCAGCCCCAGGGCCCCAAACTCGTAAATTTGAGCCAAACAAAAAAAACTAGCAATTGACGAACCAACGAACAAGCAACAACCATCGAACCAGTAAACAACATATGTATCTCCAACGATTACCAAACTGCAGCCGAAGCACAGAAGGAACCATAAACATATGAAAAGCATGTCAGTAGAAATAAGCGAACATTCTTACTTGCAAACTGCAAACACTGAACAACAAAGAAGGAATAGAAAATGAAATTATGGCATCGAAACTTACTTTGAAACGATGAACCATAGAAGTGTAGGTTGAATTGTGGGTGCAACACCTAGACTCCTCAAAGTAAAAAAAAAGCTTCAAAGTTGAACCAAACAACAACATGCAACAACCGATGAACCAATGAAGAAGAAGCACCCACCAAATCAGTAAACAGTTTATGTAGATTCAATGATGACGAAATTGCATTCCAAGCCTAGAAGAAGTATGAAACATACAATGCCTATTTAACTGGCAGTGGACAACCATATTGTCCAAATTCACTGCAACATTGTATGGAAAATTTCGAGGAAAAATGTACTCCGAGAAGCCTATTTAGGTAAACATTTAAGGTTGTCAGGCTGTCTAAGGGCCTCGCGGTATGCAAACATTTAAGTTGTCAGGCTTGTTTCAAGACCTCGCGCCATGTAAACATTTAAGTTGTTAGGACTATTCAAGCACCTCAAAATAAGTGTCAATGATCTAAACCTTCGGTATGCAAACATTTCAATACCAATACAAAGGACTAATAATAATAGGACAAATACATTAATAAGAAAAAACAATGTCCATGCTCATAACTTTCGGTTTGTAAACATTTTAGTAAAAATGTAATAAAAACTAAAAAGGAGAGTCTAAGCTCAAAACTTTGGATATCTACACATTTACAACTTTGGGAACACCGAAGTTGGCAATAAGACCTCGAATATATTCTCCAATGAGACGATGACATATAAATATTTATTTTTTATATAAAAAATAATGTTTTCACTTCTATAGTATGAAAAATACAAATGATGCGAAAATTTATAGTCAAATGACATATTAATATGAAGTCAATGAATTATTGATAGTTATAGTCCTTCTGTGCCTTCGAAGGGACTAATAATAATAAAATATTATACATATATCTCTCATCATTTTATTAGTTAGATAAGGAAGATTTGATTACTAATTTTTTTTAAGATATAAATACATTAATCCATTTTGAATTTTAAATTATAACCTCTTCAATAGAAACACATGCTCTTAATCATTAAGTACACTAAAATAGTATATTGATATTAATCTAAATAATAATATAAATCCAAATTATATATTATATATTATTTTTTATATTTTTAATAGTTTGATAACAAAGATTAATAAATAATAAAATAATATAACATTTTCATTCTAAAATATAAAGGGATGAAAATAAAAATAGTTAGTCCAATCCTATTTAACAACCACTACAATGGTAATGCCAATCTAAAATTGATTTTTCAAAAGTATATTAGGTACACTAAAATAGTATATTGATATTAATCTAAATAATAATATAAATCCAAATTATATATTATATATTATTAAGCCAAATTATATATATATATATATATTATAGTTTTATATATTATTTTTTTATAGTTTTAATAATTTGATGACAAAGATTAATAAATAATAAAATAACTCTGGATGAGGTGACACGCGACAGTTCATTGACACTGGGCTTAGCACTAAGCCATAGCATAAATGTTGATGGCCGCCACCCACCAGCCCTGCATTTACAATGGTAGATGGCCATAACAACAGTTATACGGTGGAGGGATACCTCCCTCGTGCGAACACTCTCACTCACAATGCACTCAGCATGACAGGGTTTATGGAGGGCCAGGTGACTTCGGCCTTTGGCAATTTGTTTTTTCATGTGCCTAGATAGAGTGGGTTTTCTCTTGCTTCGGCTCTCCTCATCATCTGGGAGCTCTGGTGCAACCCTGTATCCTTCTCGTCCTGGCTCACTCCCATCCTGCTGCAATTTGTTGAGGAAATTCCCGACAATCTATTTTTTCATGTGCCTAGGAAGAGTTGGTCTGCTCTTGCTTCGGCTCTCCTCATCGTTTGGGAGCTCTGGTGTAGCCCTGTATCCTTCTTGTCCCAGCTTACTCCCATCTCGCTCCACCCTCACTGTATTGTCATCTATTCCCTGGAAAATATGACCAGAAAGCGGGGCAGGCCTCGCCGTGGCTCGGCCTGGTACACCCACAAGGCGCAGCAACAAAGGAAGGAGAAGTTGGAGCATGCTCTGGCGATGACGACCTCCATTCTCCGAAAGAAGGCTCGAGTTGAGCAATTGGCTCTGCATGCCATCATTGCGGAGACAGGAGCCAGATGTAGCAGTGAAACCACGACAATTAAGACTAGAGACAGGCAGGAGGATGGTGTTGCAGACGCGTTTCCCACCTATTACGTGGAAGAAATTCCGTTCATGGAGGACTTGGTGACCACCCTGGATCCCCAAGCCATGGAGGCGAAACACCGGGATGGAAGCGGCCCAAAAATTGCTCTGGCAGATGACATCCCCAGGTGCATTGTTGAGGAAATTCCCTGGCCGGGTGACTATAGCCCCACCATCCATGATATGTAGGAAACGTTAGAGCAAGAAACGCGGGATAAAACCAGAGAGGAAGCGAACGCGGACAAGAATAGCTCAGCGAGGAAGGAAGAAGTGGAGGTGCAGAGTTGATGCAGCTCGAAGCTGGAATTGGAGCGACCGTGGAATTGAGGAATGTATCCCTCAACGACATGGGTAATGGCTTGCATGGTTCTCTCCTCCGTGCAGAGCATCTGGCTCTGGTGTTCGAACTCCGAGGCCACATGGCAGACCTGGAGCATAGAGCCCTTCTCATGGGCCAACGTCTGGACCTGCTCCTTGACGCGTACTCCAATGTTCCAGCTAAGCGGAAGTGCCCTCTCTGCGCGCAGGCATTTGCCATCCCGGCTGGGTCCACGTGGCAGACAAGCAAGGGCGACAGGTCACCAGGTATCTAGGTTTTCTATGCTTTTTATGTTTCTTATTTTTATCATGCTACTGTTATATGTCCATTTGGACTATAGCCATCTGTCCTGGTTTCCTTCGGGCAAGACAGATGTTATTTTGTTTCTTGTTTTATCATGCTACTATTATATGTTCTCCAAACTATGCTGGTTTCCGGTAAACGACAACATTTTTGGTGACTAAGACCTATATCTTTGTACATTTTGTCAAAATTTCTTCAATAAATTAATATAGCAGATTCCACCTTTTTTACTCAAAAAATAAAAATAAATAAATAAATAATAAAATAATATAACATTTTCATTCTAAAATATAAAGGCATGAAAATAAAAATAGTTAGTCCAATCCTATTTAACAACCACTACAATGGTAATGCCAATCTAAAATTGATTTTCCAAAAGTCATACCCTATTTATTTTGAGCTATCCAAAGGTACTATCGAGGAATCACCCGAATGGTGAGAATACACATAAGTCATACACTATTTAATTTTGAGCTATTCAAAGGTGATATCGAGAAACCACCCCAATGGTGAGCAAACACATATCAACACTTTGAAATGGAGCGGTTGTTACAACGGGGTCAAGATTTTGTTCTATACATGAATGATATTGGGGATTTTGTTTCTTCATCATGTTAGACAATGATGACCATGAGATTATGGGAAGAATTTTTTTTTTACAATTATATAAAAAAAAATTAATAAAATTTTAGTTATATTAAAAAAAATTAATAATTTTTTTGTTAATTGAATTAAGATTTTCCACATTTGAAACTGCTTTGAATACACTCTGTTTCCAAGCATGTTTCTTACTTTAAAAGTGAATACAAAATAAAATGGTAGGTAGATATAGTTACACATCTCAATATTAAAACTAATTAATTGAAAATCTCCTTTGCATTTATGACTTTAATTATTTAATGTAATGTATGAATGCTTATTGCATATCACCCACAATACAATAAGATCTTTTTAAAATTATATTAACAAAAAATAATTTATCATAAAAATACTTTGAGTCATAATCTAAAATCTTAGATTAAAAAATAGTTTGTTAATTGTTGATTTGCATGTAATTAAATGCAATAAAATTAAGATATTTTTAAAATTATATTGACAAAAATTAATTTATCATAAAAATACTTTGAGTCATAATCTAAAACCTTAGATTAAAAATAGTTTGTTAATTGTTGCTTTGCATTGATTTGCATGTAATTAAATGCAAAACTAACACTGTATTAATTGGTAGGTAAGGAATAATAATGATGAGTGTTCATTAATTAAGGTTGACATTGCACAACATGTGTATGTAGTCCCTTTCATAATAGTTAAAAAAACTATATACCTTTCTATATATTAAATGGTTAAGTTGCTCATTATAAGGGTAATTTTCTAATTTTTTATATACTATTTTGATAATAAATAATAAATATTTTGTCTTTATTTAGTTTTAGAGAACTTTCACTTTATTAAAAAAATACTTCAGTCTTTCTTAAAACTGTCACTTTAGTTATCATGATTGGCACAATAATTATTAATTACAATATTTTTTATAGGTTATAGACTAAGTATCATATATGTATATGTATGCATGATAATCTTATATTTGTTTTTGTTTTTTTAATTAAAGAAGGAGGGTCCTATTTATATTAGATTCGCAGAGTTACAGAGTCTTGTTGAAATGCGAGTTGTCCCGCCTGAAAAGGAAACCGAGACAGTTGGACATTCTATGCCACTTGTGTTCAAACAAACAAAATTATCAGAGTGTTGTTATGCCCAAGGGAAACCAGGACACATGACCATTAGATTCAGACTGTTTGCTAACATCCTACTTACATCATTGTTATAATCTAACTGAGCAAAAGCTTTGTTCTGAAACAAAAAAAAGACTGCTAACTGTGGACATCACAAGACCTTTTAACCAGTCATCTCTTTCGCTTCCTCGTGCTTTCGCCATCCTGTAGGAATTGCAAAAGCTTGCGCGCACGTGGGGCACTACCTTCTCGGGGGGATCATAGAGTGTGCAGCGTACAACATATCGAGTCGTTGGTTGATTTGAATGGTCCGGAAAATCTGATCATCCACCATGCTTTGTGTTTCGAAGATTAGTTCTAGGTACCCCGGGTTGGTGAAAGGAGGTGGGTCCTTCCAGTTTCCTTGAACAAAGGCCAAGGGAAATGGCCACTGTGCATAATTTGCTCCTTCGCCTTCATTTGTGTTATTGACTTGGTGTGCCTATTTCTTGTTCGACTGTGTCGCTTCCTCAGGAGGTGCACCGTTTGGGGGGGTCGGTCTTTTCCTCTACACTGCATGGTACCTCTTCCTCAACGTAGCAGGTGGTGAATTCCTTTGTCGGGTGATTTGCTCTGTGGTCATGCGGGATTCCTGCAGTGGGAGCCTTGGCCTCTTTGCCAAAATTGGTGGGGGGATTCCAGTTGTCTGGGACTGTGAAAAGGGGGTTCTCAGGATGATTTTGCATGCCCTCGTCCAGGGTAATCTCCTCTACGTACGCCATAGGAGGAGTTCTAGGTCTCTCGGGCTTCCTGGTTCTCCTAGTGGACGCTAGAGCCATCGCTTTTTCAAATTTCTTCTGCCTTTGCCTGCGTGATTTGAATGAATACCAATTTGCACCTCTGTGAGGCCTTCCTCATGCCCTAGGCATGTTGAGGAACTTGGGTATGTCCAAAATTCCCAGCGGAAGGTTAACCCTGCTCCAGACCTCCAATGACTTTGCGTGATAATCTTATATTTGTTAAAATCATTAACAACAATATATTTTTTTATGAAATTAAAATTGTATAAATGATAAAATATTAAACATAAAATTTGGCAAAGAATATTGTGTTAGGATAATTTAATATTATAATATCAAAATATAAAAAATATCATAATTGTCAAAATTACTATGTAAAATTTTCATATGAAAAAATCTAGTTATTTATATGTAATTCTGAATATTTTAGAGTTTATAATATGATGATAAGTATTTAGATTTAAGTTTGGAAAATGAAAAATATTTATTAATATTATTATAAATAGTTAGCCTTATTAGAAGAAAGAGCAATGACATGGTGCTTCTTTCTTTACCATTAAATGAGATCAAAACATATTGTCTTATATAAACCGTACATATTTATTTTTAGTGTGAAGATGTTAATTTTATATTTAGTTCACACTTCACCGATCATATGTTATTTTAAATTTTTTAGAGTTTATAATATAATGATAAGTTTGAAACAATAAAATACCATAATTGTCAAAATGATGCTCCATGTAGAATTTTAATGTGAAAAATCTAGTTGGTAGTTGTGTATATGCAATTTTGAATGTTTTAGAGTTTATAGTATGATGATAAATATTTAGATTTAAGTTTGAAAACTGAAAAATATTTATTAATATTATTATAAATAGTTAGTCTCATTAAAAGAAAGAGCCTTTGCCATTAAATGGGATCAAAACATATTGTTCTATATAAACTGCTACATATTTATTTTTAGTTTGATGATGTTAATTTTATATTTAGTTCACAATTCATTCATTATATGCTATTTTGAATTTTTTTTTAGAGTTTATGATATGCTGATCAGATTCAAATAGCTAACATGTTGATTATTTATTAATATATCATTGTTTTTAACTTCCATTATATGTTATTTTGATTTTTTTTTAGAGTTTATGATATGATGATAAGTTTTAAACAGTTAAAATGTTAATTATTTATTAATATATCATTGTTTTTAGTTTTACAAGTAGTTTGAAGCTTTAAAAATCAAATTATATTAACTTTTATTTTTTATTTAAAAATACAAATCACTCATACATTCAATTTGTACATTTCCTTTATATGATTATTGTATTTTTTTATTTTTTTTTAATTTGAGTTTGAGTTATTTTACAACTCTATGGTTATTGACATTTCCAAATTTTAATTATCTGAGTTTGTGTTATCCTACAACTCTATTGTTATTGGCATTTCCAAATTAATATTTTGTTTGGTGTTTTTTTAATTATATGAGTTTGTTTTATCTTACAAGTCTAGTGTTATTCGCATTTCCAAATTTTAATATTTTGTTTGAAAAAATGTTTGCTTTATCTTATAACTCTATGGTTATTGGCATTTCCAAATTTTAATATTTTGTTTGGAAAAAAGATTTTTGATTATGCATCAAACATTTTGCACTCTGTTCTTGTATTTCCAAATTTTAATATTTCGTTTGAAAAAATGTTTGCTTTATCTTACAACTCTATGGTTATTGGCATTTCCAAATTTTAATATTTTGTTTGGAAAAAAGATTTTTGGTTATGCATCAAACATTTTGCACTCTTGTACGATATATATTCAAACTCTATGGTTATTGGCATTTCCAAATTTTAATATTTTGTTTGGAAAAAATGTTTGCGTTATCTTACAACTCTATGGTTATTCCAAATTTTAATATTTTGTTTGAAAAAAGGATTTATGGTTATGCATCAAACATTTTGCACTTTGTTCTTGTACATATATCAAACTCTATGGTTATTGGCATTTCCAAATTTTAATATTTTTTTGGAAAAAGAGTTTGTGGTTATGCATCAAACATTTTGCACTTTGTTCTTGTAAGATATATATCAAACTCTATGGTTATTGGCATTTCCAAATTTTAATATTTTGTTTGGAAAAAGAGTTTGTGGTTATGCATTAAACATTTGCAGTTTGTTCTTGTACGATATATATCAAACATTTGCACTTTGTTCTTGTAAGATATATATTTACATAAAGATTGATTTTCCATCTTTAATATTTGTTTATCTTTGTTAATCCTATTTAATACATAAAGATTGATTTTCCATCTCTAATATTTGTTTATCTTTGTTAATCTTATTTAATGTTTTTATTTTACAGTTAATATTTGTTTATTTTTGTTAATTCTATTTAATACTTTTTTTTCTTATTTTACAAAATAAAATTAATACTTAATTTTTTAGTAAAAAAAATTTCCCCAACAAAATCTCAAGATTACATTATTTAAATTCAAAATTTAAAAACAAAATCTCAAGATTACATCATTCAAATACAAAATTTAAAAATAAAACATCATTCGAATACAAAATTTAAAAATAAAACATTGCTAACCCTTCAATGATGTACTCAAGATTACATCATTCAAATACAAAAATTAAAAATAAAACATTGCTAACCCAATGATGTACTTTTTGCAGCTTAAAAAACAACTGCTAATTACTATTATCTGAGATAAACAATTGGTAATTACTATTACATCAGATGAAAGGAGTGAACACACCATCTTCAATAACCGAGTGACCACACCATATTCAATAACCATGAAGGTACCAAAAAGGTCCAATATAAGTAAAATTGTCTTAGCTTCTTTTATCTTCAAGCCCTTTTGAGTTTTCTACTCGGGATGGTGAGCTTATATGTTGAAAGCTCCCTGTCCTCTGCTCTGCTTGTTGATTTGGGACAACGCTCACCTTTTGATGGCGGCATATAAGGAGTACAGTGCAAAGGGTCCACCTGACATCGACTAATTTTAATCAATCTCCACAGTTTCTTATATACCCAGATACAATATCTTATATACCAGAAACATATACCCAGATACAATATCTTATATACCAGAAACAAAAACACAGAGAGCAAGATTCTGTTGTCGCATATAAGAATTCATCTTCTTGTCCAACCAATCAGTTTCTTTGAAGGTAGCAACGCCGAACATACAATGTATGTGAACACAAGTTAGTATGCAGAAAGACATGTAAAATAAAGAAATATAGTTCTATTTATTTCAATGTAGCGGCAAAGAGAATACAATTCACATGAGAATAAGAAGAAAGATATGTAGTATATACATACAGTAAAAAAGGTGCAAAATAGTAGAAAAAATACAAAGACAATAAATGAAATACTAAACACTGGAATATGAAATAAGAGTACAGGTATGCACCTCTGTAACTCCTCTATATTCATGCCAAAGAGTCCATCATTCTCTCCAGCTGCGTTGTTTGTTTAAATGTAGCAATGCAGGAAAAATACAATGGATATGAAGGAAGTTAGTATGTAGGAATACATGTAATAAAGATAAGTAATTATGTAGGAAGGTATGCAATATCTACATACAATAAAATAGGTGAACACATATACAAACAATAAATGGAATACAAAACAATGGAATATGAAATAATAGTACAAGCATGTAGCTTTGTATCTCCTCTTTCAGCGCTGCAGTTAATACTCCTTCGTTTTCTCCAACTATTTTGTTTGTTTGAATGTGGGAACGCACAAAATACAATGAACATGAATGGAATCTGGTCTGCAGTGGAGAACAAGTAATATGTACATACAGTAAATGAGAATCAATGAATAGAATAAAATATAGTTATAAACATGAACCTTTTCTTTCCTTCATCCATGGTTGTAAATATATAAATTTTTCCCCTGCCCAAAATATATTACAAGCCACAAAATATTAAGAAATTGCATGGCGATAGCTAAATTATTTTGGTTTTCTGTGGAAAAGTATCCAGATATGCTTCTAGACATGGAAATATAATTTTGCAGTATCTTTGGTGTACATATCATATCTCAAGTACAAGACAAATTGTATCATGGTCACACCAGTCTGTTGATCTGGATTTTATGAGCAGAACGAAATCACTACAGATTATTAACAGGTGATTCACAAAAAATAGCAGAGATACAGTAAAACTGGTATTCTATTCAATAAGGAAATAATATGAAACTGTAAAATGTAGCAGAAAAAAGCTTGTTGGAATGGTGGTGGCTTATCTCTGAGAAGAGATGTGATGGTTGGGCTTTTTCACAAGAAGAAGATTACAATGAGGCTCTCAAGGCATTTTTACAATAAACAGGAATGTCAAAAACCCTAGATATCCAAAAACCTAACCCTAGGAGATGAAGCACCAAAAGTCATGCAGGTCCCGTTTGGGTAAGTCAGTACATCAACTTCTTGGGGTCATAACTTTTACATACGATCTTCGTTTGACGTAATCAATACCTCGTTAGAAATATATATCCAAGGAATACAACTTTTGTGTGAGAAACATCAAAGGAAATTTCGTGTTGCTCCTCGTTTTCCCAAAGAACGTTGTTTAGGGCCTGAAAATGGCTTGGGAAGTTTAAGGACCAGAAAAACTGCTAAAAATAGTAAATTACCAAAATTGCCAGAAAACTGTTTTGAGCCAGTTGGAAACAGTGGGTGGCCACCGATATCCACTTGGATCAATCCTCCCTCCTTAGGAATCAATGATATCCATTGCATTGATTTCCCCCATCACATGAGGAAATTTCTACTGAATTTGGCCCCGGGTGAGCCACTTGCCTTGGTGTAGGAGTTGCCCTGCTTTAACGACTCGATAAAGATGGATCATTTGTTGTCGAGTGCCCTTGATCTGTGTGTCCACAATCCAATCACAAGATTCCTATTGTATGCAGTCGGAGTTGAGCTCTGTTGGTGTCAGTTGTTCTGCGACTTTTGAGATGTCCAATAATGGTGGGAAATAAGGGTGAAGGAGATCCACGTTAAACACTGGGTGCATGCCAAGGAAAGGAGGGATGTTGAGCTCAAAATAATTACCCCCCATGGCCTTGGTGATGGTGTATGACCCATAACGGAGTGGGCGAAGATTACTATGGGGTCATGTAAGAAGTTATTTCTGCAAGTGAAACCAAACTTTGTTTCCCACTTGAAACTTATGTGGCACCCGATGTTGATCATGGCGTTGCTTGTACTTATGATTGGACTTCTGTAGGATATACTTAACATGTTGGTGGATGTGTTGGATCCGCTCAATGAACCGGGTGGCTTTGTCAACTTTAGTTGGAGTAGGAGATAAGTCAGTGGAGGTGATCGCAAGGGGAAGTGCAACATCTATGGGACTCAATGGTTGGAATCCCAACCCCACCTGAAAGGGGTTATGGCTGATTGAGATATGTAGGGCTTCATTGTAGCTATGTTGGACATAAGGAAGGTTCTCATCCCATGTGCGAGGGTGCTTGGAATTATACATGCGAAGGATATGCACAATCATTCATTTTACGACCTCAGTTTGGCCATCTGTCTTAGGGTGGAAGGCCATGGATTTGGTGAGCTTGGTGCCCAACAGTGACTAGAGGCTTGAAAAAATGTGCTGAGAAATCGATTGTACCGATATGAGACAATGTTTTGTGGGATTCCAAAATGTACCGAGACTCGTTCAAAGAAGAGCTTGGCATTGGCCTCTGTTGTGATGCTCTTCTTGCAGGTAACTAGAATCGCAATCTTAGAAAAGTAATCAACAAACACAAAAACATAGTCCTTTCCCCACTTGGTGGATAGGAGGCCCAACATGTAGTCCATTGAGATGGATTCCCATGGCCTATCAGGAGTAGAAAGATGGGTGTACAGGCCCTTTTTCTTAGTGGTCGGTTTGGCAATAGCGCAGGTAGTGCAGGAACTGATATACTTGTTGACCTCCTGTCGAAGTTTCGGTCAATAGAAATGTTTTTGTAGCATCGCCACTATATTTTCGATGCCGAAGTGTCCTGCCACCTGACTCCAGTGGGATTCCCAGATCATCTTCTCTCACTCACTTGATGGAACACAAATATGGCTCAGACAACACAACAACCCATCCTGAAGATGGAAATTATCGACAACTGTGTTTGCACTCAACATTTGGTAGGTGGTGGTGAAGTCTGGGTCTATCTCATAGAGTTGGGGCCATCCATAGGTCTCATGGATGCAAGAGTATATCATCGTGGTGAGTTTCGCGATTGACAGTCTGTTGAGGCAATCAACGACATGATTGGTACTTCCTATTTTATACTTGATGTTGAGGTGAAATTTCTACAAGTATGTGGACCACTTTTGATGACAGTCATTTTTTAATTTTCCTTGTGTCTACGAGAACTATAGTGGCTTATGATCAGTGTGGATGATTGTCTCCTTCGCAAGAATGTAATGTCTCCACTGGCGGTAGGCTTGCACAATGGAGTACATTTATTTGTCATAAGTAGGTTACTTAAAGAAAACATCTGATAGTGTCTCACTATGATAGGCCACGGTGTGGTCGTGCTAAGTGAGAACAACACCCACAACATATTCTGAAGCATTTGCCTCGATCTAAAAGGGTTAATGCAAGTCTGGTAGTGAAAGTACTAGGGTTGAGCACAAGCGTTGCTTCAAATCATCGAATGCTTGTTGTTGGGACTGACCCCACCCAAATTTTGCCTTACCACCACCCCTGGATATTTGGCTGAGGGCCCATGCAATTGTCAAGGCCCAAGAAGCTTCGAAGCTCAATGAGTGTGGTTGGGGATGGCCAGTCATGGATGACTTGGATCTTGGATGGATCCACATGTACACCATGTTGATCAATGATGTAGCCTAGGTAATGCACCGTGTCCATGCCGAAGGAGCATTTTTCCAAGTTGGTGTATAGATTGTGTTATCGCAGGGTGTGCAGAACCTGTTGAATATGATGCAAGTGTTCTGCCCAAATCTTGTTGTAAATGAGAATGTCATCCAGATACACCACTACAAAAGTATTGGTGAATGGTTGCAGGATATCATCCATCATCCTCATGAAATTGGTTGGAGCATTTGTCAAACCAAAGGGCATGACCAACCATTCAAAAAGGCCTTCCTTTGACTTGAAGGTAGTCTTCCATATATCTATTTGTTCTATCATGACCTGGTGGTAGCTAGACTTTAGATCAATCTTACTGAAGTATTTTTCCCCCGTGAGTTGATCAAGGAGTTCGTCGATTCGGGGAATCGGGTACCAGTTTCTGACTGTGATTTTATTCAAAGCCCGATAATTAATGCAGATTCACCATGTTCCATCTTTATTCTCTACTAGCAGGATTAGGCTCCTGCAAGGTGATGAGATGGGACATATGTCCCCCTTGTGGAGCAGTTCCTGGATCTGTCGCTTGATCTCCTCATTCTCTAACAGAGAGAAACAATAGACTGGCCCATTGGACAACGATGCATCGGGGGTCAGATCGATGGGGTGCTTGACCTAGCAATGCAGAGGTACCCCGGTAGGTTAGGAGAAGATATCCAAGTATTATTCCATGACATTATCTACTTGCTTCTGCTGTGTGGAGAGGTTGGTCGTAGAGACCCTGGATGTGGTTGTGATGTTTCACTCATTTTGAGAGCGAATCATGAATAAGACAAACTTCCCCATCTAAGAGATGACCTTCCTGCATTTCTTAGCAGAGATCAAGGAAATATCATTAGGTGGGATTGCCTTGGGTATCCTGTACAATTTCTTGTTCAAAGTAATAATAACACTACGAGGCCTAGACTCATATACAACATGAGGTTTCCATAAACAAGGTTGGACCAAAAGAACATCACAAACTTCGAGAGGAGAAACATCACACAATACCTCATCTTTGAAGGGTTTGATGTCGTACGACAGTCGACACTGTTGGCTGACGCGGAGATCACTTCCTTGGCAGAGCCATCCAATGGTGTAGAGTTGTGGGTGCGGGATTGTCAGCAGTGCCAACTGCTTAATGACCTCTGCTGAGATGAGGTTCTTTTGGCTACCACTATTAATGATGAAGTGTGGCGAGGTGCCTTTTACCCACATTTGTGAATGGAAGAGGCACTCTCCCTCTTATGGATCATCTAGATCACTAGGATGGAGCTTGGTGGTAGAAATGGTGGCACTGGGTTGCGCATCAATCATCTGTCTTCCCCTTTCTAGTTCCGACTCAAAGTCAGAACCCGCATCTGATTCAAAGGCTTTCACTTCTGCCATGAGCAACTACCAAAAGTGTTATGCCAAGGGCTCTTATGGAATTCACACCACTTCTCGGTATCTTTCTTTGTCTTTCCAGTGTCCTTCTTTGCTTACGGATTGGACTGGTTTTCCTGATACTGTCAATATTTTCTCTGTCCTTTAGTATTTGGGTTGGGGCTGCCCTTTCCTGGATTTTTTGTGAGGGGTTCCAAGGCCCAAATTTTCGCGTCTTTTGTTTGATATTTTGCTCGATTTTGATGGCATATCGGTAGGTCGCGCCGAAGGATGAGATGTACAGAAATTACATTTCAGTTTGGATGTATTTATGCAGAGAATCACGATACTTGAGCACCAGATGTCTCTCTGAATATTTGATACCCAGCTTGGTGCACAAGGTATGGAAGATATTTGTGAAATTTGTCACTGCTTGGTCTCTTTCTTGCCGTAGTGTGGTCCATTTGGTATACAAGTCATCATAAATTCTGACAAGGTAGTATTGTTCCTTAATAACATCCTTGAAGGATTCCTAGGTGGCCATGACTGTAAATAATGAGGGTTCCTTTGTTTCCTTTTGCTCACAGAAAGTTTCCCACCAATATTTTACATGGGGAATGACTTTGAGGAGTGCAAAAGTAATATTTTCTCTATTCGAAAAGTTATGGATAGAAAAATACCCTTCTAGTAGATTCAACCACTTGCCTACAACATATGTGTCTATCTGACCTTCAAATATAGGAATATCGAAGTTTATTTGTACCTTGAAGGGGGTGGCACCTCCACTTGAAGAAGATGTGTCATTTATTGGTAGTCGTCGAAGGATTTGCATGAAACTATCCATCATATCGTTCCTTTGTTGCGTGAGGGATTCCTCAATCAACAATTTGAAAGGATCTCATGTTCCATCATCCTTCTTTTCTCCTGCCATGAGAGGTCGCTTGGGTGTGTGATATCTTTTATCGTCAAGAGAAATAATCTCGAGACCCAACTCTTTGTACTCTGACCTCATTGGGGACATGCATTAAGACAAGGAGTAGACTGCTTTGATACCACTGATCCAGATTTTATGAGCAGAACGAAATGACTATAGATTATTAACAAGTGCTTAACAAAAAATATCATAGATACAGTAAAATTGGTTTTCTATTTAATAAGGAAATAAGCTGAAACTGTAAAATGCAGCAGAAAACAAGCTTGTTAGAATGGTGGCAACTTATCTCTGAGAAGAGATGTGACGGTTGTGCTCTTTTGCAAGAAGAAGATAACAATGAGGCTCTGAAGGCCTTTTTACAATAAACATGAATGTCAAAAACCTTAGACATCCAAAAACCTAACCCTAGGAGATGAAGCACCAGATTTCATGTGGGCCTCGTTTGGGTAAGTCAGTACATCAACTTCACAGGGTCGTAACTTTTGCATACGATCTTTGTTTGACATGATCAATACCTCGTTAGAAAGATATATACGAGGAATACAAATTTTGTGTGAGAAACATTGAAGGAACTTCCATGTTGCTCCCCGTTTTCCCAAAAAAATGTTGTTTAGGGCCTCAAAACGGCTCCAGAAGTTTCAGGATCCAAAAAACTGCTAAAAATAGTAAATTACCAAAATTGCCATAAAATTGTTTTGAGCCAGTTGGAAAAGGTGGGTGGCCACTGATATCCACCTGAATCATATGTGTAGAGGATAAATAAGTTGTATTGTGATATGGGCACATTTCACCATATATGGTTAATAAGTGTGTTTTTCACATGTTTTATTTTAACAAAAAGACAACGTATATTGCAATTGCACATGTAGTTGTCCAATTATTTCTTATGCCACTATTTTGTATCATGTCAACACTAAAGTATCAACAAAATTTTACATCAGAAAATGCGGGCATGGAACATGTGACAGATCTCGACTTCGCCAGACACGACAAACAACAAAATTGCAGGTCCACTCGTGGGTGCAGGGTATGAACACCGCAAAGCGCTAAAAAAAAACCATCTCCAACTATCGGCCAAGGACCCCAACCCTACAAAGCTGAAGTAAACAAAATAAAACATTAAGCACCAAACCAGTGAGAAAGCACCAATAGACCCAATTGTAGCCCCAAGGCCCCAAACTCATAAACTTGAGCCAAACAACAACAACCAACAACCGACGAACCAACTAACCAACGAACAAGCAACAACCACCGAACCGGTAAACAACATATGTATCTCCAACGATTACCAAACTGCAGCCGAAGCACAGAAGGAACCAGAAACATATGACAAACATGTCAGCAGAAATAAGAAAACATTCTTACTTGCAAACTGCAAACACTGAACAACAAAGAAGGAATAGAAAATGAAATTATGGCATCAAAACTTACTCTGAAATGATGAACTGTAGAAGCACAGGTCGAATTGTGGGTGCAACACCTGGACCCCGCAAAGTAAAAAAAAAAGCTTCAAAGTTAAACCAAACAACAACAAGCAACAATCACTGAACCAATGAAGAAGAAGCACCCACCGAACTAGTAAACAATATATGTAGCTTCAATGATGACGAAATTGCATTCCAAGCCTAGAAGAAGTATGAAACATACAATGCCTATTCAACTTGCGGTGGACAACAATATTGTCCAAATTCACTTCAACATTGTATGGAAAATTTTGAGGAAAAATGTACTCCGAGAAGCCTATTTAGGTAAACATTTAAGGTTGTCAGGCTGTCTAAGGGCCTCGCGATATGCAAATATTTAAGTTGTCAGGCATGTTTCAGGACCTCGCACCATGTAAACATTTAAGTTGTCAAACCTATTCAAGCACCTCAAAATAAGTTTCAATGATCTAAACCTTCAGTATGCAAACATTTCAATACAAATAGAAAGGACTAATAATAATAGGACAAATACAGTAATAAAAAAAAAACAACGTCCATGCTCGTAACTTTCAGTTTGTAAACATTTCAGTAAAAATGTAATAAAAATTAAAAAGGAGAGTCTAAGCTCAAAACTTTGGATATCTACACATTTACAACATTGGGAACAATGAAGTTGACAATAAGACCTCGAATATATTCTCCAATGAGACGATGGCATATAAGTATTTATTTTTTATATAAAAAACAATGTTTTTACTTCTATAGTATGAAAAATACAGATGACGCAAAAATTTATAGTCCAAGGACATATTAATATGAAGTCAATGAATTATCGATCCTATAGTCCCTCTGCATCTTCGGCAGAGACTAATAATAATAAAATATTATACATATATCTCTCATCATTTTATTAGTTAGATAAGGAAGATTTGATTACTAAATTTTTTTAAGGTATAAATACATTAATCCATTTTGAATTTTAAATTATAACATCTTCAATAAAAACACATGCTCTTAATCATTAATTACACTAAAATAATATATTGATATTAATCTAAATAATAATATAAATCCAAATTATATATTATATATTAATAAATAATAATATTTTTTATAATTTGATGACAAAGATTAATAATTAATAAAATAATATAACATTTTCATTCTAAGATATAGAGGGATGAAAATAAAAATAGTTAGTACAATCCTATTTAACAACCACTACAATGATGGTGCCAATCTAAAATTAATTTTTCAAAAGTCATACCCTATTTAATTTTGAGCTATTCAAAGGTACTATCGAGGAATCACCCGAATGGTGAGAATACACATAAGTTACACACTATTTAATTTTGAGCTATTCAAAGGTGATATCGAGGAACCACCCCAATGGTGAGAAAACACATATCAACACTTCGTAAATGGAGCGGTTGTTACAATGGGGTCAAGATTTTGTTCTATGCATGAATGATGTTGGGATTTCGTTTCTTCATCATGTTAGACAATGATGACATTGAGATTATGGGAAGTTTTTTTTTTTTACAGTTATATAAAAAAATTAATAAATTTTTTGTTAATTGAATTTAGATTTTCCACATTTGAAACTGCTTTGAATACAATATGTATGCAAGCATGTTTCTTACTTCAAAAGTGAATACAAAATAAAATGGTAACTAGATACACTTACACATTTCAATATTAAAACTAATTAATTGAAAATCTCCTTCGCATTTATGACTTTAATTATTTAGTGTAATGTATGAATTCTTATTGCATATCACCCACAATACAATCTACTAAACTTTACCTTAATTTAATAAAATTAAGATCTTTTTAAAATTATATTGACAAAAATTAATTTATCATAAAAATACTTTGAGTCATAATCTAAAACCTTAGATAAAAAATAATTTGTTAATTGTTGCTTTGCATTGATTTGCATGTAATTAAATGAAATAAAATTAAGATATTTTTAAAATTATATTGACAAAAATAATTGATAATAAAAATACTTTGAGTCACAATCTAAAACCTTAGATTAAAAATAGTTTGTTAATTGTTGTGATTTG
>JZKD02S1672864.1:335759-350166 GCA_000966675.3 Picea glauca | reverse complement strand
GTGTGCACATCCTATAGTCTTGTGCACATCAGATTAAGTGTGTAGTTTTGAGGCCAGAGAGCCTTTGTATATATGTTGGTATTTTAAGGTTGGTGAGGTTGGATGCAAAAGGCCAGTGTGCATGTATTGTAAATGAAATCACCCTCAAGATTGTTAATATAATCACATCACTATGCATAGAATCAACTCAAACAAAAAAGAGATGGGGGCCAAACTCACGGAAAAGGAAAAAGGGTAAGCTTAAGTGAAGGGAATATTTTATTAATATTTCCATAAGTTTAAATTATGGATATGTATTTATCCTAAGTTCTCGAGGGTAGGGAATGAGTCACCAAGTGGATAAATCTACTTCTGAAGGTGAGAAGTGTTGAGTTGAAGGCATGCAATATATATTATTGGCCTTAGTGTACTTCGAGGAATTATTACTCATTTGGGGATCATTTAGATGGATTTCCTTTATGAAGGAATACATATTTTGCTGCAACTTATTGTCATTTTTCTTAACCATGTGCTTGGGAAGGTTTTTTTACTATCAAAGAGGTGGGTTTTTAGGCCTGTGAGCACTCTGCCCAGGTGACATTTTTTTGGGAATTGTTCCCTAGTGCACTAGGCATTAGCTACATGGATCTGAGACTTCCTATTTGACCTATTGATGAAGCCTCAGAAGGGAAGTGGGGTAGCCGAAGGACTGTTGAGAAGAGAAGGGGAACACTTCTTGGGGTGGGACATGCATGTGGGGTGTTGTTCCTGATTCTGTACTTAAGGCTTAAAAGTACAGTGTCAAGGCATCCGAAAGTATGTTAAATATTTATACAAATAATACGTTAATCTTCGGTGTAGGAAATTAATGAAGGTTCCTATGTTCTTGCTGTCTAACTTCCCACTGTTCCTGAGTAGTTATATCACATTCAATGGCTTCCCATGAACGTTCTAATTCCTCTCGGGTGTTAGAAGTTTTAAGGATTGTATCGAAAAGATTTAAAGAGATATGTGTTTGATTAGGTAGTTCGGGTTGAATGTTAGGTTGAGTTACTGCAGGGACGGTCATTGAAGAATCATACCAGTAAGAGATGATTTAACGATAGATTTCAACTCTGTTTAATTTGGTCGAAGTGAAGAGAAACCTTTGCATGACGAATGAAATAAAAACGCAAACTGAAGGCCCTTTCCCGTAACTGTGTTATTTTCAATAAAAAGATGTAGGGTAAGATAAAAACGATTAGCTGTGGATAACGTAAGGTTCCTATCAATAGGAAATTCGCACATACATAGAAGAAGAAAATAACACAGACATAATTGATATAGTGTAAATAAATATATGATTCTGTAAATGCTAATTGGTCTTACACCAGCTAATAGTTGGTGCAGAGGGAAGAGAAGAGACAATTACAGAAAGATAAAATCCCTTCACTATAGTAGTGGTAGTACTAAATTATAGTGATACACATCAATTATGTAGAGCAAAATGAAAATAAACAAAAAACATAACGAAACAAACTTGCAACACAGTCGTGATGGGATTAGGAATATCCAAATTTGCTTGTATTAACATCCTTCATGCAAAAAACTCTATTACAATCGATACCCCAAAAAGTCCAGCCTTTGGTTCTTCTTTTGGTGATCTATTTATACAAATTTTCCCTTCCCTACCCCTATTTTCAAAAAAGTGCCAGCTGCCTGCCTTTACGTGACTCAGTGCATATTATACATCTGTCCATAAATTGGATACAATTTGTGAAAACTCCGCTTGGCAGCTGTGAGGGGCGAAAACACTCCATCTCTTCTACCTTGTTTTCAAAAAGGGCCAGGTGTTTGTCTTTGCATAGACTCAGTGCATATCCTACATCTGTCCATGAATTGGGATACAAGATGTGACGGCTCTTCTTGACAAATGGCTTCGGAAAAATAGCACTCTCGGGATAATTGTGGAAGTTTATTCCCCATATGTGCATCAACCATATCAAGGGCACCGAGTTGTGTGTTGGGTTGAATCAGATGTCCATCAATTTGAGCTATGTCTACCCGGTCCATCTTAGAGATCTCTGCCAAATTTCTCTCATTTTTCTCCTTTATGTCAAGGGAGATCTGCTCTATATTCATCTGCCTTAGTGTCTCTGTGTCACCTCCACTCTCCATCCCTAAAAACTCACCATTCATGGCTTTGAAAGATTCTTCTAGCGAATTCGTCACTTTTTGAGCCTGCTCCTTGCTTAAAGTAATATCATGTTCCCAGTTTTTTAACAAAATATTACCCCTAGTTTGTTCGGCAATGGTGAGTCCGGGGGCCCCTGCTGAAAATATGTTGTTGGTGGCTATCAATGCTTTTTGGAAAGAGATCCGAGCATCTTTTGCGTTTCTTTCCTTGACAATCAGATTCTCAGAAATCTGGTGCATAAACAGGCAATCTTCTCGAAACTCCCCTACTTTGTTTAGCAGACTCTGTTGAGCAGAAGAGATCCTGCTCCGAATGTCGATTGCTCAGGATTTAACACTTTCGATGTTGATCACCTTGCTTTCTGCGACCTCTAACTGAGCCTATAACTGTGTGATAGTATCCCTCTGCTGACCCGACTGCACTCGACCCTCTCGGATCACTGAGTTTGCTTGTTCCAGCTTGGTTTTGAGGACTTCGATTTCTTTCTTATCAGCCAATTGGGCCAGCTCTATTGCTCCACTCGCTTGACTCTTAGCATCTTCCGCAGTCGAAGCTACTCGGGCTTCAAGAGTTTTGATCAGTCGATTTTTTCTCTTGAGATGATTTTTCAACATCGCAACTGAGAATTGGTTCGTTGACGCATACGCTCCCAGCATCCCTACTATCTCTGTGGCGAATTCATCACTTTTCTTGTTTTTCCCATCTGTCATTACTTTGAATTTTTTAACAGTGGATTCTCCCTCTTGATAAAATTCCCGCTTTACTACAGCTTTTCTCTTTCTGTCAAAAAAGAACTCATTAGGGGGGAGTTCCTCTGCCCTTATAGGCCTCATCTCTTCACCAAATATCCATCCCTTGCTAACGTCTCCCTGTGCCGAATGCAAGGGTGTGACAGAGGTGATGGGTTGTCCGATCTGCTTCTCCCCTTTTCCTAGTGTGACGAGTGAGTCCTGCTCTTTCGGAGGATCAGAGGTCTTCGTCTCTGTCCCTGTCTCTGGATTCTGAGTTTCAGGCGGGTCGGTGTTTTTCACTTTCATCTCTGGACCGTGTTCCTTGGGTGGGTTAGTAGTCCCTTCTTCTGTTTCGGGATTCTTTTCTTGCTCGGGACTCTTCTCCTGCTCGAGGCTCTTCTCCTGCTCGGGATTCTTCTCCTGCTCCCCTTCTTGACGTTTTTTGGGGTTAGAAGTTTGTCCCTCAGAACTTTCGGCCTCTTTTTCTTTATCCTTGGAAAGTCCTAAACCTCCCAGCACCACAAGAAGACACCTTTTCCTATGCTCCTGAAATTTTAAAACATAATCTTTGTCTTTGGGTGCCAGAGATCTGATCCGAACTAGCACTTCCCCATAGGACCTTTCCCCTCGGAAAATATCATCCGGGGGTGAACACTCGTGTTCAAATTTCTTCAACCCACAATTTGACAGATGGGTGCTTACAATTTTCTTAGGATCATTCTTTTTATACTCAATATAGGCCAAACTCAAGCCTTCTAAGGTTGCAGCCTCAGCTTTAGCATGTCCAAAATCCAATAAAGAATAAGTTCTTAGTCGCACGGGGAAAAACGACCATACCTTCTTCGATGATTCTTTCAACTCTTTGCTTACATCGCCGATCACTGTTTGTCGGGCAATCTCGCAACATGCCAGCTTGTCGGGGATAAACTGTGGTAGCACAAGAGGTGGAACCGCAGCTCCGAACACTATGAAGTAAGAAAACTCTGCTTCTACGTACCAGTCTGCGATACCGCTCAGATTAGCAGTAATGCTATCCGAGATGCGAGGTGGCGAACGACCAAAAATGACGATGTACAGGGGCACCATCACCTAGTTGAAAACCTCATAAATAAATTTATCTGCCTTACCTTCCCATAGTTTGTTGTGGTACTCGTGTACCGGCTTTTCTTGTGTTGGACTCCAAGCCCAGTTCATCAGAGGGAATGGCGTCATAGAGCATATCGCGTCCATGATATATGCAGACATGAAAAAAGAGGATGGTTTTCCCTTTTCTTTATGCTCCTGGTAATCAGTGACACGGTTGAAAAGACTGTCTGAGAGTATCTTCGCCCAATTAAATGAGCAACCTTCTGCTACCCAGAATATAAGAGGTACCCAGTCAACATAGAAATGTGTTGTATCCTCCTTTCCGAACAATCGACAGATCATCATCGCCACATACATATATTGTGGCTCCAGTGAAGCAATCGAATAGACGCCCTTGTCATTCGCTCTGAATGTCGATGAGCGCAAAACCCAATCCTTTATCAAGCGTGGCATAGTTTTGTCATATTCTGTGCATTCCTTCTTCTTGAATTCCTCCATGAATTCATTATTATATGTGTATTCATAAGTTGATGGGAGCTTGTACATGTCTCGGATATGCTCTGGTCTAAAAGTTCCGACCGTGTTCCGTTGGTTGTTTATTATGGTCCTGGTGGGTAGGTCTACATGATCTAATGCCCATCGGATCATGTCGTAGTAGGGGAGCAACCGTGGTCTGGTTGCAACCAGGTGTATACCATACTGAATAACAATCTTATATTTAGTGTTCAGATCATCTTTTTCAAATTCATTGCCATCGGAGTCTGAATAGTTAACCAACTCAGTTTGTAGGATGTCTGAGATAAACGACCAGGTGGGTACTGAGCCACCAGTCCGAGGTGAAGTATCTGAGACGTTGTCTGGACCCTACGCTGCAACCTCAACACTTGCTTTCACTGCTCTTCTTGGTGCCATGGCTGATGCTTGCTTTTTCGCTCTTCTGCAATAGACTTGTGTATACATGTGAAAATGAGTTCCCTTGGAGAAAGGTGAGCTCTGTGCGTTTATGAGAAATGTTTAAAATAGAACGAAACTGTCGTATATATTTGAAAATCTTGTACCTTTGAAATAAGTCTGTCAAATCGCAAATAAAACCAAATTTATTGTATAAATCCGATCTTATTTATTCGAGGATTTACCCTAATTCTTCATAAATGTCATCAATGTTCGGGGGCTTGACAGGCAATCGGGTTATGGAGAGCAAGTAAATCCCTCATGAAGTGTGCCAACCTCGATGCACAGGATGTATCTCGCTTAATTTCATTTTTTGAGAATTTTAAATCTTAACGACTTAAAGAATTTTCTCGTTTTTCGCTGTATCGTGAATTTCCTTTTCACACTTTGACTATTTAACTCGCGAGGCTGCGAGTGTCGGTTTTACCTTAATTAATAATAACCGTGATTTGGAGCATTCTTAATTATATAACTAACCTAATCGTCATATCGCGACTCGGGAATTTGAAGACAAACTTTTGGGAGAATGATATGCCGAGTCGCGATATTGTGATGTGGTGATAATTAAGGCTAAAATTAAGAGAAAGAAATCTTAGATTAGGCGACTAATTAATCTTGCTATAATTATGTCGCAACTTCATGAATCGGAGTTTTGGACACCCTAACTCGATGAAAGAAAGTGTCGAGTGACGATGTGCCGAGAACCAATATTTAACCATGGTTAGTTTTTTACCCCTAGTCTGTGACCACGGTTATCACAAAGTCATTGTGTTCTCGGATATCGGGGCTGCAAGAACAAAAACTCAGGTCTGTCGGATGCCGAGGTGCGAAACCTCGACGACGTTTAACCATGGGTTAAAGGTTTTATCCTAGTTAATGATTTGGACGAAAAATAGAACCAAGTTCGCATTTTCGCGAATCGGGACTTGTGAATTCAAGAAATAAAGTGTCTGACTTGCGAGACCCCGAAATAAAACAAAAAGAATAAACATACTTGCGAAAAATGGACCTTTTTTGAAAGTGACAAAGCATTGATATTCGTGGGACTAGATTTCAGAGCTTTATGATTTCGGAAGGAGAAAAAAAGAAACTTTAGATCTCAAGTATCAAAAATTGAAAATTGCGCGAGGTGAAAAACAAGGGCGGCTCCAACATGGGGAATGAGGGACTGTAGACTAGTTGCAACAGTCAACACCTTGAACCAAGTCTTTTGCAGAATATTAGACCATAGCCTGATGATATGAACCCTTTTTCTTATGGATTTTAAGCCCAACTTGGGGGTGACCTGTTTTTGAAAGATTATGAGCGACATAGTCTATGGATGGGAGGAACGACTGAGTCCTGCACGCAACTGGTGACTTTTCATAAGAGATAAGTTTCCTTCACAGGCTTGTTTAATTATTGTGTGGTCTAACATTATATTTTAAATGGGTTTATATTTTGTATGAATTTGCATCTACACATTGTGGTTAACTCTATGCAATGTTACTCCTTGTGTGTGTGTGTGTGTGTACTAAAGGGATAAAGTGCGCAGAGGTTTGTGAAATTATTTCACTATTGTGATTATATTAAAAGAAGTGTACTCTTAGAGCGAGACTCAACATGAGTCTAGGCGCGTTACCTTAAGGTTGTGTGTAGTTAACCCAATCTAATTGTAACAAGGAGTGTTATAAGTAGTATTTGTGCACTATGAATTTTGAAGAAGCATTGTCTAGTAGCAAGCTTGGGATACTACAAAGAATATACTAGATCCTGAAGCTGATATTGTGTGACGTGTACCAACTTGGAAGGTTGGGGGACATTACAACTAAGAAGGAATAAAATAACTCTAAAATTCAAATTGAAACTAATGCTTTATACTACTGGTTTCTTAGAGATAGAGAAGCATTAAGGGATCCACATACCTACTCGACTCAACACAAGAAGAACCTCCTTCACCATTGTACAATACCTCATAACCTATTGATTCTCTTTCTATTCATTGTTTGTGTTATCACATGTTTCTGCAAGGGGGATTTGTTCCCTTGGTTTTGGCTTCTAGATGATAAAGGGCGAAGAAAGGGGAAAAATACCACTAAATGGCACTTATCCTAAGTCTGTCGGGGTCAATGTGATTGTTTGGCATGCTGTGCTAAGAGAAGCGTAGATCTGGGTGGCTGAGATTTGCGTGTCCCAGATCGACGGTCATTGATCTTATCGAGGCTTCCACATGCGCGGTCGTTAAAAAATGTACGACGGGCCGAGGACGAAACCATGGTTTTATGGAGATGGTACGTGTCAGCCAACGACACAAATTGGGCCCAAAAGTGGTGAAGAATCAAACCACTTTTCATAGCCCCAATATGAACGTGTGCGTATAAATCCCTATCCCCAGTCGACAAGTGGCCACTTTGTCCCACTGGCAGTCGTTCCCCACTCCATCCCCCTCTCACTTTTCACTTTCACTCCCTCACACCTATCCTCCACTCACTGTCCCACCTATCATACCTCCCCCTCTCATCTCTCGCCACCTGTGCCACATCGCTCCACATCACCTCCGTCTCATTGCACCTCAGCTCTTGCTTGTGTGGCTCCCACACTATCCTTAGTTTCCTTTTCCCATACATTTTGTCCACCTGGCCATCTCCACATCCACTATTCCATGCCTAGCACACCAACTGCTTCATCAACAGTCACGTCTGTTGTCAGACCTCCCCTAATCCCAATGAAGTAGTTATTGAGGTTGGGTGGTGGTGGTTGAACATCGTTTCCACCATAAATGGAAATCCCAGGGAAGGACTTCCAGTTAGTTGGTTCATATTCTTGTCCATTCTAAAGCGTGATTGTGTATGAATGAGGTTCACGTCTGACCAGAGACTGCATGCACAGTCTGTCATGAAGCATGAAGAAGTAATGCCTTAAATGCATCCACTCGAGCACACTTCTGTTTTTTGGCTTTGAGTATATAGGAGTCTTCCTCATATTTTGTTAAGGGTTGATGGTTGACCTAAGCTCCCGTATTGTAAATTTTTAATGAAGCCTCTAGTTCTCTCATTATGTGTGGCCATTTGAGACTTCTTTTTTAATGACAGTTAGATTTCTTATCATCTTATTTGCTTCTGACATTGAAGACTCGGGCATGGATGATCCAGTCGAGTTGTTGTGACTATATTGTAATGTATGTTTGATTGCAATATTATTATGACGTTTTCAATTTCCTTAAGTTTTGGGTTCAAGAATGTCTTGTATTCGAAGCTTTTCCTCCTTAGGCTGCAGGAAGACCCGATGTCCATAGCAGACCTCTACTTTTCCTCACTAGTTCTTCCCCCTACTCACCCTTTACTGCAACTTACTAACTGAAGTTAGATCAAGACCTCACCTATTTTTCACATATCAACCCAACTTTCTGAGTTAGAACGCTATTATCCTGAGCCTGTGTCCATTAGACCCCCTCTAAATTTATTCATTGTGACATAAAACTGATGGGTATTGGGATTACCTCTACTGCAAACCAGAGGTGACATCTAGTGCTAATATTTCTGGCGTCGTTGTCGGGGGTGAATTGAATATTTTCCCTGGGATTGAACGACAAAGCTTACTAGTTCTGAAGGTGCATTAGAACTTCGTACATCAAAGATTTCAACTATGCACCTGTTGACTCCACTATGGTGATTCCATTGATGTGAATCCACTGGCGACCCCATTGTTTTAGTTGTGTCTTCTAAAGGCAGACACACGAGGTCTGCTCCACAACTTCCTTTAGGAACACCTGAAGCTAACCTAGAGAAGATTATTAGAAAGGGAAAGGGCCTCTAAGAAGGTACTTATACTATTGAACCAGGTATTTCTAATGATTTTCATCCTCCTCCTGTAGAAAATCCACTATTTTCTTCTCATTTTCCTATTATACCTTTTGTTGGAGTTTCCCGAAGTTTAAATTTTGGGAGTGTTCATGTTGAGTTTTCTCCTCCCGGTTTTGGATTGGAAGGAGAAAGCTTTGTCACTCCTATTTTACCTTAAGTTATACCTTGGTCTAGACCCAAGACCTCAGAAGATTTTCCTACCGTGGGCTTTACCACCCCTCCTCCTATTACTGTTACTTCTACTACAGAAATAGAAACCTTTGTTCCCTCAAGCCTTGAAGCCTTTTCCCTGAATTGTTGTTTCCTCCAGGAGGATCAGTCCCAATTTCTCCTATTCGAACTCCATCCCCTCCTATTTCTCCTCCACCTATTATACCTATGGCAGGTGTTAATCCCCCCATAAACAAAATGGATGCCATAGTGGCTGCTAGATATGCCCCCCTTGTCTTACCTCATCCCATGAATGCTCTCCCTGCTAGATATTACCTAAAATACATGCCTAAGTTCACTGGAGAAGAAGACATAACTGTTGACGAACACCTTTTTGCCTTCTATAGTTATGCAGACAATCTAAACATTGAAAATGAAGATGTTTGGATGAGAGTCTTTGTCCAAAACCTTGATGATGAGATTAGGAAATGGTTTAGAGGATTGACCCATGGATCCATTATTGGGATTGAGGCTCTAGATGATTTTTTCTTGAGGCAGTGGGGGGATAAAAAAGACTTTATGTATTATATCACAGAGTTTAGATCGATAAAGAGAAAGGAGGGAGAATATGTGTCTGACTTATCCAAAAGATTCAACAAAATGTACAATAAAATTTCTGCTGAGATAAATCCTATAGAAGCCTCTGCCAAAATCACTTATGCCAGTGCTTTTGACCCTGATTTTTGCCTCCTGTTAAAAGAAAGAAGAGATACTTCCTTGGCTCATATGTAAGATGCAGCCCTTGAAGTAGAATCCAATGTGTTGGAAGTTTCCCGACTCAAGAATAAGGCTGATAGAGACAAAGGAAGAGGGAGATCTGAGGCCTCAACCTTTGGTTCCTCTGCTTCGCCCCCCGCCCAAAAAAAAATTAAAATGGATGAGGTAACCAAGTTACTAAAATAAATTTCAACTAGAATGGAAAGTTTATAAGTAGAGGGAAAGATGACATACAAAAATCCTTAGCACATGGATAATAGAGGCAACTTCAGAATACCAAACAATGCCCCTTAGATCCTCCCAAGAGAACATAGAAACAGAGATAGGGATGATAAAAAAATCCAGACCCTCTTCAAAATAGCCTTGTTGCTGAGAGGGAAGGGGAGGAAGAAGAGTTAGATCTTGAAATCCATTGCCATGGAGACACCTCCCCATTTCCCCATCTAACTCAATCTGCATATGAAGAGTCCCTCATGGATAGACAAATAAATGAGCTAAGTAAGGGGGAGAAAGCCAATAGCAGCCCAAATAAATATAACCTCAAGTCGAAGAAGAAAGAAGAAAATTATGACATCCGTGAACATCCTTCCAGAGAAGATAAGCCTACCGAAGACACAACAATAAGCAGCAAGGAAAACAAAGCACACAATCCCCCACCAATAGCCAAAGGTCCTATCCCAGAGGTAAAAGGAATTCTGAAGCCCCTCTCCTATTTTAACTTTGAGCATGAAATTCAGAAAATCAAAATCCCTGTACCCATGTCAGAGTTGGTCAAGCATGAATATTTCAAGAGAAGCCTCTCTAAACTGTTGTTGCCTGCAACTCCAAATCATCCCACAGACTCAATCAATTTGCAAGATGAAAAGCCAGCAATTATCTTAGGTCCCATGATAGAACACAGAGATGATTTTTCCCCTCCCTTCTATACATCCCTGAACATACATGATAGGGTGATGCATAACTTCTTGATGGACTCAAGGGCATCTCATAATCTTATGCCCAAAATTGTCATGGAGGATCTTGGATTAGAAATCACAAAAGCTTATCATTATTTGTATTATTTTGATTCAAGGAGAGTGTAATGTCTTGGAGTTATCAAAGATCTAGTTGTGACCTTGTTTCAGTTTCCCATGAAAAGTGTGGTCATGGCTATCGTGTTGGATGATGTTCCTCCCAAGTTTGGCATGATCTTGTCAAGATCTTGGATAAAAAGACTTGGGGGAACCTTTAAGATGGACCTCACATATGATACCATTCTTGTGTTTGGGGGGGGAGCATAGAAGATTATAAAGAGAAGCTTAGTTGTCCTACATTATCAGCGATGAAGAAGACCCCACCAATCATCCTCTCTTTGTCTTGGATACTGATTTGGGATCTAGCTTATTACAACTCACTGATGCCCCTGAGCCCCCTCTTGAGATCATAAAGTCCATTTCTTTTTGTGAAGATTCTCCTCTGATTACCTCTGTGTGGAAAATGTTCTTTGATGGAGCCTCTTCTAGAGAAGGTGTTGGTGTTGGAGTATATCTTGTTTTCCCTACTCAGGAAACTATATCTCTTCCTTACAAGTTAGAATTTAAAACTACCAATAATGTGGCAGAATATGAAGCATAGAATATTTTAGGGGCGAAATTTCGTCGATGGGCGAAATTAGAAGGCTTAGAATTTTGGCTGGGCGAATTAGTTTCATAGAGGGATTTTATTATAAATAGCCCATAATTTGTTTTAAAAAAATTGTATCTAAAACCCTCCACCCACTGGTATTTGGGAGAAGAAAGCAGAGAAATCCATTTCGCCTTGTAAAATTTGAACTAGATATTTCTGTTCGCCACCATTTTCTATTATTGAAAATTATTCAGAGGTATTTTTCCCCAATTTCCTATAAAATCCGAACTAGATATTTCCATTCTCACCCATTTTCTATTATTGGCAATTGTTAGGAGGTATTTCACCCCAATTTCATGTGAATGGCCATTATTCGAAGGTATTTCCCCCCAGTTACATGCAAATTATTAAGTAATAGTCATGCATATATTTGCTTGCGTGACATCAGACCATTGGACGATTGATCTACACAGGTTCAGGTATCTAGTAACTATCTTTTGAACCCATATTTTTTTTATGAATTTTTTTGGGTAAAATATCTGCTACAGTGCCTGCGACCAAATTGGGTTGAATTGAGATATCAAGAAACTTGAATTGAATTGTCTAGTTTTCGAACTTATTGATTTTAGGAATGTTATAATTTTATTAAGAAAATATGTGAAGGGATTAATTTGATCAAAACCCTTATAACCAGAACAATGAATACAAAGGGAGTTCTTTTCAGTCTTGGTGGTTGGGAATGTTAAAACGGTGGGGATTTTTGAGAATTGCTCCACAGGTTCCATCATAGTTGTAGCATCATGACCTTCAAACTTTAGGATGGGGTTGATCCAATGATGCCAAACATGTAGTAGATTTGGATATTCTAGAATTCCATTGCAATCCAAGGGATCATAAAACTCATGAGATTATTTTTAAGTAATAGGTACCTCAAAACCTGATGTTTCCTCTTCATCAAACTCATATTCATAATTTACCTATTTTTTTTATGCATTCTCGTGATCTCATTCTTCTATTGTACTATTTATTTAAAAATATAATCCACACTATCACCAATATTTAAAGAAACAAAAAATTAGGATTTTTTCTTGGCCTTTCTCTTCTTCATTGCTTAAATTAATATCCATAGCACCTCGAGGAAGAGATGAGATGAGATGATTTCCTTTGAATCAATGAGCTGTATGTTTCTCTAAACCAATGTCTAAATTGAAAATCAACTTCATAATCAAATCTATAATTAACATAACTATTGGGAACAAAAGATGTAGAATTTACCAATTTAGTGTTGTTCTTTTGCTGCATAAGGGTTTTACCTTCAACACCTTGATTTCCTAGAGGAAAAGAACATTTTGATAAAAACTAATGAAGCATGCTCCAAATATATCTTAGAATACCTTTTCTCATTGTTGGATGTATCATAACCAAAGGTTTTACATAGCATGTGGATGTTCTAATAAACTGTTGGTGTTTTACTTAGTTGTTGGACATTTTAATTGTTTGTTGGGCATTTGAAATGCAAAATTGGGTCGATTAATCTCTCCTTGAGCCATTTTCTCCTTCCCTTGAGTGTTTGAAGTCATAGACAAGTTTGTTAAGCCCTAATATTGTCTCATTACCCTTTGATTAGGGCATATTACATTAGTAATTTTATTTTATTTATGTCGGCTTTATACCATTAGTTGTAATTATACCTCCTAGTCTCGTATATATACCAAGGAGACATTTTCATTTGGAGTCATCTTGTACTTGAACATTTATGTGGGGTAAAAGGAGGTTGCCCCCTTGAAGAGGCTTATTATCTGAAATTATCTATTTTTCAAGGCGTTGAGTACTTATTCTGAGGTTTGTCTATGCTATATTGATATTTGGTTCTTAACATATGGTATCAGAGCTCAAGGTCTTGGGGTTTCGCTGCTACTTATGAGACACCTTGGAATTTTTGATATAACTTTTTTTTCTAGAAAGTTTCAGAAGAAACGGATTCTAGGATATTTAGTAGACAGATCAAGGTATGTTGGGTTAAAATTTCAGCTCCTGAGGCCTTATACTTTCTGAGATACAACCTGTGCAAGATAGGGTTCTGGAATCATCCTGAACTAAGTCATTGCAGAATTTTCACTATAAAAATTTTTCTGTAATGTTTCAGACCCTGAAATCCAGAGGATATTCGCAAAAATTAGTAAGGTATATGTGGTAAAAATTTCAACTTCTGGGTCATCTTACATTTGTAGATACACCCTGTGGAAGATAGGGTATCTGACTAGTCCCATTGTCCCATTGACTAGTCTCAAGAAGGTGTTCCAGGTAAAACAATCATAACTTCTTCCTAGAGTATCCAAATTGAGTGAGACTGGTTTCATTGGATAGTGGACAGCCTGTAGTATTTCTAGTACAAGATTCATAAGTTTATATCAATTATTTTGTGCGGAGCATGCTATACAAGTGAGATCTCCTGGAAAGGACAAAAATCAGCAAGTTGTGGGGAAGTTACCGTAAATTCCACTTGACACATCCAATTTTGATCAGACCTATGGCATTGCAGAGAAGAAATATAAAAGAACTACATAAAATAAAGTTGCATACCCATAAGGGCCAAAACTTGGGAGATACAACAGAAGAAAGATTGTCTAGAAGAAACACCCCAAAATCAAGGTTCAAAAGTGATACTTGGCCAACATGGCACCCAAAAAGGGAACTTATACACCACATAAGCCTCTAGACAATCCTACTTGGACTCTTGATGAAGGTGAAGTAATGCGTAGGGACATAAATGATTTACAAAAGAAGATAGTAAGAAAAGATGAACTACAAGAGATGGAAGCTAAGTTGGAGTCAAGAAATACTAAGATGGATGGTTTAAAAGAGGAGATCATGGAAGTATTGAAAAAATTCGTAACAAAGAATACACTTGAAAGTGAAAATGAATCCCATGAAATTCATGATGAGGACACAAGGAAGGTGAATCAAGAATGGAGAAACTCCAACTTTGGATTGTAGACCAACCACGTTCCTAAGATCAATATGAGGAAGTTTGATGGCAAGGACCCAATCACATGGATACTTCAGATGGAGAAATTCTTTGATCTACATAATGTGCCACATACACAAAA
>JZKD02S1672864.1:271784-283449 GCA_000966675.3 Picea glauca | reverse complement strand
CAAGTTGGCACCTCGGTATTGTGGACCCTTTGAGGTTCTAGATAGAGTGGGACCTGTAGCCTATAGGCTAGCACTTCCTCCCACAGTGAAAGCACATAATGTTTTCCATGTTTCATTATTGAAGAAATATGTACATGATGCTAATCATATAATTGAATGGTCTGTGATCCAGGTGGAACTGGAGGAATAATTTCTACCAGAACCTCAGTGCATACTAGACATAAAGGAAACCCCGCTCTGGAACTGAACCATTGCACAGGTCAAAGTGCAGTGTAGACATTTTGGCCCAGATGAGGCTACATGGGAAATGGAGGATGCCATGAGATAGGCATATCCGATTTTGTTTACTTCTATACATGCATGTCATGTTGATAGATAAGAACATCAGGGACGATGTTACTTTAAGGGGGAGGGAATTTTAACACCCTGTTTCCCCTAGTTTGTAAAAATAACTATACTGGCCAAGAACTATGGAAAACTCAAAAATGTGAATAATATTATGAATATATATATATATATATATATTGCAGGACTGTTGAGAGGGGATATGCTGAAAAAGAGACCACGATGGCTAAAGAAAGGTGGTGGAAGGCACCTGGAAAGGTGGCATTAACTTCCACTGAAACCAATATCGTATTTTGACTTCACTGGCCCGGAGAACCAAGAGCAACTCGCTGGCCCCGAATTAAATGACTCGCCAAGATTGGTAGGTAAATGGTTCCTCATGAGTAATGAGGGATGGGGGAGGGGGGGGTGAACCGCCCATCTGTAGATTCGTCAGGCCTGACCAGTGTGAGGGAAATTGCGCCACATGCAACCTCGTAAGAGGAAAAAGGTGCGAGGGAGAAGCGAGAAGGGGGTAGACGTGAGGGAAGGAAGAGGACTCTGGAAAATAATACAAAGTGAGTGATAGTAGAGAAGAAGGAGAGTAACCTTCATTCTCGGTCACTAGCAAACAGAGACACAGTCTTGCAGCATCATGGTCTCAACTCGGGGGTGGCTAGTGTTAAATTCGTTGGGAATCACTGAGCCTACGGTTGGGTGGAAATGAGCACCCCTCTCAGCAGTTGCATCACTTCTGGTGTTTTTCTGATAAGTGTTTTTCATCTTGTATCTTGAAATGTATATTCTAACATTTATGCTCATAAGCTGTGAAATCATGAAGGGTTTCAATATAAGACTGTCTGTGTGATGTTTGATCAGAAATGGTGGTTGCATGCTTTTGTTGGAAGGACCACGTATGGCTTATGTTTATAGATAGATTTGTACATATATATATATATATATATATGCAAATTAATTCAGACTTCGATTCTATTCTCAGAAAATCTATACCTTTATTCATCCTCAGGAATACCCAGAATAGATCTCTCCATAGAGATATCCTTCTTGGAAAGCTTATCAATAACCTGGAAAAGGATTTGAAGGTGCAAGTCTTAGTAACCCCATACGAGGAAGAATGATCCTTTTGAAATCTCGAAATAGAAATGTAGAGATAGGTATCAATCGATGGACAAGATCCCGTCGGAAGATCTGTGGTCATTCATGACCGTTAGGTTGGAGGAAGAAACAAGGGCATTACATGCCTTAACCCCTTTCCTTTATCCTCGTGAGTGGCAAAGAAATCGGGACCGTATATCCCCAAGGTCCGTGAGAGTATCTAGACCATTGGTTTTTTCACGTCCAGGGAGCAGTGGGAGAGTGCACAACGTGGGACCGAGCTGAACCATCAGATCTTAGTTAGAAAACGCAGCAACTGTTGGATCCGTCAGGAGATGCATGAGGGTTAAGCCCTCATGAACAGGGGTGAAATTCCTGAGAAGGAGTTTGTATCGGGATTTTGACATTCGGTAATTCGGGAGTCCGGAGGACGAGAGTCTGGGCACTCGACATCAGAAGTCCCGAAATAACGAAAGGGGATTTGAGTCGTCCATCTGCAGGAGGACACGTGTAGAGGAATCATCTGTTTTGGAGATTCAGGCACCGAGACTCATAGAGGTGAGCGCTTAGCCCTTGCGAGCGACGAAGTCACGAAAGGACCCGAGCCGTCTGTTGGAGGGAGGACACATGTTGCAAAATCACCCATATCGGGGATTCGGACATTGAAAGTCCGAGAGGGAAGTATTTAGACTTTGCGAGTGGCGAAGTTGCGAGAGAATCGCAACCATCCATCTGAGGAGGACAGGTAGCACCTTGTCGTGTGTGTAGACCTTGTAGAAATCAATGAGGTCGAGGAAATATTTCACGGTTCTAGAGAAGAGAAGCTCGGGAGGGATAGTGCCATTTTGTGCATAGAGCCTTAGCTGCAAAGATCGCAGAAGAGAAGCAAAGGCCAAGACCTTTGATACTTAATAAATATTTCAAGGAGAAGGAAGAGAAGTTCATGCTCAAGGAGGAGCTACGATTTCCATTAGATTAGCTGGAGCGAAATAGATCTGGGTCGTCGAAAATGTACGTCCAGACGCGTGCAAATGAGAGAAGAAACGGACGGCAGAGAGACTTCGTAGAGAAGTGACGAAATTTTGTGGTCTATTGGATTTCACTGAGTTGCGAGGGAGTTAAGCCATAGAAGCAGCCATGGGAGAAGTTGTATGGATGGTGGAGACACTTCGAGATAGAAGTGGCGAATAGCCGATAGCCGTTGGATCTTGTAGGGTTGAAAGGAAGTTAGGACCAGGGCAGTCCCGAAGAGGTCCGAGTTTGGGATCTCGCATCTCGGGGTTTCACAAGAAGAGAGCACAAGAGTTGGGTGCTTCAACTCATGAAGTCACGAAGTGTGAAATTGCGAGGAGAAAAATCTGAACTGTTGGATCCAGAAATGGGAGGACCGTTGGATCAGGGCCTTATCGCGCGTATCGCGTATTCGGAGGTTCGGAGGTTGAGAGGACCTCTTCTTGACATAAGAAGTCGTGAAGTGCCGAGAGCTGAGGTACAAGTGAGGAACACGTGGTAGAACCACAAGGTGGGGCCCACGTGGTTGACAGGAAAACATGCGTTGCCTGGAGAAAGGAGTCAATTCTCTGTTGACTTCTCGCATCTCAGGGATTCATGGAGTAAGAGCACGGGAGCTCAACCCTCCGACTCGCGAAGGTGTGAGTAGCGAGAGGTGCTAGCGTTTAGCCTAGCCAGTGGTCACGTGCGGAAGGCATTGATAGAAAGGATCTATACCCATTTCGTGATCTCGGGTATCACGAGATTGGGAAGGAAGAGTCGGGAATTTCGACTCGCGAACTCGCGAGATGGTGAGTTGCGACAAGCGACTTTGGGAATAGGCCTTGGTCATAGCGTTGTGGTCGTTTGGAAAAGGTGGAGCTCACGTCTAGTGCTGTTCGCATAGGGGAGCTACCGAAAAGGACCTGTGGACCAAGACATAGCCTAGGGGGATAATTGCTAATCGAAGCCTCTTCGACAGTTCGACATTCAGGGTTTGCAGAGCTGAAAGTCTCGACTCTCTTATAACACTGAGTCACGAAATGAGAAAAGGCGCCTAGTTGTTTGACCTGTGATCAGGATCAGCGATCACATGGAGGTGGAAAAAAGGGAGAACTAGCCTGTGCTAAGCCCTGTAGGATTTCGGGGATTCTGACCCTCGAGAATTCGGCGAAAAATTCTTCATTTCTGTAGTGGGTTTGTGACAGAAAGCATGGGATTCAAATCTCAAATTTTCTTCATGGGCTGACAGAGTGACAACAAAGAGGTCCCTAGGTATTTCTCCTTTCCAACTTGTATATGGGACTTAAGCAGTCTTTCCTTCCTAGCTTTCCCTATCCGGTGGCAAAGTTCTTTCAGGATTATCAAGGAGAGTCCGATGATATGATCAGGAGGGTGTAGTAGCTGTTAGAAACCCAACAGACTAGAGATAAGCTACTGGACAAAGCGCATGAACGTCAACAGAGGATGAAGCAAGCCTTTGACAGAAAGGTGAAAAGCGAGGATCTCCAACTGGGAGATCTAGTACTTAAATGGGATGTGCCCAGACATGATAAAGGAAAACATGGCAAATTTGAAGCCCTTTGGATCGGTCCCTTCAAGATTTCTGAAATGCTTCCAAACAACACTTATAGGTTGTATAATTTGGAGGGTGATGAAGTTTTTGGTGGCCCTGTAAATGAGAATTTTCTAAAGAATTTCTTTATTTGAGCCATAAGTGGCTCCCGTGTCTTTGTAAATATTGTTTTTATTTTTTTGTTTCCAGTTGTATAGGAGACTCTGCAACCCAACAGAAGGTGACTGGAACTGCAAAGGAGATCTTAGAGCCTCGTAGGGAAGACTTTATCCCCCATGGAGCCTAATATTATCACATGTTTCTGCAGGGGAGATGTTTTCCCTTGGTTTTGGCCTCTACGTGACAAAGGGAAAAGAAAGGGGGAAAAACCCACTAAATGACTCTTATCCTAAGTCCGTCGGGGTCAATGTGACTGTTTGGCGTGTTGTGTTAAGATGCACATAGATATGGGCGACTGATATTTACGCGCCCCATATCGACGATTGTTGATCTTATGAGGGCTTCCACATGCGCGATTGTTACAAAATGTAGGGTGGGCCAGGGAAGAAACCATGGTTTTCTGGAGATGCTACGTGTCATCCAAAGACACACGTCGGGCCCAAAAGAGGTGAAGAATAAAACCACTTTTTGCAACCCCGATATGTGCATGTGAATATAAATCCCTATCCCCAGTTGACAAGTGGCCACTCTATCCCACTGGCACTCGTTCCCCACTCCATCCCCTGCTCCCCTATCACTTTCACTCCCTCACACCTGTCCTCCACTCACTGTCCCACCTGTCGTACCTCCCCCTCTCATCTCTCACCACTTGTTCCACCTCTCTCCACATCAGCTACGTCCCATTGCACCTCAGATCTCTCTTGTGTGTCTCCCATGCTATCCTCAGTTTCCTTTTCGCATCCACATTGTCCACCTAGCCATCTCCACATCCTCTATTCCATGCCTAGCGTGCCAATCACTTCTTCAGCAACCAGGTCTGCTATCAGACCTCCCCTAATCCTAATGAGGTAGTTATTGAGGTTGGGTGGTGGTAGTTGAACATCGTTTCCACCATAAATGGAAAGCCCAAGGAAGGACTATCAGTTAGCCGACTCATCTGCTGGTCCGTTCTAAAGAGTGATTGCATCTGACTGAGGTTCACGTTTGACCAGAGACTGCATGCACATTCTGTCAGGAATCATGCAAACGTAATGCCTTAAATACAGCCACTCGAGCACGCTTTTGTTTTTTGGCTCTGAGTATATAGGAGTCTTCCTCATATTTTTTTAAGGGTCGATGGTTGAGCCAAGCTCCCGTATTCTAAATTTTTAATGAAGCCTCTAGTTCTTTGTTTATGTGTGGCCATTTGAGACTTCTTGTTTAATGAAAGTCATCTTTCTTATCGTCTTATTTGCTTCTGACATTGAAGACTCGGGCATGGATGATCTAGTCAATTTGTTGTGACTATATTGTAATGTATGTTTGATTGAAATAATATTATGACGTTTTCAATTTCCTGAAGTTTTGGGTTCAAGAAGATCTTGTATTCAAAGCTTTTCCTCCTTATGCTGCTGGAAGACTCGATGTCCATAACAAACCTCTACTTTTTCTCACCAGTTCTCCCCCCTAATCACCCTTTACTGCAACTTATTGACTAAAGTTAGATCAAGACCTCACCTGTTTTTCACATATCAGCCCAACTTTTTGAGTCAAAACGTTATTATCTTGAGCCTGCGTCCATTAGACCCCCTTTAAATTTATTCATTGTGACATAAAAATGATGGGTACTAGGCTTACCTCTACTACAATCCAGAGGTGACATCTAGTGCTAACAATTTGCATAAGAGTTCTAGGATATTATCTCAAGTTTAAGAAAAAATTTCTATGGTTTCTTGTCTTTTTCTCAAGGTCTACAAGCTTCAATTCATGGTTGGTTGATCTATCATGGGCTTGCTTCTATTTTTCCAATGTCTAACCTCTCAAAACTCTCTTTCACACATTTTTCTAACAACCTCCTTCCCCCCATTCGAATTATCCTCATGCATGATGGCTAGAGAATTTGAACTCAACTTCTCTTCCTAGTTCCAAGAATGTAGGGGAGACAATTTGCTAGAGTTTAGGAGAAGGTGGCTTGGATTGAGGAATTTGTTTCCTCCACTTCTCTTAACTCCCTTTTTCTTTGAAATCCAAATTTGAAATGGATAAGGGTTCAAGGTAACGTAGGATATATATTTTAGACATAAACCCCCCTTAGACCCCTCTCCTTTCTCCTCTTGTGGTATCATAACCCCTATAGGCACTCATACTCAGTTGATCTTGATATTATTTTTTATTAACTACAAAATAAAAAGATATACAATATTCACAACACTATGGTATATTTGTCCCATCGTGTTAGTGTAGCAGAGTTATAAAATATTCATGCAAAACATTTAAGTATTTATTTACAAATAATTGAAGAGTAAAAACTGGAATATTACATGAAAATTGAATTTAACTATTGGAAAATGGCTAATAATCAAAACTTTTATATTGTGATCTTTAAGCATACATTAAAAACAACCAAGAGGAAGGAACCTATACCTAGTTGGTCCATTCTGCACAAGACACAAACAAAATTAAAAATATCAATGGGGATTTACCTCTTTCAATGGCTTTGGAATTCCCAGACCCACATGTCCCAACAGGTTGATACCATTAGAAAAAAAGTGGGATTTTCTAATTAAAAACTAATGTGAATTATATGCCTTACAATTTGTATACAAAATGAGATGATTGGATAAATTAGGCTAGATATACTACTTATTTAGTAGCAATCCCAAGTTCAAATCTCACTGTCCAGGCTTCATATGTTGCATTTTCCTAAAAACCATGTAGTCATTTTAACAGTGTTAGGCTTATAAATGTCATTAATAAGGGTATTTAATGAAGCAATATTAGGTCTTAAACATACATGTAGTCATTTTAACAGTGTTAGGCTTATAATTGTCATTAATAAGGGTATTTAATGAAGCAATATTAGGTCTTAAACATATAGGTTGTGTTGCTCTATCTGGGTACTAGGGGGGCAAGCAATTGGTTGTGCATGGTTGCCCCCTTTCACTATGAATAAAAGCATTTGTTGCAAAAGGGTTAGGGGGTGGGTTGTTCGACATATCCCTATATATTCTTTGAGGTATGGTCCCTTCACAAGGTTTTGAACACTTTAGTTTAAAATTTGAACACTTTAGTTTAATAATTCTTTAAATAATAAATAGTAATTTGAAAAAAAATAAAATTATTGAAAAATTTACATGTAAATTTTAAATGGTTTTACATTAAAATTTGTTTAATTGATATTAAGTGTAACAACTGCATAAAATTGGTGTTATCTTAAAATTTATTTAATATGTGATGCTTAAGGATTTTTTATGAATGGAGGTGACTCTTCAGATTTCAAGTAATGCAAATGATGTTTAAAATGCCATTTTCTAAATAAATTTGTTGAAGTGAATAAAAAATCTGCATTGCCATTTTCTAAATAAAATTGTTTAAGTGAATAAAAAGTAAATTTATAAATATAATTGTTTAAGTGAATAAAAAGTATACGTTTTCTAAATAAAATTGTTTAAGTGAATAAAAAGTAATTTTCTAAATAAAATTGTTTAAGGGAATAAAAAGTATACAGTGAAAAGGGCAATCTAGTTTTCAAAATAATGTTAAAATACGTTTACTTTAAGTGGGACTAGTTGTCTATATTCCACTTGTATTTTCAATAGATTATATGTTCGTAAAGTTTCATGACCGAGAGGGATGTAGTTGCCCATTCTCCTTTAATTGAAAATAAAATAAAATTGAATATGATATTTTTACTTTTGGAATCAATATTCAATATTTATATTTTTTGAAATTAACAAGAATCATTCTTGTTAATTAGTTAGATGCTTATTTTTTTTTGGTTATTTGAATATATTCAATTATGATTTTGGGATTTTAGGTTTTCGTGTAAGAGTTTTGGGTAATGGTGTATTTCTTTTTCAAGGTTTTTCTTTTTTAAATATTTGGGGGTTTGGATTTTATATTGGAGAGATTGGAAGATATTTTTGATGTTATCTATGCAAATGTTATATGCAAATGTTATATGTTAACAAGTTTATTATTAGGAATCAAGATAGTGTCCTAAATTTTGGAAGATTTTGGAAGAGGGACCAATGTTTGTGCATAAAGATGGTCTCTTTATTCAACCATGGTTCCCTAATTTTAATTCATTGACTACCATGCTAATCACAACTCTAATGTGGGTGAGATTATCAAATCTCCTCATCCATCTGTGAATTCCACAAGTGCTAGAAAACTTGGCAATGCATTAGAGTGGATTCATTAAGTCAAACATAAGATAGGTTCAAAAGGGCATCATTTCATATGCCAGGATCTTTGTTGGTCTTGACCTTAGTCTTAGCCTATTGAATAAGATTGTTCAAGAGTGAAAATTTTCTCAACAACTTTTGGTATTGGATTATGATGACATGATTTTTGTTGTGAGAGTTGGGAACAAACATGCCATTTGCAACAATTTTATTTAATAACTCACACCCCTTCAGGGAGACACTATAAAAGAAATAAACTCATATGATGGAAATAATCAAAGAAGGAACCTTGAGGGAATCTCCAAAATAACATGAAAAACCACTAAGATCAATAACATCAACACACATAGGGAACCGAACCCTAGACTACCATTATCGGTCCATGTACCCAACCCTCTCTCTAAGGGTGGTGATTTTAATATGGTCTTAATGTCTTCTCCTCCAATGCAAGTAGTCACAATGGAAAAACACCTCTAGTGAGATGGATACTAATCGTGAATAAGACAATTTGGATAGAGAGAAGGAAATAGCATCCCCATCCATCTTAGAAGAAACAAGGAAGTTGGACTCAACTACTCCTCCACGAGTTGTAGACTATAGAAATATATCTTAAAGAAGGGGAAAAAAAGGAGACGCAACAACAAAATTGTCTATATTAGCAAGAGAATGGGAGATGCAACAACTGAGAGCACATATATTTGTAAGAGTATATGAGATGCTACAACAAAGCACCTATATTAGTAAGAGCATAACAATCATGTGATAAAATGTGCTTGACTCATCATAAACAATGTAAATAGTTATCTAGACTCATCCAAAAGAGTTAACTATGTCAAAGGCATTTCTATAATGGAGATGCATCTCTAGAAACTATCATCATTTGAAAACTTTGTTTGTATTTACAAATTACCAAGAGTGATTTGTGTCTATTAGGTGCCATGATATGTATGATTCATTGGTGTTAATTGGCATAGTTGTCTTGTACCATATACAACATACATAGCATGGTTTCATGCTAGTTTTTTGCAAAAAAGTATGAAATAAATGAAGATTACTACAATTGGTTACACTACAAATACATAAAACAAATTTTTAGGTAACCTCCATGTTATTGATAGAATGTGTAGAGGCACCTTCATGGTGTGTAAATAAGTAGAGAACATTTATTCTTTTGACCATTCTAATTTTGGATTCAAAATGCAGAAAAATCTTGGTCGAAGTTGGAATCAACATGTTGCAAATCTAAATAGAGAATGAAATGAAAGGGAAGCCTCCATCATGAGATTCGTGCACGTGATTATTGTCTTCCCCAAGAATATTTTTCTAATGAGGAGGGTCATAAGGATAATATGGCACGTATTGTAAGAGAAGTGTACGATATTATCATCATAACTGAAAGTTACCCTATTGATATTGTTATCTTAAAGGTATATGGACATGTTGAAATTCACAGTGATCTAGAACATATCATATGGATAGAGGTTGGAGATGAGGATGATGTAAACCTACAGAACATTCAACATTATTATGGGATCTTTGGTTCTTACAGGGATTAATTCCTCATTATAATAATTAGAGGGCCAAATCCCTCCCTCCCTCCATATTTACATCAAACTTGTTGGTAACTCTTTGCATTTAGACTTTTATAACCTTTTACGAATCCATTTATTAATAAACTAATCCCGAGAGGAAAACCAAGGGAGTGAGAAATTCATCCCACACATTTGTCCAATTTATTTTTGTAACTCCCTCATGGGAAGGCCCAAAAAATCTATTGGAAGAAACTTGCACATGAAGGAGCTTGTCACAAGAGTAGAGAAGTTTTGACATGGCCACTGGTTATGCCTACATTCTGTTAAGAGCTTGTGGTTCTTGGTGAATACGGTGCCCCAAGAACATGACCATTGGTTATGTCTACAATATTTTGAGAGCTTGTGGTTCTTGGTGAATGTAGTGCCCCAAGAACACAACCACTCGTTATGTCTACAGTCTGCTACAATTGGTTTTCTGGTCCAAAGTAATATTATCACGAAGAGATCAAGAGATAACTGAGAATGAATGGTTGTGTGATGGAGCTGACTCTACGATATTTAAGAGGTATATAAAGATGTTGATGAAGACTTTACTAGGTAGACACTATAGGAAATTGACTGAATCTATTGTAATATTGATTATATGGATTGTAAAGGAAAATTTTGAAATATGTAGAAATTAGTTAGGAGTTGTAAAGAATCAATTTCTCCATTAAGGGGGAATGTTAGGAAAAATAATGGATAGATGAAGATTTTGGTTTCCCACAGGTTACGAAACACTTGGTGTTTCAGATTTCCATATCATTTGTCAAATTCATCTATTAATCACTACTGCATTTGGGTCAAATTCCGATGGTGCGTTTGACGCAATTGCCACTTTCTATTGTCGGAAGATTGACAAACCTCGGACCCCCTCAAACGTCGTTTCACATGACGTTGTTTTTTCGATGACCTAGTTTTCGTCTATATTGCGATGTTTCAAACGTGGCAAGAGAGATGTTGCAAACGTGGCAAGACCGACGTTTCAAACGTGGCAAGAGAGACGTTTCAAACATGGCAAGACCGGCGTTTCAAACGTGGCAAGTGAGACGTTGCAAATGTGGCAAGTGAGACGTTTCAGATGTGGCAAGAGAGACGCTTCAAAGGTGGCAAGACCGACATTTCAAATGTGGCAAGTGAGACATTTCAGACATGGAAAGAGAGACGTTTCAAAGGTGGCAAGAGAGACGTTCTGAAGGTGGCAAGACCGACAGGACGAGGTATTATCTCCAACATGGTTTCTATGGGAGCGACACTCTTAAACGTCACAAGAATGACGTCCATCAGGTGGCAACAACAACGACCAGGAGTTACTAGCTTCGACGTGGTTGCTATGGGAGGGACAATCTTGGAGGTGGAAAGAGAGATGTCTTGGACGTGGCAATAGCGATGGGAAGAGAGTGAAAGACGTCACAATTGCCACCTTTATGTAGGTATTTAAAAAAAAAAATACAATATCAATATCAAGACCTAATAGTCATTCCAAGCCCAAAGGAGTAAGTCATATAGGTGTCAGCTAGTGACAACATACATGGAAATTTCTTCCTGCTTCATTAACATTTTCTTCAAAATTAAATTTACGACAATGAAAAGACAGAACTTATTTGCAACCTTCAGTGCACACTTTAGCTTCAGTCACTTCAACATACATGCTATCTCGCCTTTCACTCTCAAGCCAAGTGGGAGATTGCATCTCCATTTCATTTAAGTTCAAAGATTCATCATCATTTATGACAACAATTTATTCATAAGGATGGTCTTTG
>JZKD02S1672864.1:236249-251877 GCA_000966675.3 Picea glauca | reverse complement strand
ACTGCACTGTTGGCACTCCAGTTTACTCGTTACTTCTTCTTCAAGAAGTAAGAAGCGTCGTTATTATAGAAAACTTGTCGCAACATCCGTCAAATGCAACATATTTATAGATTTTTTAACGTCGCAATTCCGACGTAAAAAAGTCCTAAGTGACCGTTGGTATTTTGAATTGGTGAACATATTAAGGTGACCGTTGGAGGGGAAAACCTAGTTTCCAAAACGTTGCAATTGTGACATACCTTTTCACAAACATGGAAAGAGAGACGTTCCATGTGGAAAACGTGGCAAGAGAGACGTTCCAGTGGAAAAAGTGGCAAGAGAGACGTTAACGTGGCAAGACCGACATTAACGTGGCAAGAGAGACATACATCTTCACAAGTGTGGCAAGAGAGACGTTCCAGTGGAAAACGTGGCAAGAGTGACGTTAACGTGGCAAGATCAACGTTAACGTGGCAAGAGAGACGTCAACGTGGCAAGAGTGACGTTATCGAGCAACATGATTTTTTTTTTTATAAATTTCCTCTATTTTGCAACAATATGGACAATTTTGTCCATAATGCCACAAATAAAACGTCGAAATTTTTACAATATGTAGTAGTGAATAAACTAATCCCTATTAGTAAACTGGGGGATTGAGGAATACATCTCACACATTTGTCTCCTCTGTTTTTGTTTCCAATTTAAATAATGAAAAGTTTGTTGAGATATTTTGTTTTGTTTATGTTTTGGTTGTGGTGGTGGTTTTATTTTTATTTTTTTCAATCTTTATCTATGCTTAATGACTTCATAGGTAAATTATTAAGAAGAATATTGGATTGGTGAATTCAAAGATTTCCCTAGCCATAATTGAATCTCACTATGTTTGATCCCATCCATCGTGTTGTAAACATAAATATTTTCATATGAAGTTGGTTCCCCTTTCCTCTAAAGTTAAGGATCCCTTAATCCATGCAATTGGTGATGGAGCTAGAATCCTCTATTTTTAGGTGGCTTATGCCCTGGTGATTGAGATAACATCCTCCATTTGTAGGTGGCTTATGCCCTGCGTGAAGATGGACCCACCATGCAAGGTAGATTCTCCTCCCTAAGTGGGAAAGTGTTAATCTTTGAAAGGAATGGACTGAAGCATCTTTAAGAAAACCAAGAGCTAGTCCTTTGAAATTATAAAAAAAAAAATTAGAGAACATTCTCAAGTTGAAAATTTACTTTGCAGGGTTGAAGGAAAAAACTCTTTTATATGTTGATCATGTTGCCAAACCTCAAGACCTTCAAATATTGGATCCAAAGCCACTAGCTCCCTCATATGAAAGGTGGAATCCAAATTCACTTTAAGATAAAGGTTTCATCGACATTCATTTTCAATTAAAAGATGATCAAGATTTTATATTTTGTAGTTGTGCATGATTTCTTGGAACTAATGTGAACTGTATGTTAATTGATGGTCCCTCAATCCATGCCACCAATGATCGAGCTAGAATCCTCCATTTTTTGGTGGCTTATATTCTCAGTGAAGATAGATTCACAATGCAAGGGAGACACTCCTCCCCAATTGGGCAAGTCTTAATATTTCAAAGGAATGGACCCAAGCATATTTAAGAAAAACAATATTTGGTACTCTAAAATTATAAAAAGTATAGAGAACATTCTCAAGTTGAACAGTCACTTCGAAGGGCTGATCCATGTGGATATTGGTGGCCACCCACCTATTCCAACCGACTCCTATTGTTCGTTTTTAGTTCAACACGTTCTTTCATACTTCTTTGTAATTGTGGGTTCTACAATTCTGGGGTTGTCTGAAGCCCTACACATCTTCCAAGTGGATACTAGTGGCCTCTCAACTAATCCAACTAACTTATTTTGTATGTTTTCATGTCAGCATATCTTGTTGTACTTCCAGGGTTGTTTTGGATCCCTAAACACTATTTTTTTGGCTCACCACAGTCAAACTATAGACGGAGTTAGAGTTTGACGGCATAATGTGTAGTTCTCTGAAAGAACTTTGCAATGGGCTATTATGTGCCTAAAAATCAGTCCATATGAAAAAGTTACAACCCCGGGAAGTTCAGGTACCAACTTACCCATAGGGGCCCACATGACTTTTGGCGTTTCACCTTCTAGGGTTAGGTTTTTGGATGTCTAGGGTTTTTCCATTCATGAGTAATATTAGAAAGGACTTTGGAGCCTCATTGTAATCATTCTTCTTAGACAGATGCATGTAGAAGCCACATATCTTCTCAGAGATAGCTACCACCATTCGAGCAAGTGTTTCAGTTCTGCAGTTTTACAGTTTCAACCTATTTCATTTTTTTAATAGAATATAATGTTCACTGGATATTTGTGTTGTTTCTGGGTTTATTGCATTCAATCTATTAATTAGTTTCATTCTTCTCCTAAATCCAAGTCAGTGGTATCAGAGCGGTATGATTTTCATTTTTTTTTCTTCGTGCATGTTCCCGACAAGATCTGGGTACAATAAGTTGGAACTCGAACCAATCAATCCATTGCAATATTGGTCGCGTTGAGCCCGACAACAACCCATGGGATATGAAAATAAAGATGATGGAGCAGAAGATCCTTTTAAAATGTTGCTCGAGGAAGCCATTGCACGACAAAGGAACAAAATGATGGAAAACTTTGCACAGATCCTTCGTTAGCTACCCACAAGAGAAGCATCTTCATCAAGCGACCATGCAACCCCCTTCAAGGTACAGGTAAATTTTGATATTCCATTATTTGAAGGATTGATAGATGCAGATGTTGTATATAAATGGATGAATCTGATTGAAGGGTGTTTTTCGGTCCACAATTTTTCTGATGGGGGAAAGATTAATTTTTCACTCCTCAAGGCCATCTCCCATGTTAAGGACTGGTGGGACACTTACTCTGAGAAAAGGCCCATAGAGGAATCTACAATATTTGTGGTTTCGCCCACATGGGATTCCTTTCGGGATGCCATTAAAGAACAACACTACCCTTTTGGAAGCTACGAGGACCAGTACACCATATGGACTACCCTATGTCAAGAAAGGGACAAGACAGACCAAAACTTCATCAATATTTTCTACACCCTGCACACCAAATTGGGTATCAAATATTCTGAGAGACATCTGGTGCTCAAATACCGCTACTGTTTCCATAGATACATCCAAACAAAAATTGAGTTTTTGGACATCACCTCATTAGGTACGACTTATAAATACATTGTCAAGATCAAGCTGAAATTTTAGTAGAAGAGGTGAGAGTTTTGATCTGCAAACTCCTCACAGCCAAAGCAGGGAAAAGGTTTTCCCAACCCACATAGCAAGGGAAAGAGTAGATATGGCCACCCTAAGGGAAACCAATCCAAGCCACAACACAAGAAGGGCAATGAGAAGACGAAGAAGGACATGAGAAAATGGTGTGAGTACCATAAAATCCCTTTGCACAACACTGAAGAATGTCGCTCCAAGAAGTCACTTGTGGCCGAGCTGAAAGCTTCCGAGCCAGAGGTTAATTCTGATTCTGAATCAAATCCCAAAGGAGGGAATCAGATCATCAATGTTGAACCCAGTGCCACTGTTGCCACCACCAAAGTATGACCAAGCGAACCAGAAGAACCGTAGGAAGGGGAATGCCTTTTCCACTCACAGATGTGGGTAAAGGGGGATCTACTTCATTTCATTGTCGATAGCAACAATCAGAAGAACTTGATTTTAGTAGAGGTCATCAAGCGGTTGGATCTGCTAATGAAATTACACCCGCAACCCTACACCATCGGCTGCCTTCACCAAGGAATAGATCTCCATGTTAGCCAATAGTTCATCTGCCCTACGACATCAAGTCTTTCAAAGATGAGGTTTTGTGTGATATTTATCCCCTTGAAGTTTGTAATGCTCTTTTAGGACAACCATATTTTTGGAAGTGTCATGTTCTGTATGAGTCTAGACCCCGTAGTGTTATTATTACTTTGGGTAGACAATTGTACAGGATACCAGAGGTAGCTTCACCTACCACTATTTCTTTAATATCTTCTAAGCAATGCAGTAAGGTCATTTCACAGACCAAGAAGTTCATCTTATCTGTGATACATGCTCACAGTAAGCCGAAGGTTTCCACCACATCCGTGGCCTCTACACAGAGCCTCTCTTTGCAGCAGAAGAAAGTGGACGAGATCATGGAAGAATACATATACATATTCTCCTCACCCACTGGGGTACCGACGCACTTCCAAGTCACGCATCAAATTGATTTGACTCGTGGTGCACCTCTACCTAATGGACCAGTCTATCACTTCTCGTTGATGGAAAATGACAAAATCATGTATCAGATCTAGGAACTTCTTCAAAAGGGGCACATCAAACCCAACTCCTCCCCTTGCAAAATCTTAATTGTATTGGTGCAGAGGAAGGATAGGACTTGGCGAATCTACATTGATTACAGAGACTTAAACAAAATCACAATTAGTAAACAATACTCAATTCCCAGGATTGATGACCTTCTTCACCAACTTAAAGGAGAAAATTTATTCAACAAGATTGACCTACCGTCTGGCTACCACTAGGTTCTCATTGCACCAACTGATGTATGGAAGACAACCTTTAAATCTAAAGAAGGTCTCTTAGAATGGACGATCATGCCCTTTGTCTTAACAAATGCACTAGCAACATTCATGAGGTTGATGGATGATGTATTGAGACCCTTCACCAATTCTTTTGTGGTGGTATATTTGGATGACATCCTCATCTTCAACAAAACGTGGTAGGAGAACATGCGACATATTCAACAGGTTTTGAGCACTCTGCGGCAACACAATCTATATGCCAACTTGCAAAAATTTTCTTTTGGCATGAACATGGGGTACATGTTGATCCAAATATCCAAGTCATCCGTGACTGGCCAGCCCCGACCACACTAACTAAGATTTAGAGCTTCTTGAGACTGGCCAACTTCTATCGACGGTTCGTGTTGGGATTCTCCCATATTGCATGGGCCCTCAGCCAGGTGACTAAGGGCGGTGGCATGGAAACGTTCATGTGGGGGAAGGAACAAAAACAAGCATTTGATGATCTGAAACATCGCTTGTGATCAACTCCATTACTCTCCTTGCTCGATATGCAACAATCGTTTGAGATTGAGATTGATGCATATGACTATGTTGTAGGTGCATGTAACACACCCATAGTGGGGAATCAAATTTTCTCTCTTCTTAGGAGAATCAAAACATCCATTTGGGGTTTCTATTCCATGATGCTCTTCCATAGCTTTCCAGCCACGATTTCCATGCTCTGAAACGAGCTCAGATCCGACAAATATCCTCTCCCAAGATCTTTGTGTTCTTTCATCCCCCTATACTTCCATATGACCATGGGATATGACAAGACGCCAAGACAACAAGTACCAAGATGACCACCACAAGAATCCTCCAGAGTGGAAAACCTTCAAAGTTCACAAACTGATGTTGTGTGTCCTCGGAGATTTTGAAGACCCTGATTTACTTCGGTACTTCAATGTTAAGGAGTTTCAAATGTTCCTACACCTTTTTCCTACGAGGTACTATGTAACCAGAGTTACAGATTAGGATCCACATGTCCATATAAATCAATGGCTTAGGTCCACTTTGGGACTTCGACGTTCGAGAGTCCCAGACGCTCACACCACCTTTTCTCCTGAAGTGATTTCACCTGAAGTCGACGCATGTCTCTTTCAAATCAACAGTCACAATGTAAGATCTGCTGACACCTGTCCTCAGCTGACAATGCCTTAGATGAACTCTGACTCTCTAACCTTTGGGATTTTCTTGTTCAACACATCCCCTTTTCTCTCATAGTGACTTTCCTCTGAAGTGGAGGATCTAACGAAACATGTCCCTTTGACTTGGATGACTTAGATCTTCTTTGGCTCTTCGATATTTGGGAGTTTCAATCTCTCCACACTCACTTTTTCCCAGAGTGCTTACACCCGAAGTCGACGATCCATTGACATGTGTCTCCCATAGATCAACGACTGCAAATCACTTCAGCCCTTCTGACTTTGGGAGTTTCAACCTCTCCACACTCGATTTCTCCCAAGGTTTTTACACTCGAAGTAGACAATCTGTCGACGTGTGTCTCCCATAGATCGACGGCTACAAATCAGCTCAACTCTTTGGGCTTCCAGAGTTTCAACCTCTCCACACTGGCTTTCTCCCAAATTGCTTACACCCAGAGTCGATGATCTATTGACATGTGTCTTTTCTCTCAGATTGATGACACATGAGGACTCCATTACTCCGCGGATTTCCAAAGGAACTCATGACTATCCACCTAGCAACTTTTCTAGGTTTGACAGTCATGATCCGACCAATACCAATTTGTTCATCGATCGAAGGTTCATAGTGATTGTGAGGCCCCAATGTGTGCACTCTTTATCAGAGATCTAAACCTCCGCAATATAAAAATTACTCGCTCGACTCGGTCTAATCGGGGTCGTTGATCTTCCAACCCGACAAGATCATCAACGTTGGTGAATTACGGGACGCAAACTAGCATGTTCGCTAATGTCACCTTCGCACTCTACAATGATTCCCAACCATTGATTTAATCGAGTGACTGGTGTTTGATTTGTTAGCTCCAGTGGGTCTTTAAGTCGATATGATGACTGGGATAGCTTCTCCTCTAGATGAACGGATCACATCCATCTACGTTGTCAATTTATTAAGTCACCTATGGCTCTTGTTACTCCGATAGTTCAGGTAATTGTGATTATCGTGAAGTTTGACATCTCAGAGCTTTGAACTCTCAAAGTTCTGAAACCTTCATGAGCTAACTCCTTTTAGCGCAGGGTTCCTAGACCCATGACACATGGACTTTCAGATGACTCTTTGGGCTAAGAACTCTACTCTTAGTCGAGTTTTTGGTTAAGGACTTTGGTGTGAGTTCAAAGTCTCTTAAACTACTAGTCTGAAGGAAACACCTCCCTAACTCGCAGAACTTTAAGCTCTGAAACGGGGCAAGGTAAACTCATGAGTTTACCAAGATAGTAGCAGTGCCTAGAGGCTTGCTCCGACTCTGGAACTGTGATGTAATTTCCTGGGGAGAAACCCCTTCGAGGGATTAAACTGGAGCATATGGAAAATCAAGCAGAAGCATAAGTTCTCAAGGGAACAGACACATACTCATAACTTAATCATTTCAATGCAGAAGCCATTTATAGACATATAAATATACGCATGCATCCATTATTTCCAATTCAAAGCACAAGACATTGAAAACACTTACCAGAACCATAAGGCGTGATGTGACTGTTGAAAGGGGTGATCATTTCCACCCAACCATAGACTCAATCACTACTAATAGGTTTACCACTGGCCACCCCCAAGATTAGACCATGATGCTTTGAGATTCAATCTCTTTCTTCCATTTCAATGGAAGTTAACATAGTTACCAACTTAACGAGAACTCTTCAAAGTTCTCTTTTTGGGGGGGGTCCAATTTTTTACCTCGTTTTTTAAAAATGGTGCTATTGGTAGCACCCCCTCTCCGTTTTTAGGTGATTTTTGATATTTTAATTTTTTCGATCCATAATGTTTCCACATTATTTTTTTAAAATGCCCATTTCTCATCTATTTTCATTTTTTTCTAAATATATATATTTTGTTTTTATTCAACTTCGTTTTTAGACTTTTTTTCATGTTTCTTTCAATCTTAAAAATGTTTTTTACCATTTACTTTTTAGAAGTTACGATTTTTCATAGAATTTTGTCTCCTTAATTAATTTATTGTTCCATACTTTTTAAATGTAGTGAAAAACATCATTTTTAACACATTGTTTACCTTTACTTCAATAAATCAAAAAACAATGTAGTTAAATAACACTACTTTTGAATATTTATCAAAAATATACACATTTTATAGCCATATGTCATAAAAAACCTATACATTTTGGTTCATATTCCTTAAAATAACATGTCAAATAAAGAATTTTTATGGACATAATTGAACAAAAAAAGTTTAAATTTTATAAAAAAAATATCATTTTCTTTCATATTTTTAATACATTTGAACTAAAAAAATGACAACATTTAATAAAATTTTCCAATATATAGTGATTCACATACAAATAAAACGAAAAAAGAAACAATAAAAAGATTCATCAAAAAATAAAAAGAGATACATCTTTATTCTTATTTTCAAACATGAAAGTCAAATCATTACAGTTATAACTCATCAAAAATTTGTAAAATTGAGCATCATCTTCAAAGCCATATTTAAACTAATCAACAATATCATATATCCCAAATTCATCATGCTCAATAAACACATCATCATCTTCTTTGACGTCATTTTGTGCTTCCATTGTGTCATTTTGTTCTTCCATTGGTTCTTTGATATCTGCAAGTTCTCCAAAGTGATCATTTCCAATCATTCCTTGTGACATCCCCAAAAAAAAATTATTTTTGAATTCGAAAATTGTTAGGAAAATTATTCTGTTTTTGGTAAATTTGAATTTGGAAAATTTTTGCCATTTATGGCAATTCCAAATTTCGAATTTGGTAAATTGTAATTAATTATTATGACTGTTGGGGTAGAGATCTGATTTGACCCAACTAACTATTTGACTATGACACTTGTATGAAAATAGAATATTTTATAATTATTGCAGGAGGACAAATGGAACAACCATGTTAAAATCAGTTGACCATGACTCCATGAGTGGGGAACATGTTGGAACTACCTCAGGGATGATTGTTACAAGTGGAAAAGGAGGGATTTGGCCATTGGAAGCCCCTGAAAATCAGGGATTTAGAAATATGAGGAAATTCCCAAGGGAGGAAAAAGACCTAGGAAAAAAGATTTTTTTTTTATAAATAGCATATGTGCGGAGGCAGGATGATACCTAGTATGCTGGGGGAAAAACACTACTGATTACTTGCTGCTATGAACACTGATTGCTGAGTGTGAGGCAAGGAGAAGACTACTAGTACAGGAAGACATTGTTGAAGAGGAGATTCCAAGTTTCCCCTCATGGATTCATGGTTAGGCTAGGGTGTGAATCGGGCAAGGGATTTGGTTGCCCTGTTCTACGGTTGGGAGGAACGTGGATGTTCCCTTTGTATTCCCGCGAACTGGTTCAGATATGTTAATCTTATCCTTCTCTGTTTGAATGATTATGTATATATGATATAATGCATCTGTTCGTGCTAAAGTGGAATATTTTTTCGGGATAAAATGTGTTCGTTATGTGGAGTTTATAACAAATAACCTAGTTCTTGAATCGTCTCTTCTGTAATTAGTTTTCTAGGTGGAACTATCTATGCATAATTGGATTTGAACAAGTCTATATATAATAAGTTCATGTGTATCTCTGTAATTAAATTCTCAAAGAGTTCATATTTCATAGCTCATCTTTCCTTTCTCGTATAGCATTGAAGGGAAGAGGTATGAGACAGTATGGACACTAAAGACCATATATATATATATATATATTAGTAGTTGGTACCTTGCGTAGGTATATTTTCTTAAACAAAAATTGTGTAACTAAAACAGAAACACACTTATACAAAGACCTGATGTCATATTATATAACAAATTATACTAACTAGCAATCAACTACTTTTCGTATAAAGAAATATTGAATCAGAGAGTTTGAAACTCCTCCTTAATCTCATTATAGTACCAAATAAGATTGAATAAGTTACACTGTTTAGATATAAGATGTTACAGAAGTAGAATACTCCATAAGAGTAAAAATGAGGAGATGCATAAACGTCATAAATCATATGCTGATAGAACATCTAAACTTACTTTTCCATTTGCACAAAATAAAAGACCCAACTGAAAAGATAACCACTACATTAAATGATTTAAAATTTATTGAATGATGAGTATACATGTAAATTGTCCACTCCGTGTTCGGCATAGAAAGGGAAATACAATTATTACAGTTATGTACATATATCTTGCAATTGAAAAATCCTACCAGTCTTTTAGAAACCCCCTTACACAATCTAAATAACTATAGATATACAGGTATGTATGTATATATATATATATATATATCGATAAGCGATCTAGAAATAAAACACAGAATCATAACCTCATTCTACCTTTATCTTGATAACTCATATCATTATATCTATTCTATGTTGGAACCAATATAACTACTACAAGTTTCGAATGGAGCATATCGACAATAAACACAAGGAATGTTGAAAGGAAGTAAAACGATATAGTATTATAGATCTAATACATTTCAAATTTTTTTCAATAATCAAACATTCAGAATTTGAAACAAAACCTTCAATCTAAATAATAACCATGGTAATTAAATTACAGAGTAGGGTGAGACCCGAACGATGAGGAGATTTGATTAACTCAACAGTCCTTTCATTACTTCAAATGAACAGGGTAATCTTGTAGAAAAATCGTTAAAAGATTCATACTATAGCAACCAAACCCAAAATTTAAGTTACATTTGGGAATTCTTCCCCGTTTCCAAGCCCGATAGGAAATTGAGGAAATCTATACTGAATGACTACCTTTAAATTTGCAACTGTGACTGTTCGGACTCCGGAAGGGTTACAGAAGGGAACTCGAATACCTTTTGCACCGAGTACGGGTATGAGAATCCGAAATATTTACGTAGATGAAACCATTTACGAGTATTAGAAAATTATATACAAGGGAAATTTAAGAAGAAGACAAACAAAGTGATAATGTTTAATAATGCAAGACGTCACTTAACATTGGATTCACGACTCACATGTCTTCCTTTTTTTCCTTATCGCTTTCTGTCTAGACAAATGCCTAGGGCTGAGAATGGATGGTTCAACAACTCACTGATGGGTACCCTCGTATCAAACAGGGATCGTCATTAGTGATACGTTTCAACTCTTGAAAAATAATTTAAAACAACATAAGGAAATATTTACACAACATTCACAAATAATGAAATACAGTAATCGAGTATACTAAGTCCCTTCTATACATGAACGGCATATAATATATTAAACGTAAATAGAGCTTAAGTTTTCCATTGAAACCAGGAGTACATCTAACTATTGAGCCTAGTCTACCTGAACACCAAACTGCACAGCATAGTATAAATCAACAAATAATACAAAGATACCTCGACAAACTTTTATAGAGCATAATTCTTCGAAATGCATTAGATATAAATAAAAGAGCAATGAAGGTGAAAGTTCGATAATTCAGATTGACACTATGGAGGTGGGGTCACCCCTGTACAAGGCAAGAAAAAAAAACACACAGTAGAGTTACCCCTCCCAAATAAAGGACTTCCCTCATACTCTCGATTATTAGGCTATAAACCCCGGCTTACGACAGAGAGTCACAAAAACCCTAGAGATCGAACATAGATAAATGAGGATAACACTTCCTCTCTATAAAAAGAGGAGAAACATTGAAAACCTCAAAGAAAAATCACTTCTCCAAGGTTAAGGATGACTCCGAAAGTAATACAGAGAAGTTACATTAAACGGGAATTCAACAGGAAGGAAAGGATGGTGATTATAGAACGACAAAATTGACACTTAACGATTTTCAAAATTTGTACCACCTTATATAAGCATCCATGGTATTATGTTTAAAGAAGAACTTACTAGAGGTTCGGTCCACGTCGTCTATTACAACATTGGGGCGACCACCAGGGAAATAGTCTTCGCCTCTAAAACACTTGATACACAGAGCCTCTTCACAGAAACTCCACGATGAAAAGCAATGAACCTATTCAAACCCTAAGTGGCACCCTGACACCTTAGTTTAAATGTGGACAGTGCAGAGGACAGGTTAGCCATCTGACAATGGCAGAGTCGATGTGATACTCTGGGTATAGAGCCAAGCGAATTCAGTGTAACTTGCAGGACTGCCATTTATGATGGTTATAGAGATTTAACTACCTTGTTAGTGAACCCTTTCCCCACTTAAAGAATGTTGTGAATAAACACCTCCTTGACTCGATGGAAGTTAAATCCCTTCCACGCTCCCTACATTATTCTTAGTTAGCAGTTTGATCCTTGTTGTTGAATTTCCACTGGTGATTTGGCTTAGAGATTTCATTACAATCATCGTACCAGTCCTAAGAACCATTAAATGACCGAGACTTGGTAGTTATGATAGTTACCTGGTATTAGAACTCGACCCCTTTACTTTTATGAGTGGAAATTAACTAAAGTCCCCTAGGGTTAAAATAATTAGGTGGACTTGTGCGTGAACATGGAGGCCTTATGTTAAAAGGTGAATTTTAGTATGGCTTATGAGACTACCCATTATTTACATAGTCATATACACATATAGGTAAATAGAGAGAAGACAAAAGGGGATTGGCTAAAGCCTTGGGGCTTTACCCTTGCATCCTTTCTACTCGAGGCAAGTGAAGATGATATAGTTAGAATATCTTGTGGTAAGTAGAATTCAGTGACTTTATAATAGAGTTTATAACAATTTTTATAACATGGTTTGATGAAAAAGTTTTTATAACTTAGAGATCCTCGTCTCCTACCAAGTGATTATATAAAGAAAAAAAAAATTATGGTAAATTTGAGGTTCATTACATATGGTATCAGAGAAAAGGTTACAACACTTGGACCTTGAACAGGGCCATCTGATTTAATTAGCATATAATTTTGTTTATGTAAAACTAATAAAACAATATTGTTGCAAACAAAAAACCTTTTTATGTTTTGTGTTAATCATGGCAGCATAGGATGATGGGGAAATCAGACTCGATGGGAATCCTGAACAAAGAATTCCTGAAAATTAGAGACAAAATAGTGATGAAATCTCACCTACTGAAGTTCTAGAAATAATTAGGAATCTCATTGTTGAGTTGCAAGTTTTCAAAGACGACAATGAGAAACTGAAGAAAGCACAATAGGAGAAACAAGAAATAAATGAAGTCTTGTTGCGCAGTATAGTGACAAAGAAAATCCCAAAGGACAATAATAATGAAGAAGAGGTCAGCAAAAGGGCCTCCAAGAACTCTGGTCTTGAAGCAGAAAAAGGAGACAGTTCATCTGAAGGTACACCTTCAGTTGAGGACAAAACAAAAACAAACAGAAAGAGAAAACAAGTAGACCACCTTGAAGGAGAATTTAAGAAAAATAAACCAGCTACCTTTGATGGAGAATCCAGAACAGGGGAGGAATCTGAAGCATGGTTATTAGACATCAAAAAATATTTCTAGATATACAACTATTCCAGTAATATGAAGGTTAGAATGGCCATTTACAATCTGAAAGGAAAATCCAGCATCTCGTGGAAATATCTGAAATTGGCTAAGGGTTTAAAAGAGAAACATATGAAATGGTCTGACTTTATGAAATATTTCAAGAAACAATACCTGTCTTAAAGCTACTATGAAATGAAAATGAAATAATTTTATGAGTTAGGACTTCATCAGATGACGATGGAGGATCTTATAAACAAATTCCTGGAATTACTAAGGTTCGTACCTTATATCCAGGAGGACAAGGTAAAAATCCGTTGGTTCCTAAGATGTTTACCAAAGTCCTACAGGGAGAGAATTGAATTTGACAACCCCAAGTCCTTGAGTGAAGTATTCAGGAAAGAACGAATGTGCTATGACTAGTACAAACAGTGGGCAGATTTTCCCAAAGCTTGGAAGGATAAGAAACAAGACTGAATGAACCAGCGAAAGAAGGGATACTAGCCATCTCCTTATTGGAATGCAGCAAAAAGTTTTCCTAGAAAATAATTTCACTCCAATTATCCAAGTACGCAAGGCAGTGGTAAACCAGTAAATTTGGGAACAAATAAGTTTGGGGATGGTCTCTGTGAACCATTGAAGTGATGGGAATGTGGAGAACCTCATCTACGGAGGAATTGTACACGTATAAATATAGCAAACAGAAATGTCGTTCATAATTTGTAGAAAGCCTCAATGGTGGGTGATGTGGGAAGAAGCCTGCATCGGATAAATGCAACCATGGATGGCTGGCAAGCTGACCACCAGTCCTCTGTGGTGGAAATCGAAGGTAAAATTAATAACACCGAAATTTTTGTTTCAATTGATCCTGGAGCTATGTTAAGTTATATCACTCCTAGTGTAGTAGAGTCAAATAAACTTAAGAGGATGAAACACACAAAATCATGGCTGGTACAATTAGCAACAGGAACTAAAAGGAAAGTGGTTGAATTTATTTATAATTTTGAGTTCACTTTAGATGGTCAAAAAATAAAAAAAAATCCGAACATTCTGCCACTAGGATCTTATGATGTGATTATCGGAATGGATTGGTTGGAAAAGCACAAAGCAGTTCTAGATTGTTATAAAAAGACACTTAATTATAAAGACTATTATGACACTACTAGAACAGCCCAAGGTATACCAAAACCAGTATCATTTAGACAAGTCACATAAATGCATGAGAAAGGGTTGTCAAGTTTACACCATCCAAATAATGAATTTGTTAGAAAAAGAAGATAAGTCCAACTTGGAATACTTTGTTGTTTTATGGGAATTCAAAAACGTGTTTGCGGATGAAATACCTGAATTACCTCCTAGAATGGAAATAGACTTTTCTATAGACCTGCTACTTGGTTCAACCTCTATATCTAAAGCACCTTACCGAATGAGTTTATCGGAATTGACAGAACTAAAAATTCAGCTACATGAATTGTTGGACAAAGAGTATATCAGAATGAGTGTTTCACCATGGGGAGCACCAGTCCTCTTTGTGAAAAAGAAATATAGTACTCTAAGATTATGTATTGATTATAGAAAATTGAAAAAAGTGACTTTTAAGAACAAGTACCCCTTGCCTAGGATAAATGATCTGTTCGATCAAGTAGGTGGGGCCCAAATCTTTTCGAAGTTGGATTTACGATTCGGTTATCACCAAGTTAGGATAAAAGATGAGGACATAAGAAAAACAACTTTTCGAACAACATATGGACACTACGAATTTGTAGTTATACCTTTCAGACTCACTAACGCACCAACCATGTTTATGTGTCTAATGAACAGTATTTTCAGCTAATACTTGGAAAAGTTCGTACTGGTATTTATCGACGATATTTTGGTTTTCTCTAAAATAGAAGAAGAACACAAAGAACACTTAAGAATAGTTCTGCAAACTTTGAGGAAGCACAAATTGTACGCTAAATTCGATAAGTGTGATTTTTACCAAAAGTAGATACAATACCTAGGACATGTAATTTCGACAGAAGGCATTGCAGTCGACCCTGAGAAAATAAGAGCCATCATGGAATGGTCAGCACCTAAGGATGTAGAGGATATCCAGTCATTCATGGGAATCACCAAATATTACCGCAGATTTATAGAAGGGTTTTCCAAAATAGCTTACCCTATCACATCATTACAAAAGAAAGGGACCAAGTTTAACTGGTCACAAAAGTGTCAAGTCAGTTTTAACAAGTTGAAGGAATTATTGACAACCACACCCATCTTGAAGGTATCATACCCAGAGAAAGACTTTACCATGTGTATTGATGAGAGTAAATGTTAAGAACCAAACATCAATATAGCATAGAAAAACCTTAGGAAAAGTACTCGACGCCTTAAAAAAGAGATAATTTCAGATAATAAGCCTCTTCAAGGGGGCAACCTCCTTTTACCCCACTTAAATGTTCAAGTACAAGATGATTCAAAATGAAAATGTCTCCTTGGT
>JZKD02S1672864.1:199430-211396 GCA_000966675.3 Picea glauca | reverse complement strand
CCATGGTCAAGTCCCAATCAATACCTGCCACATCACCCAACCGTATTCTTCAGTCATTGTCCCCTTCCATATCATGCTCTAAACGACCTGTTGTCCATCTATTATTGGCTAACTTATCCGTTAACCTGTTGACCTATCTCCCACGCCCAACGGTTATCTATTTGATCAATACTACCTTCACCCTTCATTCCCTCATCTTTTACCCTGTCGCCGCACCAGAGAATTTTTCCCTGTTTTCCTCTCCGTTACAGTCAGTTTCCCAAAGTCACAGTCTTCCCCACTAACCATTTTTTTTTTACTTGCAGGTATTGTTACAGTGATGGCGCCAAAATCAAAGAAAGAAGAGGCCGAGAAAAATCCTTTCCTCCCACCTCCTGTCGACCTCGACAGGATTCATCTGGCCGACAAAGACCATTTAATTGTAGACACCAAATGCGAGTTCGACTTCATAGATTTACAATCATGGCTAAAGGATATTTTCTTGGACCAAAGTGATGAAATCGGCCTCTGGGAGTCAAACCTTCCCCTATATCTTTTCCCCCATGTTCACCATTTCCCCAAATTCTCCCTCAAATGCCAAGACCATTACATCCCTGACCAGAGAGCTATAGTGTCCTCATCAGGATAAATTATTTTCCTCATTACACCTGAAACCATCGATCAGATGATGCAGATACCCAGAGCTGAATCCACCTCACCTTTCAGCGTTGAAATCATCACAAAACTATACCAGAAATTATCATTCCTCCAAATAGCTCAGATTTTCGAGCTTTTTCTCCCACAGGCCACTCATCTCCCCACTACAAATCACCTATATCCTTCATCCCTATTTTCAGTGAAGGGAAACTAGGTCATCTCATCACTCTGTGCCCTTCTTGGGTATTTTTCGGATCAATGGGTGGATGAACCCATATTGGGTTTTTTGTCCATCTTCTCCATAGATGAGAAACCCACCACTCAGTTCGACTACAACGCTTTCCTGGTAGACAACATTCATGAGCAATTCTGAAATTTTGCCACAGAAGGCATGTTCCAGTATTCCTCAATACTGGCTTACGTGTTCATATTTTTTCAAGCAGACAAATTCTCCTTTTCGATGCAGAAGATGGAAAAGGATGGGAGGCCACAGGTGGTGACAAATTGGACCTCATTGCTCAGACACAACTCTACATAATTCATCTTCAAACAATTTATCGAGAAGTTCTACCATCCTGTGGTGAGCATGCTCAGTGGTAGACCTGAGCCGAGAATAAATGAGGAAATTCAAAGGATCTTACACCTTTCAAAACTGGAAAAAATAAGAGACTAGTACCTATACCAGGACCACACAGAGATCAGAGTGTATGGGTGCGAATTGGCTCCATACAAGTTACCCAAGTATCTGCCCATGAGGATATTTTCCCTGGAGTACATAAGGCAAATGATCAACTCAGACGACATACAGTTTGTGTCTCTAAAAAATAAGCAACAACTTAGGATCAAAGGGCAAATAGGATTGATCATCTACAATAGCCGAGGCGCTGGGGAGGAAGTAGACAGACTGTTAAAGGAGATGAAGTTTTTTGTTAGCTTCATATGGAATTATGACCCCTGCGGGATAATTTCAGGGATGAGGATTAAAAATAAGAATATCCCATATGTCCACACGTCCAGGCCTGAGATAGAGAAGTTCGCCAACCAGACAGAATGGAAGCCAAACACTCTGGTTGAGACAGAACAGTAGGACCTTACGTTCGCTATCTCATAGATGAATACACCACAATCTCCCAAGGAGAAAAGGCATAGGAAGGACACTTCACCTTCCATCATTGAAGTATTGTCTGAAGAGTTCCAATTACACACCAAGAGGCCAAAAACCAGTCAGGCACCCGACACGGCTAGTGAAAAGGGAATTCAATCTACTACAACTATGGAGGTTGATCGGTCACTCTTTAGTACAATAAGCAAACAAATCATGACTATAGTGTTGCCCAAGAAGCCTACAAACACTCCACCATCCAACCAGCCGAGCAAAATAGGACCGAAATTGAGCATTTTTTAGAAGTATGATCTGATCAAAAAGAAAAATCAAACGCTGACTAGCAGCAGGTATGCTCAATTCTGGAAGCAAACATCCACTGCACAACACAGACTGCTATCTACATTTGACACCGAGTAGGGTAGAATGCACATGGCATTTCTGCAAGCACAGGTGCCAGACCCGAAAGTAATCACCCATTACAAAAGGGAAACGTTCGAGTTTCAGACTAAAGATATACATCCAACTGATCAAATGGATCTGCACAGGCAAACTGGAGAAATGGTTTTCTCCACATTGGCACATGCTTCTACTACTGCCTCCAAGTTACAAGTATCTTTGAGAAATGTCCATACGCAGCTAAAGTTAGAAAAAATATCATCTTTTTCCAAGGATAATAGGATTAAGACATTGGAAGAATTGGTCCTCAAGATTGGATATGATCCTTCGAATGTGAAAGCAGTCGAGGAGATGCTCAAAAAGAAAAATGCCAATATAGCATCTCTGAGGAAACAGTTGAAATTGCCACCAACAGAAGATTCACAGGCAAAGGAAATAACAGAGACAAAAGGGGAAAAAGATGAGATGCTCAAGCTGATCATGGAGCAGAATGCACAGTTGAAGGAAATGGAAGAGGAATTGGAAAAACTAGTGAAAGAGAAGGAACAATCAAAGCCCATGGAATTCATTCCACTAAGCGCAGTTCCTCTCACAAGAGTAAGCACAGTGTTTGTAGTAGAAATTCCCTCGGCGACTCCACTGACGGCTCTGGAGAAAACAGTTGAACTGGCTAAATCCATGAAAGAGATAAATTTGCAAGAGACAAAGATTAGCAGACTCAAAAAGGATATTGAGAAACTTTAGGAACTCAAATATTCCTTCCAAACTAGCTAGTCTAAGAAGAAACAAACTTTAGACAAGTTAAAATAGGAATTGCAACAACTTCAAAAGAAAATAGTGGTGGGAAAAACACTTGTTGAGGTCAAAGAAAGTGTCTGGATCGATATCACCAAGTCCATGAATGAAATATGGCCGATGATACAAATCATGTTCGAGCAAAACGAGCTGGTGCAAATAAGTCAACAAGATATCGAGAAGATAAGAGTAGAATTGGGAGAGATTCCCATAGAAGCTACTAAGATCATCAAATTTATGAATTCCAAAACCAGAGAGGAGCTAGAGAAGTTGAAGATTGAAGATAGAATAGAGACCATCCTTGAGGTCAAGAGGGTCTTGACCAAGAGAGGACTGATGCTACAGCTGGAGGAAAAGGTCCAGACACTGGACGCGGGAGTGCAAAGATTTTTCAGCAAGATTGAAGCTCTGCAGAAGAAAGGCCTTCTTGGTTTGAGAGTTATAAATGACAAGTTAATGACGCTTTCCAATTATAAAATGAAACTAGCCACTGTGGCTAAGGATAGCTCAAAATTATTAGGAATACAAGGCAGTATCACAGGCAAGGCATTCTTATATGATTTACAGTTAGACATCAATATACATCATGAGATCCGGTACATCTTCATCATCAAGCCAACTTTTTCCAAGTACACAGAGATGGATGAAGTATACCGAATATTACTCAAAGTCAACATTCCCAGTAACCTTCGATGGGAAGATCTTTGCAATCTGATCGAGTAGTCAATGAGGTGTCCAAGCCTAGTCAGCTATCCAGTCAGACGAGGTCATGCAGAGGCCTCACCAATGGTTCACCCCAGAAATCAATATGAAGTTTCAACACATCATCAAGCAGTTTCCTAAATTTCTGTATCTTGTTAAGTTAGTTAGCTAAATTTAGGCTTTTCCACGTCCTGATCTTTAATGATAGGGTCGTATGTAATTTAGATTATAAATACTTCAAACTTTGAAGTACTGAGGGTTGATCTTTATTCCCTGCAAGCTACAAAGACTGTAATTTTTATCAAGAGATCTTCCAGTAATATAAAGAGACGTTTCACAGGATTCTCATGTGTTATTCATTGGTGATGTTTTATTTTCTATGTTAAATGTCCTTCTTGCTCAGTGGTCATATTGTTTTCTAATCTAATATTTTAAAGTAACGCATGATGCAGGATTTATCTTTGTAACCCTATTTTCCGACTTTGAAAGATTATAACGTTTATCTTCTGATATTATAGTGAAGAAAATCTAATCTTTTAAAAGTAATGCATGTTGCAGGATTTATCTTTGTATACCCTGTTTTACGACTTCGAAATATTTTAACGTTTATCTTCTGATATTATAGTGAAGAAATTCTTAAATGCTTCTTCATTTTAATTGATATTCTCATCTTTTCTGCTATTCATCACTTTATTGCCAAAGAATCCAATGAATGCATTATCTTGCCCTATGAAAAGAATCCTTTGTTTTTGGTTTAGATTTCTATCTCTATAACATAGACCCCATAGCCCAATGAATGCGTAAAGCCCCTTCATCCAACTTAACAAAAACAACAACAAACCAATCAATCTTATTTTATATAACTAGCCTAATATCTTAAAGTTAAAACAAAGCTAAATCATACAGAGGGATCCCTCTATGAAGTTGGTAGGGCTAGATTCTAGTTTCAAAGTGGTTGGATAAAGTAACCTCTTGTAAATTTCTTCTACCCTGACCACCTCTGGGAATTTACAGAGCGTTAACATAGTGGCGACGATACTGCGGAAGCTAAACAAACTTTCAAACCCACGATTTCTTTTTCCCTAGAAGAAGACTTTGTTTCTGAACAAATTGTAAATCTGAGAAAAAAATAATGTTTAGAGGTTGTTAAAAACTTGTGCATATTAATTTCGGACTCATAAAACTAAAAAATATATAAAAATTAAAAAATCTGGCTCCTAAAAGAGTTTATACTCTATCTCACGTAGACCCAGAACCTACAATAGCAACTGATAATCCAAAACATTTACTTAGAAAGAAGACCGTTACAGAAGGTTCAGGGAGTCATAGTCTCCTCCACAAGTCCTTTTCCCTCCCATAGGAACTCGTTACCCTTCAAGATCTCGACTTTGACACCATTTTCAAACGAAGCCTATTTAGAACGAAATCTGATAGCTTCGTAACTGAAATCATTTTAGACCCAAAAATCCTGCAACCCTGAACCCCTGAAATACTATCTCCCACTACAAAACCTTAAACCGCTCACTCTGTGCTAGTAAGCCCCTCCTCCTCCTCGTCTTCTCTCACCGCCCCACCTATCATCCAGGTTGTTGTCTCACCTTCTCCACCTATCATGGTAGCTAGATATGCTCCCTTGGTGTTGGTCGCACCTCTACATGCTATGCACCAGGATTATCAAATGAGACTTCCACAGTTCAATGGAACAGGGCCCTTGAGTGCACAACAACACGTTGATAAAATGAATGACTATTTTGATCTGCAGGAAGTAGATGATGATGACGTTCAAATGCGATTTTTTGCGCAGAGTTTGACTGGTGACGTTAAAAAATGGTACAAAGGTTTACATGCTGTCTCAGTTCTCTACCTTACAACATTTCAAAGAAGTTTTCTAGACAGATGGGAGGTAAAGAAAAATCCTCTCCAAATCTTGTCAGAATACGAAAACATCAGAAGGAATCAAGGTGAGACAATTCGAGATTACTGCACCCGCTTCAATAATCTATACAATGCAATTCCAGCCGATATTAAACCCTCACAAGGTTTAGCACTGATAAAATTCCCTGACGGTTTCGACGCTGATATGTCATATCAATTAAGGGAAAGAAACTCCACCACCCTAGAAGACATGCAGAAAATCTCAATAAGTGTGGAGGCCAACCTGTTGGCTAAAAGGGCACAGTAGAGGACTGAAAGGAGAGTCACGATTAAAGAAGAACCTTCCACATCTTCTTCTGATTCCAAGTTGGATTCATTATCTAGAGAAATGGAAAGGATGATGGAGAGACTTACTGTATCCGATAGAAATCCTCCTAGAGAAAATCAACCTACTCCACAAATTCAAAATCCTAACTTCAAAATAAATCCTCCTCAAATCAGGCAGAGAGATCCCAGGGATCAAAGAGAACAGAGGGGTCCTGATCAACAGATCAAACAACCCCTACAGGAAAACTATGTCGATGAAGAAGAAGAGGTAATTGAAGAATTGGAGGACACACACATAAACCTCATGGGAATTCACGATAACGAAGTTATTTTCCTCACTTAGGAGGAGCAAGAACTTTTCCTTCTTTCTCAAACATAGGTGAGCGAAGAAGCTGAAGAGACTGAACAACAGGCATTTGAAAATGCCATTATGGAGGTACACAGGCAGTACAATTTGTGAAGTAAGAATATGGGTGAAAATTCCCCAAAAAAGGTAATCGAAATGAAGAAAGTGGTCAAAACCAAGAAAACCCCTGAGCCTTCTACCAAAAAGATCCCTGAGAAAGGTAATGTTGAAGCTCTAGCAAAAAGAAACCTTACCATTTTACAAAGATCAACATAGACTAAGGTTTCATCAACCAACCCACCAAATACTTCTGCCCAGAAGATTATGGTGGACAAATTAGAATTGTTGAGCCAAAGTAGAGCACCTAATCCTTTCAACCTCAAAGGGGAATTAGCCAAAGTGAAAAATCCCATTTCCCTTTCTGAGTTGATGAGTAAGGACGCTTATCGATCACAAGTGATCAAAGAGCTGAGCATTGAACCTGATATAGGCATGATGACCTTAACTGTTGGATCGACGAATCATTCGGACATTGTAAATCTTACAGATGATCAACCTGAAGTCCTGTTTGGCCCTGAAGTTGACGGTTAGACTGACAATGGCGTTGTCGTTCCTTTTTACATCAGCCTTAATATACACAACCTGATTCTATGTAATGCTATGTTAGATTCAGGTGCTTCCCATAACTTGATGCCTAAAGTGGTAATGGAAAAATTAGGACTCGAAGTCACCAAACCTTACAAGGACTTACACTCTTTTGACTCCAGCAAAGTCAGATGTATCAGATTGATCAAGGACTTATGTATCACTCTAGTCCAGATTCTGGAAAAAAACATGGTTATGGATGTTGTGGTCGTAAACATTCCCCCGAAATATGGTATGTTGTTGTCCAGGTCTTCGGGGGCCAAGTTGAAAGGTACTTTGTAGTTGGATATGTCGTATGCCACCATGCCAGTATTCAGGAAACAGAGAAGACTGTATAGAGAGACACTGATGAAATATATGGTCAACAGCCAAGAAAAGACACATAACTATCCACTGTACTCTGCACATTCTGACCTGGATTCCTTTATCCTATATAACGACGGCGATACGAGAGAGCAAATTGCTCAGCTAGAAGAAGATACACTTGATCCGAAAGAAGGTCAAGAAATTGTTGAGGCAGAAAGAAAGAAAAACGTGATAAGTGAAGAATTGCCAGCAGATTTCTGGAGCATGGACTTCGATGGAGCTATAAGCAAAGAAGGAGTTGGAGCAGGAGTTTGGTTGCACAATCACAGATCCAGGTGTTCGGAAAACCATTCTTACAAACTAAATTTTCAATGCACTAACAACATAGCCGAGTACGAAGCCTTGATGTTCGGTCTGAAACTACTAAAGAAGGTTGGTTCTAAACAAATCATGGTAAGAGGGGACTCTAAATTAATTATCAAACAAATTAAAGGTGAGTATGAAGCAAAACATCCCCGTCTCAGAGCTTATAGGAATGTTGTTTTGGATGCCCTTAAATGTTTCATTGAAGTTGATTTGCAGGTGATGCCCAGGGGACATAATATTTTAGCAGATGGGTTAGCTACATCAGCATCTACGTGCAATATACCTTTTCGTTCCACACTCCCATACACGGTGGAGGTGAAGTGCAGACCGACTGTCCCAGACAACATCAGATACTAGCAGGGATTTGGGAACAATGACCAAATTGAAGATTTTCTACAATGTAAAAATGATTTCGAGTGTACAAACATAGACTTAGAAAATGAGGATGAAAATTTAAATAAATCCGATTTTGGAAATGATAGTGTAAATAAGATAGATTCAAGAGAGTCAGGAGAAGATGAGATAGAATCTGATGTTTTGCATTTAAAGAGTAATGTTTTACCTAGGGGTTTAGTTCCTTTAGAAGAACTTTTTGATTTTAATGATGTAGCTAAAAAACCAAAAATTGAAGCCAGTGGTAAAGAGGTTGAAGACGTTAACATAGGGACAAAAGAGAAGCCCAGGATAGTAAAACTTTCTAGATCCTTACCTCATGAGCAGAAACTCAAATACATTGAACTTTTCAAGGAATATGCGGACGTGTTTTCTTGGGGTTATGAAGATTTAAAATCTTATGACACAAGCATCATACAACATAGAATCCCGATAAAAGAAGATCAAAAACCTTTCAGACATAAACTTAGGAGAATCAATACAAAGTTACTCCCCCGATAGAAAAAGAAATTAAAAAGACATATGATGCTAAAATCATAGTTCCCTTACGATTTTCAAAATGGGTTTCAATTCTGGTCCCAACCCGAAAGAAGTCTGGGGAAATCAGGGTTTGCATTGATTTTCGAAACCTGAACAAAGTTTCTCTAAAGGACAACTATCCATTGTTGAAAATGGACCACATCTTACAAAAGGTAGTTGGATCCAATCAAATCTCCTTACTAGATGGTTTCTGATGCTATAACCAGGTTCTCGTTCACCTAGATGACCAAGAGAAAAAAACCTTCACAACACCTTGGGGCACCTTCATGTACGTGAAAATGCCTTTCGGGTTGATGAATGCTGGGGCCACTTTCCAAAGAGTGATGGATATAACTTTTGTGGAAGAACTTGGAAAATTTATTGTCATTTATCTGGAGGACATAACTGTGTTTTCCCAATCCGATGACGAGCACTTAAGACATCTCAAACGAGTATTTGAGAAATGCAGGAAATTTGGGATTTCTCTGAATCCTAAGAAAATCCTCTTCGGATTAGAGGAGGGTAAATTGTTGGGGCACATAATCTTTAAGGATAGAATTAAGATAGATCCCAGCATAATAGAAGCCATTCAGAAACTGGAACACCCAAGGAATATCAAATAATTACAATCCTTCATTGGGAAAATAAACTTTCTGAGAAGATTCATACCTAACCAGGCCAAGATTCTCAGGAACATCACAAACATGTTAAAAAAGGACACGAAAATAAAATGGGACACTAAATCTAAGCAGTCTTTTGAACAAGTTAAACATGCACTCACACAGGCTCCAGTCTTAATCAGTCCCGATTTCACCAAAGATTTTTACCTTCTTTCTTTCACTTCTGAACATACCATTGCAGCAGTATTACTACAGAAAAACATCGAAGGGTACGAACAACCCATATCATTTTTTAGTAAAGCATTAAGAGATGCTTCTTTGAATTATAAAATAATGGAGAAATAAGATTTTTCCCTGGTAAAAGCCATAAAGGATTTAGAGTATATATACTCCATTCCCACACCATCACATATGTTCCGAACATGGTAGTAAAATACATTTTAACTCAGGACAATCCAGATGGTAGAAGAGATAAATGGATGGCTATCATTCTGGAGTATGACATAGAGATTAGCCTACTAAACTGATTAAAGGTCAAGGTCTAGCAAATTTTATGGATGAATCCAATTTCCATGCTCTTGATATTAATTTATTAGCTGCAGTAGATGAACAGGGAGAGCAGGTGACCCCAAGCATGAAAGAGGTATTTCTGAACTCTCCATGGTACGCAGACCTAATATTTGTTTTGCATAACTTACAAGCTCCCCCTGGTCTGACCAAAACTAAAGCTAGGTTTTTTAAATTGAAAGCATTAAAAATTTTCATTCTAGAAGGCAATTTATATTGGAAGGATCCTGGAGGTATTTTGTTGAATTGTCTGTTAAAAGATGAAGCTGACAAAGTATTGCAGGATTTTCATACAGGAGACTGTGGTGGTCATCTGAGCTGGAAGACCATAGCCAATAAAATTCTCAGGGTTGGGTTTTATTGGCCTACGTTGTTCACCGATGTGCATCATAAAGTAACTTTGTGTCATAAATGTCAGGTTTTCAAGGGTAAAAAGAAGCTCCTTCCTTTGCCCCTGAAACCAATCTCCGTTGAAGCTCCTTTCCAGCAATGGGGATTAGACTTTATCGGAGAAATACATCCCCCCTCTTCAGGCCAACACAGGTGGATTCTTACTGCTACTGACTATTTCAAAAAATGGATCGAAGTTGTACCAACCAGGCAAGCTAATGATTATGTCATTATTAAATTTCTTGAAAATAATATCTTGTCTCATTTTGGATGTCCTAGAAAGTTTATAACTAACAATGCAACAACTTTCCAATCTAAGAAGCTCATAGACTTCTGCAACTAGTATCATATTGTTTTGGGTCATTCCACAACTTATTACCCTCAGGGAAATGGGTTGGCAGAGTCACCCAATAAGACCCTAGTGAACATTATTAAGAAGATTTTGCAATAAAACAAAAAGTCATGGCATAACAAGATGGTTTTCGCACTATGGGCCAACATAATGACCACTAAGAGGTCAATTGGTATGTCACCATATCAGCTGGTCTATGGCACTGAAGCAGTTTTTCCCACTTCCTTAGGAGTTCCTGTCATGAAATTGTTGCAAGAGATGCAAGCCGAGCCAAACGACTCCCAAAGAGGGATAAACCAGATGATCCACTTGCAGCAATCCAGAGAAGAAGTATACAACAAAACTCAGGTTGTCCAAGAAAGCATTAAGAAGATCTTTGACAAAAGAACTAAAGAAGATGACTTCGAGCTAGGTGACTTGGTACTGAGATGGGATGCCTAAAATGAGGATAAAGGGAAGCATGGAAAATTCGACAGTATATGGAAGGGACCTTACATGATTCAAGCATTCAGAGGAAATAATGCCTTCTTGCTCAACAACAGTGATGGGACAAATCTGCTAGGAGGACCTTTAAATGGGAGAATGATAAAGCACTATTCAACTCCTCAGTAGGGACCTGTAGTCACACTTTTCCATTGTACAAACCATTTTCATTTTTATTACAATTTTTTGAGTAAAACAACTTTGATCAGATGGTTGAAGCCCGCAGAGAAGGCCCTAAGCCACTGAACATTGTCTTCAAATTTTCAAAAATAAAACTAGTCAAGCAACAAAGGCAACTATGGAGAAAGTTTTTCAGAACATCAGGAATCAGGATTCTTGGCACTTCACAAGGAGAGTACCATCCCCAAGTGGAGTCGTTGTTATAACCCTATAATTTATAGGATCAACTGGTGGCTGAAATGTTATGTCTTTAAGTGTTTTTTTTGTCAAATGATTTTCCATTCTGCAAATAATTTGAGAAAAAGAAAAAGAAAAGAAAAGAGAAAGAAAAAGAAAAGAAAAGAAAAGAGAAAGAAAAAGAAAAGAAAGAAAAGGAATAAAAGAGGGCATAAAAGAAATTCAATAGAGCCCCATGTAATAACAATGATTTGGTCCATACCATTCAAGCATGGCCAAGTTCTTTTAAATTGATGTTGATAGGAGTAGTGAATAAGCTTGGCTAAACTGTTTAATCTTAGCCAAGTGATTTAGGGTAGTTAGTGAATAAATTTGACCAAACTGCCTAATCTTGGTCAGGTAACCCCAGGATAGAGTAATTTCTTAGTCCAACAGTTTAACCTGGGCTAATTGTCATAGGTAGTTAGGTTAGAGCATAGGGTAGTTTGTTTTATCTTAATAAAACAAGTGTGATGACCATTGTTGAACTATATCTTTTGATCTGAAAATAGAAGGATGACTTGTTATGCTATGCAAGCACCCTCTACTTCATTAAAATAAACTTTACAGGACCTTGCTTCATGTGTTAAAAATATGCAATGTAAACTTATGTGTTAAGTTCATGCTTCTTACTTTAAAAGTTTATGTATGAGAAAATGTTCTTGTAAATGGTTAAATATGTGCTTTAAATGAAAATACAGCAACATAACTTGCATCAAATAAACCATCAAACTCAGAACAATCACA
>JZKD02S1672864.1:176060-194778 GCA_000966675.3 Picea glauca | reverse complement strand
ATTACTTTGTCAGTCCTCTCACCCTGTTACAAGTCCCTTCACCATGGTCAAGTCCCAATCAATACCTGCCACGTCACCCAACCATATTCTTCAGTCATTGTCATCTGTCATCTCATGCTCTAAATGACCCGTTGGCCATCTATTATTGGCTAACTTATCCGTTAACCTGCTGACTTGTCTCCCACGCCCAACGGGTATCCATTTTCTCAATACTACCTTCACCCTTCATTCCCTCATCTTTTACCCTGTCGCCGCACTAGAGATTGTTTCCCCATTTTCCTCTCCATTACAGTCAGTCGCCCAAATTCACATGATTCCCCACTAACCATTTTGTTTTACTTGCAGGTATTGTTACAGTGATGGCACTAAAATCAAAGAAAGCAGAGGCCGAGGAAAATCCTTTCCTCCTGCCTCCTATCGACCTCGACAGGATCCATCTGGCTGACAAAGACCATTTAATCACAGACACCAGATGCAAATTTGACTTCACAGATTTACAGTCATGGCTAAAGGAAGTTTTCTTGGACCAAAGTGACAAAATCAACCTCTAGGAGTCAAACCTTCCCCTGTGTTTTTTCCCCCAGGTTCACCATTTCCCCGAATTTGCCCTCAAATTCAAAGCCCATTACATCCTTGACCAGAGAGCCATAATGTCCTCATCAGGAGAAATTCTTTTCCTCATTACACCTGAAACCATCGATCAGATGATGCAGATACACAGAGCCAAATACGCCTCAACTTTCAACCTTGAAATCATAACAACACTATACCAGAAATTATCATTCCCCCAAAGAGCTCATATTTTCGAGCTTTTTCTCCCACAGGACACTCAACTCCCCACTACAAATCCCCCGTATCCTTCATCCCTGTTTTTAGTGAAGGAAAACCAGGTCATATCATCTCTCTGTGCCCTGCTTGGGTATTTTTCGGATCAATGGGTGGATGAACCCATATTGGGTTTTTTGTCCATCTTCTCCACAGATGAGAAACCCACCACTCAGTTCAACTACAACACTTTCCTGGTGAACAACATTCATGAGAAATTCTCAAATTTTGCCACAGAAGGCATGTTCCGGTATTCCTCAATACTGGCTTACATTTTCATATTCTTTCAAGCAGAAAAATTCTCCTTTTCGATGCAGAAGATGGACAAGGATGGGAGGCCATAGGCGGTGACAGTGTCGACTTCACTACTCAGACACAACTCTACAGAATTCAGCTTCAAACAATTTATCAAGCAGTTCTACCATCTCGTGGTGAGCATGTTCAGTGGAAAACCTGAGCCGAGAATAAATGAGGAAATTCAGAGGATCTTACACCTTTCAGACCTAGAAAAAACAGGAGACGGGTACCTATACCAAGACCACACAGAGATCAGAGTGTATGGGTGTGAATTGGCTCCATACAAGTTACCCAAGTATCTTCCTGTGAGGATATTTGCACTGGAGTACATAAGGCAGATGATCAACTCAGACGACATACATTTTATGTCTCTGAAAAAGAAGAAACAACTTAGGATGAAAGGGAAAATAGGATCATTCATCTACAATAGTAGAGGTGTTGGGAAGGAAGAAGACAGGCTGTTAAAGGAGATGAATTTTTTTGTTAGCTACATATGGCATTATGACCCCTGCGGGATAATTTCAAAGATGAGGATTAAAAACAAGAATATCCCATATGTCCACACGTCCAGGCCTGAGATAGAGAAGTTCACCAACAAGACAGAAAGGGAGCCAAACACTCTGGTTGAGACAGAACAGTAGGACCTTTCGGTCGCTATCTCACAGACAACTACACCATAGGCTCCCAAGGAGAAAAGGCTCAAGAAGGACACTCCACCTTCCATCACTGAAGTATCGTCTGAAGAGTTCCAATTACACACCAAGAGGCCAAAAACCAGTCAGGTACCCGACACAGCTGGTGACAAGGGAATTCAATCCACTACAACTATGGAGGTTGATCAGTCACTCCTTATTACAAGCAGCAAACAAATCATGACTACATTGTTTCCCAAGAAGCCTACAGACACTCCACTAGCCGAGCAAAATAGGACCTAAATTGAGTATTTTTGAGAAGTATGATCTGATCAAAAAGAAAAATCAGACGCTAACCAACAACATGTATGCTCAGTTATGGAAGAAAACATCTACTACACAACACAGACTGTTGTCTGCATTCGACACTGAGAAGGGTAGAATGCATATGGTGTTTCTGCAAACACAGGTGCCAAACCTGAAAGTAATCACCTATTACAAAAGGGCAACATTCAATTTTTAGACTAAAGATGTGCATCCAGCTTATCAAATGGATCTGCACAGGCAAACTGGAGAAACGGTTTTCTCCACATTGGCAAATGCTTCTACTACTGCCTCCAAGTTACAAGTATCTCTGAGCAATGTCCAGACGTAGCTAAAGTTAGAAAAAATATCATCCTTTGCCAAGGATAACAGGATTAAAACATTGGAAGAACTGGTCCTCAAGATCGGATATGATCCCTCGAATGTGAAAGTAGTCAAGGAGATTCTCAAAAAGAAAAATGATGATATAGCATCTCTGAGGAAATAGTTGAAATTGCCACCAACAGAAGATTCACAGGAAAAGGAAATAGCGGAGACAGAAGGGGAAAAAGATGAGATGCTCAAGCTGATCATGGAGCATAATGCATAGTTGAAGGAAATGGAAGCAGAATTGGAAAAACTAGTGAAAGAGAAGGAACAGTCAAATCCCATGGAAGTCATTCCACTAAGCACAGTTCCTCTCGCAGGAGTGAGCACAGTGTCTATAGCAGAAATTCCCTCGGCAACTCCACTGACGACTCTGGAGAAAACAGTTGAACTGGCTAAATCCATGGAAGAGATGAATTTGCAAGAGGCAGAGATTAGAAGACTCAAAAAGGAGATTGAGAACCTTCAAGAACTCAAATCTTCCTTCCAAGGAGAAACAAACTTTAGACAAGCTAAAACATGAATTGCAACAGCTTCAAAAGAAAACAGTGGCGGGCAAAACACTTGTTGAGGTCAAAGAAAGTGTCTGGATGGATATCACCAAGTCCATGAATGAAATATGGCCAATGATACAAATCATGTTCGAGCAAAACGAGCTGGTGCAAAGAAGTCAGCAAGCTATCGAGAAGATAAGAGAAGAACTTTGAGAGATGCCCATAGAAGCTACTGAGATCATCAAATTTCTTAATTCCAAAACTAGAGAGGAGATAGAGGAGTTGAAGATTGAATATAGAACAGAGACCATCCTTGAGGTCAAGAGGGTCCTGACCAAGAAAGGAATGATGCTACAACTAGAGGAAAAGGTCCAGACCATGGACGCAGGAGTGCAAAGATTTTTCAGCAAGATCGAAGCTCTGCAGAAGAAAGGCCTTCCTGGTTTGAGAGTTATAAATGACAAGTTATAGATGCTTGCTGATTAAAAAAGGAACTAGCCACTGTGGCTAAGGATAGCTCAAAATTCTTAAGAATACAAGGCAGTATCACGGGAAAGGCATTCTTAGATTCTTTACTATTAGACATCAGTATACAGCATGAGATCCGGTACATCTTCATCATCAAGCCAACTTTTTCCAAGTACACTGAGATGGATGAAGTATACCGAAGATAACTCAAAGTCAACGTTCCAAGCAACCTTCAATGGGAATAGCTTTGCAATATGATCGAGTAGTCTATGAGGTATCCAAGCCTAGTCAACTATCCAGTCAGACGAGGTCATGCAGAGGCCTCACCAACGGTTCACCCCAGAAATCAGCATGAAGTTTCAACACATCATCAAGTAGTTTCCTAAATTTTTGTATTGTGTTAAGTTAGTTATCTAAATTTAGGTTTTCCACGTCCTGATCTTTAATGACAGAGTCGTATGTAATTTAGATTATAAATACTTCAAACTTTGAAGTACTGAGGGTTGATCTTAACGCCCTGCAAGCTACACAGACTGTAATTTTTATCAAGAGATCTTCGAGTAATATAAAGAGACGTTTCACAAGATTCTCGCGTGTTATTCATTGGTGATGTTTTCTTTTCTATGTTAAATGTCCTTCTTTCTCAATGGTCATATTGTTTTCTAATCTAATCTTTTAAAAGTAATGCATGTTGCAGGATTTATCTTTGTATACTCTGTTTTCCGACTTTGAAAGATTTTAACGTTTATCTTCTGATATTATAGTGAAGAAATTATTAAATGCTTCTTCATTTTAATTGATATTCTCATCTTTTCTTCTATTCATCACTTTATTGCCAAAGAATCCAACGAATGCATTATCTTTCCCTGTGAAAAGAATCTTTTGTTTCTGGTTTAGATTTCTATCTCTATAACAAAGACCCCATAGCCCAATGGATGCGTAAAGTCCCTTCAACCAACTTAACAAAAACAACAACAAACCAGTCAATATTATTTTATATAACTAGCCTAATATCTTAAAGTTAAAACAAAGCCAAATCATACAGAGAGATCCCTCTCTGAAGCTGGTAGGGCTAGATGCCAGTTTCGAAGTGGTTGGATAAAGTTACCTCTTGCAAATTTCTTCTACCTTGACAACCTCTAGGAATTTACAGAGTGTTAACAAAACCAATCTAACTACTACAAGTTCTGAATGGAGCATATCGACAATGAAAACAAGGAATGTCAAAAGGAAGTAAAACAATATAATATTATAGATCTAATACATTTCGATTTTTTTCAGTAATCAAACATTCATAATTTGAAACATAACCTTCAATCTAAATAATAACCATGGTAATTAAATTACAGAGTAGGTTGAGACCTGAACGATGAGGAGATTTTATTAACTCAACAATCATTTCATTACTTCAAATTAACAGGGTAATCCTGTAGAAAAATCGTTGCAAGAGTTATACTATAACAACCAGACCCATACTTTAAGTCACATTTGGGAATTCTTCCCCCTTTCCAAGCCCGATAGGAAATTGAGGAAATCTATACTAAATGACTACCTTTAAATTTTCAACCGTGATTGTTCGGACTCCGGAAGGGTTATAGAAGGAAACTCGAATACCTTTTTCACTGGGTACGAGTATGAACATATGAAGTATTTGTGTAGACGAAACCTGGAAGAATTACCATTTATGAGTATTAGAAAATTATATACAAGGGAAATTTAAGAAGAAGACAAACAAAGTGATAATGTTTAATAATGCAAGATGCCACTTAACTTTGGATTCGCATCTCGTATGTCTTCCTTTTTTTCCTTGTCACTTTTCGTTTGGATAGATGCCTAGGGCTGAGGATGGATGGTGCAACAACTCACTGATGGGTACCCTCGCATCAAACAGGTCCCATCATTAGTGATATGTTTCAACCCTTGAAAAACGATTTAAAACAACATAAGGAAATCTTTACACAGTATTCACAAATAATGAAATACAATAATCGACTATACAAAGTCCCTTGTATACATGAACGACATATAATATATTAAGAATAAACATAGCTTAAGTCTTCCATTGAAACCAAGAGTACATATAACTATTGAGACTAGTCTACCCGAACTCCAATCTGCACAGCATGGTATAAATCAACAAATAATACAAAGATACTCCAGCCAAATTTTATAGAGCATAATTCTTCGAAATGCGTTAGATATAAATAAAAGAGAAATGCAGGAGAAAGTCTAGTAAGTCTAATTGACACTATGGAGGTGGGGTTACCCATGTACAAGGAATGCAAAACAAAACACACATTAGGGTTACCCCTCCCAAGGAAAGGACTTCCCTCACACTCTCGATTATTCGGCTATAAACCCTGACTTATGACAAAGAGTCAAGAAAACCCTAGATGCCAAACATAGATAAATGAGGCTAACACTTCCTCTCTATAACCAGAGGAGAAACGTTGACAACCTCAAAGAAAAATCACTTCTCCAGGGTTAAGGATGACTCCGAAAGTAATACAGAGAAGTTACACGAAACAAGAATTTAACAGGAAGGAAAGGATGGTGATTACAGAACGAAAAAATTGACACTTAGTGAGTTTTGAAAGTTGCACCACCTTATTTAAGAATCCAGGGTATTATTTTTAAAGAAGAACATACCAGAGGTTCAAGCCACGCCATCTGTTACAACATTGGGGCGACCACCAGGCCAACAGTCTTCACCTCTAAAACACGTGATACACAAAGCCTCTTCACAGAAACTCCACGATGACAAGAAATTAACCTATTAAAACCCTAAGTAGTGCCTTGACACCTCATGTTAAATGTGGAGAGTGTGGAGGATGGGTTAGCCATGTGACAATGTCAGAGTCGATGTGATACTTTGGGTATAGATCCAGGCAAATTCAATGTAACTCGCAGGACTGCCATTTATGATGGTTACAAATATTTAACTACCCTGACAATGAACCCTTTCCCCACTTAAAGAATGTTGCAAGTAAACACCTCCATGATTCGATGGAATTTAAATCCCTTCCATGCCCCCTACGTTATTCTTAGTAAGCAGTTCGATCGTTGTTGTCGAATTTCCACTGGTGATTTGGATTAGAGATTTCATTACAACATCGTACCAGTTCTAAGAACCATTAAATGACCGAGACTTGGTAGTTATGCTAGTTACCTGGTATTAGAACCTGACCTCTTGACTTTTACGAGTGGAAATTAACTAAAGTCCCCTAGGGTTAAAATAATTAGGTGGACTTGTGCACGAACATGGAGGCCTTATGTTAAAAGGTGAATTGTAGTATGGATTATGAGACTACCCATTATTTACATAGTCATATACACATATAGGTAAATAGAGTGAAGACAAAAGGGGGATTGGCTAAAGCCTTGGGGCTTTACCAATTCATCCTTTCTACTCGAGGTAATTCAACATGATACAGTTAGAATATCTTGTGGTAAGTAGAATTCAGGGAATTTATAACATAGCTTATAAAAAAAATTATAACAGGGTTTGATGACAAAGTTTTTATAACTTAGAGATCCCCTTCTCCTACCAAGTGATTATATAAACAAAAAAAAAAACAAATTATGGTAAATTTGAGGTTCATTACATTCCTCCTAATGGTACTTGAGGTTCCTTTGACAATTTTTTCACCTTTGATTCACTAAAATATCCTTTCCTCGAGCCAACTTCTTGCATTTCATCTGGAAGAGATGGAATAGAATTAATTCTTTGTTGAATAAAACTACATTGCATTGGGTCACTTTCAATGGCTATGAAATTCCTTCCTATCTGTATGCAACACACTAATGTTGTACCTAATCACCAAATACAAAATAAATAATGAAGTTAGATACTGTAAAAAGATAAATTAAAAATAATCTAAGATTGAAGTATGATTTCATAAATATTAGATCATAATTTTTACCTGAACCCGAGAACAAATCCAAAACCCAATATCCTTCATTTGAAAATTTATTTATAATATAATTAATTAATGCTTGTGGTTTTTGATAAATGTTAACCATCTCTCCTTTCAAATCTCTTTCCTTATATGTTAGCTTTCTAACCACAACATTGTATACCAATATACTACTAGGAGTCTCTCCATCATTTTCATTGACAAGAATAGAATTATAAGAATCATCTTTTGTCCAGGTTGCAAGACGTATACTCTCAAAATCATGTTTAAATGATTCTTTCTTGGAGCTATGAATATTTGGCTCGTGCCTATAACATCAATAAGTGAAAATTCAATTAACTTGTGAATTAATAAAATGGTTTTATAATATTAATTGCTAAACATACACTTTCAATATCTTACCAAATAAACTGCCTCCTTGTCTTTTCTTTCCCCTTGAAACTTGATTGTACTAATCCTTGTTGTGTGTCTGCATGAAATACTAGAAATCTCCAAAATGGTGATGTTGTAACTTCTATAAATCCCATAAACACTTTACTGAAATCTTGGTAAGTATAAGGCTCAGTATCATATTCAATGTTTGGGATATTATAACCATGAGGGATATCTGCAATAACTAGGGAGTATTCTTTTTTTAGGAACAATACTTGTAATTTTTTCATAATCACCTAATATCATTTTATATTGAACAATGTCGAGCCCATTACAAATGTATTGATCAAGGGTGTCATCAAGTTGAACATTTTGAACACGTCCCCTTCTTTCTCTTTCAAACTTGGCTTTTTAAATAAAACTTTTGAAAGTTTCAGGTATTCCATCTGCATTCTTCTTTGGCATCTTTAATGAAACAAACAAACATATAGTTATATATCTATAACTATTAAAATATAAACAAATTAACTTACAAATGAATAATATGAATGTAATAAATCAACATACCTTTTTTACTGCAACAAAAAATTGTTTCAATACTGTTGAAGAGCTTGAATCAAGATAGTTGAGTTTAACATCATCCCAACTTTCTTCATTCAACATCTTGACCATTTCCTCTTGTATTTTCATATACGCCTTGTGACTAAATAAAAAAAAAAAATGTTAAACTGATATTAAATTGAAAAAATTAATTATCTTGTCCTAACATAAATAAAAATAATTGAACAGACTTACGTTTCAAATTCATCACACATTTCTTCCATTAACAATTTTCTCGACCTAACACATGATAATATACTTACGATAAGTTTATCATCATTCACTCCTTGTATTGATCTCCAAGGTGTTATATTCATATCATCAGGAAGATTTTTATGTCAGGAATTGTATTACTTGTGCCACATATCAATGGTTTAGCCTTATTAACTCTCTGATTCTTTATACCAACATTTTCCCATAGGGTGAAGATCTCATCTATCAAATCCCATACATGTCCAATTCTAAATCCCAACTGGAAATAGTTATCCACGGATCTAAATATATCACTTCCTTTGTGATATTTTTATTTTGTATTTTCATCATCAAGTGGGAATCCTATTTCCATGCAACATTGCTTATGAAACTTAACATCAACATTTGATCTCTCCCCGTGGCATATTTCAGAAAATTCATTGTGGATAAATCTGACCCTTTGAATAAAGGCCATAGACATTATGTACTCAATGTGTGTGTTATGATCCCATGCCAGTAACTTTGCTTCTGAATCTGTTAAACCGACATAAATTATGCATTTGACTGTCTTAAAAAGGGGATTATTGGGATATTCTTGCATCAATTCTCTTCTAGCCTCTACAGAATGATTTCCTCCAATCACATAATATTTGTAGTCAAAACATTTTGATCTATCAAATTCTTCCCTCGTAGGATCCTCCATTGGGTCAACAAGAACTAGGTAGTCAACCACATATGCATATGGATTGTATATAATCAATGCTTTCAAATTGTGAATATGCAAGTGATGTGGTTTTCTAATTTGATATTTTTTCTGCCCTTCTGTGAGCTTATAAATTTGTTTCACATTCAACTAAAATGTGTGGCCATCATCAATTAAGTTTGTCATCCTCGTTCTATTTCAAATGGAATTTTGTGTTGTTTTCATAATACCATCCTCTAGATCAACACCTGGCGTTATTATTTCTCTGTTACCTTTAGAACTTTCACTATAATACTCTAAGCTAACGATGGCTTCTTGAACATTATCAACATTTGTTTTATTCCTATTATGATTTAAATGTGTTTCATCTAAATCAATGATTTCTTCATAATCAATAGGAATAGACTCATCATCAACCATCATTTTTTTACGTCCATCTTGTTTGTTCTTTTTTCAAGGAGTGATAACCTCATTAGGATCAATATCAACAAAAACTTCATTTGGAGTTTCTTCATTTTCAAATGGAACCCTTTTAGGATTTCTAGAATGAGGATTTTTCTTTCTTCTTTCACGTTCTTCTCTGTCTACTCTTGCAGGTTCAACCTCAATTACCTTCTATTTATTTTTCCTTTCTTCTTGTTTCTTTTCAATATGAAAAGTGTTGATGACATCCATGATATCATTCTCTGTAGAGTAAATCCCCACTAACATATGTGAAAGTCGTTCAGCAAAATCCTGTAAAAATAAATATAACATTTTCATGTTAAATAAAATTAAAACATTAGCATGATACTAAAAATAATAAACGACACAAAAATAGAAATAACAAACTTACATTGCCTTTCTCAATGTCATAAATGATGGATGCACATAATTCTGAAAACATTCATTCTTGTTATAATTGCTCAATTTGAAACAATATCTAAACTTGATATAAGTTCTCCCTTGTTTGAAAAGTACATAAACAATATATGTGGTTGACACCAAACATATATCTTGTAACAAGTCAAGTGCCTGATGATTTCCTTGCAGATGTTCTGATTCGGCACAATACAAATATATATGTTCTCCATAGTTTCATTGCTTGTCTTTAACAAACCAAGAATATTCTTGTTTGTTTTCACCTTCCATAGATTTCCACTCTCTAACATTCTTCATTGCCTTTGATAGATCAGGTGTCAAGATATCATTTTGTTGCCTAACATTGATGGAGGTTCCAGTTTCATTTTTTGATGCCATTATTGCAAGTCGTGATCCAAATATATTGATAGATAATATATTTCCTGACATTTTCCTATATTAATATAAAAAATAAATTATGTCTTTCACATTATAATCAACTAAAAAACATAACATCGGTTATAAAAACTAATTTAAAAAAGCAATTAAATGTTTGTAACCTATATGTAACAAAAATCAAATATAACCTATATGTAACAAAAATTAAATTAACCTATATGTAACATATGTTGTGTTATATGTTAACATATAACAATATGTTATATGTTATAACATATAACAAACAATATGTTATAACATATAACAAATGTGTTATAAGATATAGGACATGTGTTATATGTTATAACATATTGTTATATGTTATAACACATAACACATGTCTTATATGTTATAACATATAATAATATAACATCTGTTATGTGTTATATGTTATAACATATAACAATATGTTATATATGTTATAACACATAACACATGTCCTACATGTTATAACACATAACACATGTGTTATCTGTTATCACACATAACACATGTGCTATATGTTATAAAACATGTGTTACATGTGTTATAATATATAGCACATGTGTTATAACATATAGCACATGTGTTATGTGTTATAACATATACAACATGTGCTATGTGTTATAACATATAGCACATGTGCTATGTGTTATAACATATAGCACATATGTTATATGTTATAACATATAACAACATGTTATATGTTATAACATATGACGTATTGTTATTTATTATAACATATAACAATACGTTATATCTTAAAACTATGTTAAAACATATAACATAGTGTTATATGCTATAACATATAAAAATATGTTATAACATATAACACTATGTTATCTGTTAAAACATATAACATACTTTTATATGTTTTAACATATAACATAGTGTTAATATGTTATATGTTATAACATATAAAAATATGTTGTTATATGTTTTAACATATAACATATTGTTATATATTTTAAAAATATGTTATATGTTTTTGTTGGACAACTGAGAGGAGGGGAAGGGGGGATGGGGTGAATCAGTTGTTACTGTGCTTAAACAATTATGATTATTTTAAACTCTTTGCAGAGAACTTAATGACAATCAAAATAATGCAAGGAGGTAAGAGATAGAACATTCGACATCAGTCACACATATGAAATATACAGAGACAGATATTTCCTGAGGAAACTCATAAAGGGTAAACGCCTCTTCTTCTTGGTATGATACGTAATCTTTACATTCTGTACATTATCATACATATGATATCCAACTCATTGTGAGGCTACAACCTCTATTTTGAAAGATGCAACTTGCTGAGAGCACCAACTCTCTATTTTCTCTAGCACCAGCTAGAAGGAAGCACCAACTCCCTGTGTTTCTCTAGCACCCACTAGAAGGAAGCACCAACTCCCTGGTTTCTCTAGCACCCACTAGAAGGAAGCAACAACTCCTTAAGTGTTCCAACACCAACTGGATGGAAGCACCAACTTCCAGTCACACGGGCACCAACCCGTATAACAGAGAACAACAATTCTCCCTTGCACCACCCTGCCACCCTAGATTTTCTGGCTGCAACCAAATGAAAGCTACAACTCTCTGTGTTCAAGCACCCACTTGAACCTCTGAGGACAACAGTCCTCCCTAGAACCTCCCTACCACCCTGGAATATGAATCTTTGCTACTGAAACTTATTATAGTGATATAATGTTCATCAATGGATTACCAGTCTCATCATTGTTCTGCTACACTGCCCTGATCTGTCTGCCTCACTGTCTTGTTTCACACATGCCTTGCACTTTCTGTTCTTTTTCCTTTTATGCTCTATGCGCCATGTCCATTCAATGCACCATTCCTCTTCTATGTATTTTATCTTTTGCACACTACCTCCTTCTACACGCCTGAATCACTCTCAACAACAACGTCCATCTCTTCTTTATTCTACGTATTTATACTATATGTGCACCTTCTTCATCCTCCATGAATAGTGCCTCTGCATGCTCTTCACCGTGCCACGGTTCTGCTCATTGGGTTGTTCACTGCCACACAACATTGCCACCACTTCACTCCCTCGAGCATCAACACCCTCTCTCTGTTCTGCATGTTCTCCTCGTGTCAAGTCCTCTTCCTGATCATCATAGCAATTCCTCAGCTTTTCTGGCGGTTATACCCATGCGTTCATCATCACTGGGTGTTATGTTGAGATTCCTTAGCCTGTCTAGAAGTCAAGACTCTTCATCTTCTCTATCATAGTCGAGCTCATCCTCTCTATTGCAGTTACAAGCTTCAATGCTCTTCCATCTGTCAATTGCCTCTATTAATAGTCTTCATTCCACTGGCAGATGCCTTAAGACTCTTTAGCTCCTATGGCAATCACACTGAGGCCTCTTTGATTTTTTTGTGTAGAAACAATCAGTGGTTTCTGGCAGTTACACTATGAACCTCTTGAGCCTTATGCCTTTGGCACCTTTCACCTTTCCTTTCACATGTGGCCTCAGGCGGTGACCACAACCTACACCAAAAGGTGTTTTCACATTTCGGCATTTTTGGATTTCGCATGTCGTGAATTCCTATTGCGAGGCATCTCAACTCTCCAAGTCGCAATCTCTGAAACTCCATGTCCCAACTTCCCATTTCGACATTTCACGATTTCGCATGTCCCGAATTCACGTTGCGAGTCATCTCGACTCTCCAAGTCGCGATCTCCGAAACTCCATGTCGCAATTTCACATTTCGTGATTTCGCATGTCGCAAATTCCTATTGCGAGGCATCTCGACTCTCCAAGTTGCGATCTTCGAAATTCCATGTCGCAATTTCGCATTTCTGCATTTTGCGATTTCGGCAATTCTTGTGATGAGATATATTGATTCTCCATGTCGCGATCCCCGAAACTCTGAAACTTTATGTCGCGATCCCTAAAACTCCATGTCGTGATCCCCGAAACTCCATGTCGCAATTTCGCATTTCGACATTTCGAGATTTCGCATTTCGCGATTTCACATATCGCGAGTTCGAGAGGTTAGAGAACCCCATTCCTTTGACTTTCCAGTCAGCAAAATTATAATCTTTTTCCATGTGTCCTATGGACCCAGCGGTCCATATCTTATCGTGATTTCAAAACTTCATGGGCCTTTGTCGTGTCTGATCAATGGTCCAGATCAATCCTTGATCCGACGGCTAGGATTATTTCATGATTTCTCATATCGCGACTTCAAAGGTTAAAGTTCCTTTGATCTTTGATTTCCCAGTCTGTGAAACTTCGAAATGGATTCTTTGTTGATGTGCCTGTTTCGAGATTTCGGTGTTTCGCATTTTGCAACTTCGAGACTCCTGGGATGAAGAGTCTCGACTCTTGATTCCTCCAACTCCCAGTACCCAAAACCTTTGATTTCTCGGTCTACAAAACTCCTAAATGGAGTCTTTGTTGATGTGCCTATTTCAGGATTTCGGCGTTTCGCATTTTGCAACTTCGGGACTCCTATGATGAAGAGTCTCAACTCTTGACTCCTCCAACTCTCATTATCCAAAACTCCGAAATGGAGTTTATGCTTCTGATCTTTCCATGCCATAATCATTGTTGATCTTCCTTTCCTTCTTGTTTTCCATCAAATGAACCAACACACTCTTGCACTCTGCGTGCACCTCTGCACTATCTCTTCTGGTATTCATGAGCTTGCTCTGTTGCGTCTCCTTAAAATACTTTTGGTGCCCACCTAGCACATTATACCTGTACTCAATCCATCATCATTTTTGTACTTGCCATCAATGAAAAGTATACGCTGCATGTAAAACACGCCAACAATATCCCCCTTTGGAATTGATGGCAACAAAGGCACCCGAACCTGTTCTTTTCTCCCCCTTTGGCATCAATGTCAAAGAAAACACGCTCCCCCTGAGCTATTGCATTATTTTTTGGAGGTATCATATATTCAATCAATACAAACTCCCCCTAACAGGATGGACTCTCTTAGGTGTGAGATGAGATGACACCCATCTTCTGTCGAAGATATTGAAATGGTGTCTTGGCTAGGGGTTTAGTAAAGATGTCTGCAATTTGTTCTGTGGTTGGAATGTAATGGACCTGAACATTCTGATTGGTGACCCTCTCTCTCAAAAAATGGTATTTTATGGGAATATTCTTGGTCTTGGAGTGGAATACAAGATTCTTGGACACACTGATGGCACTAGTGTTATCACAATGAATTTGGATCGGTGTAGCGTATTTTACCTCCAAGTCTGCAAGTGTCTGAATCATCCATAATACCTGAGTGCAACAGGTAGCAGCAGCAATGTACTCAGCTTCTGTAGTTGATAAAGAAATGGAACCTTTCTTTTTACTCAGCCATGCTACTAGAGAATCTCCTAAAAAGAACGCACCTCCACTCGTTCTTTTCCTTTCATCCATGCAGTTAGCCCAATCAACATCTGAGTAGACTGATAATTGAAAATTCTGATTCTTAGGATACCATAGGCCATAGTTCATTGTTTCTTTCAAATATCTGAATATTCTTTTGACAACTAGCAAATGACTTTGTTTAGGTGCAGACTGATATCTTCCTACCATTCCAACAACATGCATTATGTATGGGCGAGTTGCTGTGATGTAAAACAGGCTGCCTATCATTGACCTATATGAACTTTGATCAACATCAGGTGAGTCATCATCCTTTCTTAATTTGCATCCAGTAACCATAGGTGTGCTCATAGGTTTAGAATCTTCCATTTGAAACCTTTTCAACATTTCTCTTAGATATTTTTCTTGAGAAATGAACATCCCTTTAGAACTCTGAGTAATTTGCAGACCAAGAAAAAATGACAGTTCACCTATCATAGACATTTCAATCTCAAACTCCATGGCAAAAGAAAACCATTGTACCAATGAATTGTTATTACATCTGAAGATGATGTTATCTACATAGACCAACATGATGAGCAAATCATTATCCTATGTTTTGATATATAGATTGTTGTCAACTATTCCTCTCTTGAACCCTTTTTCTTTGAGATACGTATCCAGTCTGTGATACCAGGCATGAGGGGCTTGTTTTAACCCATATAAAGATTTCTTTATCTTTCATACTAAGTTAGGGTTATCAGACAGTTCAAAACCCTCTGGTTGTTCCATATAGACTTCCTCATTTAAATCTCCATTTAGAAAAGATGACTTGACATCCATTTGATAGACTTTAAACCTTTTATGACAAGCATAGACAAGAAATATTTTGATAGCTTCTAATCTTGATACGAGCGCAAATGTTTCATCAAAATCTAGTCCTTCTATTTGAGCATAGCCTTTACAAACCAATCTTTCTTTGTTCTTGACAACTTGTCCCTACTCATTCAACTTATTCTTAAAGATCCATTTGGAACCAATGATATTTTTACCTTCAGGTCTATGAACCATCTCCCACGTATTGTTTTTCTCAATCTGATCAAGTTCATCATTCATTGCTTTAACCGAATGGTCATCTTTGCTAGCTTCATTAAAATTCTTGGGTTCCAGCATGGATATGAAAGCTATATGTGTTTGTTTAGTGTTTTTGATTATCTTTCTTCTGGTTTGTACACCTTTGTCTTTTTCACCAATTATCTGACTTGCAGGATGATTCTTTTGAGTGATTCTGGAGGAGGAATTTGAAGTTGTCTGCTAATTTGAGTCTGTCTGAGTATCTTTGCCTTCATCTGATTCAGAGTCTTCGTTTTCTAATTCTTGGACCTGTTCATCTTCATCTTTAGCTGTGTCCTCTGTAGAAGACTCATTATTGTACACCTCTCTTGCAGGGATTCCTTCATCAACTTTTATGTCAATACAGTCAACCATTTTATGCAGCCTCTTATTATAGCATCTGTATCCTTTATTTTTTGTAGAATACCCTAAGAAGATACCTTCATCAGCCTTGTCATCATATTTTCCAAGGTTCTCATCATTATTCTTTATGTAAAATTTACTCCCAAAGACTTTGAAGTGTTTGATTGAAGCAGGTCTCCCATACCACAATTCATAAGGTGTCTTGTCACTTTGTGGTCTGAGGTGGGCTTTGTTAAGAACATGGACTATTGTGTGTATTGCTTCTACTCAGTAGGTTTGACCAATGTTCTTCTCATTCATCATTGACCTGGCCATTTGCTGCACTATTCTGTTTTTCCTCTCAACTATTCCATTTTGTTGTGGAGTTCTTGGGATTGTGTATTCTCTCTTGATCCCATGCTTATCACAGAATTCTTTGAAATCACTTGACATAAATTCTCCTCCTCTATCTGATCTTACTGCCTTTAACCTCTTGCCTGTTTGATTTTCAGGTAAAGCCTTAAATATTTTAAACTTCTCAAATGCTTCAGCTTTTTCCTTGAGAAAGGAAACCCAAGTAATTCTGGAGTAATCATCAATAATCAGCATAAACTAGTTTTCTTTCCCTGTGCCTTCCTGTCTTGATGGTCCACATAAATCCATATGAACTAGTTGGAGTGGTTTCTCTGTTGAGGTAGAGCTCTTGGACTTAAACTATGTCCTGGTTAGCTTTCCTACTTGGCAGGGTTTACAAATAGAATCTTGGGGCTTTGATATTCTCGAAAGATCTTTTACTGCCTCAAGATTTTTGAGATTGATTAAGTGGTCAAAGTTTAGATGTCCAAGTCTCCTATTCCATAAACAACTGTCATCATTTTTTCTTAGATGACACTCTTCTCTATCTTCTTTAGCACATATACATTATTTTTTGTCCTTATGCCTTTGGCCACCACTTGTCCTGAGTTTACAAACTTTATATTGCAATCCTTGGACATGAACACCACTTCACATCCTCTGTCACACATTTGACTTACACTGAGAAGATTATGTTTCATCCCATTTACAAGAAGAACATCCTGGGCTTTTCCTTTTCAATTACTTAAACTCACCATCCCTTTATCCTTTATTTTACCTGGAGCATCATTTCCAAAGGTTAGGTTTCCTGATTTTCTTTCACTTAGAGATAGAAACTTACCTTTGTCTCTCGTCATATGTTTGGAGCATACACTGTCTATATACCAAGGGTTCATTTTCCTTTGAGCTGACAACACTAATCCACACTTGTCACTTTCTTTCTTCTTCCAAACCTTGACATTTTTAGTAGGGGAATTCAAATCTAGTTCATAGTTCCTTAAGCAATAGTCAACATATTTATGTCCATAGTTATGATAGATGTAACATTCTGGTTCGTCGAATAAAGGATCATAATGATTGTTATGCTTAACCTGTGTCATTTTCCTATCCATCAAGTGATTTGTAGTATGTGGTGGTTTGTTACTTGGTTGTCTCATTCTTTGTTGTGGTAGATATCTATACCTTGAATGTATTGATTGCTCATAATTTAATTTTAAAGAACAGTTTACAGCTTTATGACCAAAGTTAGAACAAAAGAAACAATATCCATAGAAAAAAAGTTGGTACCTGGAAAATGGTTGTCTTCTTTGAGAAGGTCGATTTCTTCTATGTTGATGATTTCTTTGAACAGAGAGTACATTATTTCGTTGATCCATAGTTTCAATTTTGGTACCTCTTTCATTACTCCTCATGGGCAGATGATTATTTTTTTTTGTTTCTGCAGGTTTTTTGTTGTCATAGATGGTAGATTTGACAAACTTGATAGGTTCTTTGTTGCCTGGTTGATCACGATTTGATCCCTCTTCATAACCCAGACCTGTTTTCAGCTTTGGGTTTCTTTGCTGATTCAGAATGGTGGCCAATTTTTATGATTCTTTGATACTTGACAGATTCTGATGATACAAGGCTTGAAATTTCTCCAACTCTTTCCTGGTTTCCACTACTTCTTTTTCCAGAGCTTCACATCTTGCCTTCTTTTCTGATAACTGTTGTTTCAGAATGTCTTCGATTTTCTTTGCCTCTTCTAATTCCACTTTTAGTAGGGCAAAGTCTTCATCAGTTTGTTTACTGTCTTTCTCGAACTGTATCAGAAATTGTTTTTTCTTTCTGTTCTTAATTATGAGTATGTCAATTTCTTCCAAATCACTGATTAATTCACCTTCCATATCCACCACAATTTCTTCATCATCCATTTCATCTCTTGTGTGTTAATCATCAAAATATCCCATAGCCATAAGCATAAAATCATTTAGTTTATATTCAATAGAGGAGTGATTGTCTTCATCATATGAAGGATCCTCCTCATTGTTTACACAAAGACTTTTCTTCTTAAAATTATTCTCTTTAAAGAAATTTTTGTGTTTGTGCTTCTCCTCATCATCACATGTCTGATCCTTTCTTTTGTGAGGACATTTAT
>JZKD02S1672864.1:163664-176010 GCA_000966675.3 Picea glauca | reverse complement strand
CATCAGGCTCAGAATCCTCATTCTTGTCTACCTTAAATGATGCTTCTCTGGAGGTGGGTTTATATTTAACTATTCTCATTTCATATGCAGTCAATGTTCCTAGAAGTTGATCAAAATCCAATGTTTTTAGATCATTAAGTTCTTCTATAGAAGAGACCTTCGGGTTGAACCTATCTGGTAAAGATCTCAAAATTTTCTGAACTAAAGAAGGTTCCTCATTTTTTTCACCAAGTGATTTCATTTCATTTACCAGTTCTTCAACTCTCAGAAAGTATTTTCCAAAAATTTCATCTTCTTTCATCTTCAATTGTTCAAACTGTACTTTGTAGGTTTGAAGCTTGGTGTCATTTACCTTCTCATTACCTTCATAACTGCTAATGAGTTTGTCCCACATTTCTTTGGTAGTTCCTAGGTGCATAACTTTTACGAATTTTTCTTCTGCAAGCCCACTCAAGATAGCATTCATAGACTTAGCGTTGAAGCTAAATTCTAGCTTGTCATCCTTATTAGCTAGTACAACTGGCTTTACATAACCAGTATCTACCACATCCCAGACATCTACACCTAAAGCCATTATGTAGGTTCTCATTCTAACTTTCCAGAAGGAAAAGTGTGTTTCATTGAATAGAGGGGCCTTATTGGTTGAATTTCCTTCATGGCTTGACATGTTTAAGCTCTAGGATCTACCCTTAGATAAAAGGGGTTAGCTCTGATACCAATTGTTGGACAACTGAGAGGAGGGGGGGGTGAATCAGTTGTTACCGTGCTTAAAAAATTATGCTTATTTAAAACTCTTTGCAGAGCACTTAATGACAATCACAATAATGCAGGGAGGTAAACAATAGAACATTCGACATCAGTGACAGATATAAAATATACAGAGACAGATATTTCCTGAGGAAACCCATAAAGGGCAAAAACCTCTTCTTCTTGGTCTGATAAGTAATCTTTACATTCTGTACATTATCCTACATATGAGCTTCAACTCATTGTGAGGCTACAACCTCTATTTTGAAAGATGCAACTTGCTGAGAGCACCAACTCTCTATTTTCTCTAGCACCAGCTAGAAGGAAGCACCAACTCCCTGTGTTTCTCTAGCACCCACTAGAAGGAAGCACCAACTCCCTAGTTTCTCTAGCACCCAATAGAAGGAAGCAACAACTCCCTAAGTCTTCCAGCACCAACTGGATGGAACCACCAACTTCCAGTCACACAAGCACCAACCTGTATAACATAGAACAACAATTCTCCCTTGCACCACCCTGCCACCCTAGCTTTTCTGGTTGCAACCAGATGGAAGATACAACTCCCTATGTTCAAGCACCCACTTGAACCTATGAGGAAGAAAGTCCTCCCTAGCACCTCCCTACCACCCCAGGATATGAATCTTTGCTACTGAAATTTATTACAATGATATAATGTTCATCAATGGCTTACCAGTCTCATCACTATTCCGCTACACTACCCTGCTCTGTCTACCTCACTGTCTTCCTACACACATGCCTTCTGCTTTATGTTCTTCTATCTTTTATGCTCTATGTGCCATGTCCATTCAATGCACCATTCCTCTTCTATGTATTTCATTTGTTTCACATTGCCTCCTTCTACACTCCTGAATCACTCTCAACAACAACATCCATCTCTTCTCTGTTCTGCATATTTATACTATCTGTGCACCTTCTTCATCCTCCATGCATAGTGCCTCTACATGCTCTTCACCGTGCCACGATTCTTCTCATTGGGTTGTTCACTGCCACACAACATTGTCGTCGCTTCACTCCCTCAAGCATCAACACCCTCTCTCTGTTCTGCATGTTCTCCTCGTATAGAGTCCTCTTCCTAATCATCATAGCAATTCCTTATATTTTATGGCAGTTATACCCATGCGTTCATCATCACTGGGTGTTATGCTAATATTCCTTAGCCTGTCTAGCAGTCGAGACTCTTTGTATTTTCTATCATAGTCGAGCTCATCCTCTTTGTTGCAGTTACAGGCTTCAATGCTCTTCCATCTGTCAATTGCCTCTATCAACAGTCTTCATTCCACTGGCAGATGCCTTGAGACTCTTTAGCTCCTCTGGCAATCACACTGAGGCCTCTTTGATTTTTCTGTGCAGAAACAATCAGTGGTTTCTGGTAGTTACACTGTGAACCTCTTGAGCCTTATGCCTTTGGCACCTTTCACCTTTCCTTTCACATGTGGCCTCAGGCAGTGACCACAGCCTACACCAAAAGGTGTTTTCTCATTTCAGCATTTCGAGATTTCGCATGTCGTGAATTTTTGTTGCGAGGCCTCTCGACTCTCCAAGTCGCGATCTCTAAAACTCCATGTCGCAACTTCGCATTTCAGCATTTCGCAATTTTGCATGTCACGAATTCCTGTTGCGAGGCATCTCGACTCTCCAAGTCGCGATCTCTGAAACTCCATGTCACAATTTCACATTTTGGCATTTCGCGATTTTGCATGTCGCGAATCCCTGTTGCGAGGCATCTCGACTCTCCAAGTCGCGATCTCTAAAACTCCATGTTGCAATTTTGCATTTCGGAATTTCGCGATTTCGACAATTCTTGTGATGAGATATCTTGATGCTCCATGTTACAATCCCCGAAACTTCGAAACTCCATGTCACGATCCCCGAAACTCCATGTTGCAATTTCGCATTTTCACATTTCGCGATTTCGCATATCGCAAGTTCGAGAGGTTAGGGAACCCCGTTCCTTTGACTTTTCAGTCAGTGAAATGACAATCTTTTGCCATGTGTCCTATGGACCCAACGGTCGAGATCTTATCGTGATTTCAAAACTTCACAGGCCTTTGTCGTGTCTGATCAACGGTCCAGATCAATCCTCGATCTGACGGCTAGGATTATTTCACGATTTCGCATATCGTGACTTCAAAGGTTAAAGTTCCTTTGATCTTTGATTTCCCAGTCTGTGAAACTCCGAAATGGAGTCTTTGTTGATGTGCCTGTTTCAGGATTTCGGCGTTTCGCATTTCGCAACTTCAGGACTCCTGTGATGAAGAGTCTTGACTCTTTATTCCTCCAACTCTCGGTATCTGAAACCTTTGATTTTTTGGTCTATGAAACTCTGAAATGGAATCTTTGTTAATGTGCCTGTTTTGGGATTTCGGCATTTCGCATTTCGCAACTTTAGGACTCCTATGATGAAGAGTCTCGAATCTTGACTCCTCCAACTCCCGGTATCCGAAACTCTGAAATGGAGTTTACACTTCTGATCTTTCCATGCCATCATTGTTGGTGATCTTCCTTGCCTGCCTGTTTGCCATCAAATGAATAAGCATACTCTTGCACTCTGCATGCACCTTTGCACTATCTCTTCTGGTCTTCACGAGCTTGCTCTGCTGCATCTCCCCAAAATACTTATGGTTCCCGCTTAGCACATTATTTTTGTACTCAAGCCATCATCACTGTTGTACTTGCCATCAATGACAAGCATACGTTGCCTATAAAACATGCCAACAGTTTTAACATATAACATATTGTTATATCATATAACAATATGTTATATGTTAAAACATATAACAATATGTTAAAATATATAACATATTTTTATATGATTTAACATATAACATATTATCATATTTTTATAAAAATATGTTATATGTTTTAACATATTTTTATAACATATTGTTATATGTTATAGCATATTGTAAAACATATAACAATAATATGTTATAACATATAACACATGTGTTATATAAAACATTTGTTATATGTTATAACATAGAATATATTGTTTGTTATATGTTAAAACATGTTATATGTTTAAACATATAACAAACAATATATTATATGTTAAAACATATAACAATATGTTATATGGTTTAACATATAACAATATGTTATATGTTAAAACATATAATAATATGTTATATGTTAAAACATATAACAATATGTTATATGTTTAAACATATAACAATATTGTTATATGTTAAATCATATAACATATTGTTATATGTTTTAACATATAACATGCTATGTGTGTTATAATATAACACACATATGTTAAAACATATAACATATTGTTATATGTTAAAACATATAACATATTGTTATATGTTTTAACATTGAACACATATAACATATTGTTATAACATATAACATATTGTTATATGTTAAAAATTATAACATATTGTTATATGTTTTAACATATGATGATTATGACAATGTTGGACAGTCTTTCTCGAATCGGGAATTTAAAAGAAACAATGTTGGTGCCGATGATTTCCCTCAAAGTGAGGATTTTGAGGGTACCGATGAGGATAATGAAGATTTTCCTCCAAGTGAGGATTTTGAAGCTAGTAATGAAGATGATGAAGAATATCTTTCAAGTGGAGATTTTCAAAGTAACGAAGATGATTACGCCATTGGTGGTCACTCTTTCCCAAGTGATAAATTTAAAAAAAACAATGTTGATGTTGATTTTCCTCCAAGTGAGGATTTTCAAGATATTGATGAAGGTTTTCAAGGCACTAAGCAAGATGGTGGAAATTTTCACTCAAGCGGGGATTTTGAAAGCAATGAAGATGATTATGTCAATAGTGGACATAATGTTGATGATTATTTTTCTCCAAATGATTATGTTGATGATGAGGTTCTCAAACATTCAGCTGCAACAAATGAAGGTGATCGACATTCTCTAGTTCAGTTTCCTGACAATGTTTTGCTTGATACTCCTTTTGATGATAAGGAAAAACCTTCTAGTGAGGATGATGAAATAGTGGAGACATTGCAAAGAAACATTGTTTCTAGGACCAAGATTAGACCTTTTTATATCGATCCAAAGCATTCTAGTTATACAAGATCTAGGAAAGAATTTCTCACTCATACAATTTCCATAAAAGAATTGATTTCAAGTGAATGTTGTCAAAAGAATTGTTTGAAAATAATGGACTACATGTATGCCTTGATTAAAAGGAAGACATATTTGTCAATGAATAAGAGGATGCAAAAATCATATTTGATGGGGTGCATGATATCCACCAATACAGTATATGATTATCACATTGGGAATATTTTACTTTGCATAAAGTCTTTCAAAAGCCTTCACTCAATTGGTAATCTTCGTCTATCAAGAATCCAGACAAGGTTGGAAAATGATCCATCATTTTATTCAAAGGTACATCATGGACGAGAGAGAGGGCCATTCACAAACACTGCATTGTCATGGATGCGTGATTTATTTTCCAAACATGGAGAGTCTATGCCAGATAGAGACACAATACATATTCTAGATCATTTTTCAAGGAGGGAAATCTACAACTTGTACAAAGGATATGTTGAAGATGTTGAAGGAAAGGGTAATTTTATGTAACATCCCAAACTTGTGTGCACTGAGCGAACTTATTCTTTGAGGACACTTTCTCGCAAGTGATCCAGATTATTGTACTTTTGCGCATTTGATTATGATTATGAGGCGTTATGAATTGATGACATCTTATTTTGCTGCATGACATAGACATGTGCTATTGACTCGGTTTTCCTGAGTGTGCAGGATTTTGGACCTTGAGGATGAAAAGGAATTGATGGAACCCCTTGGACTTTGGATCGAGTCAGGGAGTGGACTATTGGGGTTTGATTGTTGTATATATGATATTTTTGCATCTAATTAGATGATATGATTATGGATATATTTATGACATGATTCGTTGATGATGCAGGCTAACGATAGCTTGTCGATCAGATTCACATGTGGAGTAGAGGGGTCATGCACTACTACCAGAAATGTTGAGGGAGAGGTGTGGACAACAGCCCTGCCACAGCTTACTAGCACCCTCATCATGGCTCAAACTGTAGGTTAATGATTACCTAGTTTGAGAGGACCCATGATGTTGTGAGGGAAAATTGTAACAGTCACTCATGATGATTCTAAGGGGCACACAATAAGGAAGGGGACGTATTCCTTAGAGGCCCTTAATCTCCCACAAGATCACCTGGTGGATTATTGGCTCCAGGGGTTTTTGATGTCTACCAAGTCAGTCAAGAGGTGAGTGGCACCCTTAGATCAACTTTGCGAGGCGAGCTGGGAGCTAGTTGATTCTTTGGTTAGTGTGTGTGGCCCCTTTGAGTCTTGGGGGGATAAGGGGGAAGAAGAGTACCCCTAGCGTTGGCTGGGAAGTACCAGTGAAGTATCATCGGTCGACAAGCGGGAGCTGCACAGAGCACGTAGGACAACAACTCAGAGCAGGCAACTTGGGCTATGGTACGCTTCCCTTATTTCTGCATGATAGATTATTAGTATATTTTATGCTTTCAATTATGTGTTTTTAATTGGGTAAAGAAAATGTTGACTTAACATTTTAATTGATAACTTATTTCCCCATAGCCTTAAGCTTGTTGTTGATTGATTCTCTTGGCTTCGATCCCTGCATGTTGAGAATGCCTTGGTTTTGATTGTGGTGAAGTTTTGTGCTTTTCGTCTTCGTCCCTAGCTCTTCAGTCCACGCCTGAGTAGTCAGCCAGGAGTTGAATCAACGGTCGTCACTTCGGTGCACAACGACCTATAGATTCAAACACCTTGCTTTTCTATGTGTGGATGAGGAGCAAAGGAGGTGTTTCCTAGTCGTCTACGTTTGTTGATTGTTCTTGGATGATTGTTTTCATTGCGCCTTCTGGTGTTGAGTTATTATGCGTTTTTAACTTTGCATCTCCAAAAAATTTAACTGTGCGATTTAATTTCACTGAGTGTGAAATTACCCTCTAGGTTTGATGAAAGGATTTATTCATTTTAATGACATGATCTCTATGATTTTGAAATGAATGTCAGTGGCAATTTTAATGCTTTTCTAGGAAAAATTTTGTGTGGTTTTTATACATCTGGTCTGCCTTTACTGTGTAAATTTCACCTTGTGTTTTCACACCTATGGCCAACGATTTTACCCCGACACCTTACTTGACTCGATTGGCAATTTTCAAGGTATTTTGACTACATTTTTATTCATTTTCTTCGTGATCTTAGTTGTAATTTTTGCCCACGTTTATACTGTGCATTGGGTAGCGCTTGGTGGTGTCAATAGTGGTGGTTCTACTGTGTGATTGGGGGCATAACTATTGTTCTTATACTTGAGATTATATATTTATTTAATGACAATAACATGCATTTCCATTATGTTATGTATATTGTACAACATTTTTATTTAAATGGTAATGCACTTCGTGTTTGATAGCGGTGATGGTGATTGGATTATGTGCCTATAATGAAATTGGAAGGTGAGTTTACCATGGGGAATTTAACCCTCTTTATTCTTTTGATTTCATGTTTACCTCTGTTGTTGAACAATTTTCCTTTATATTATAGCAGTCAACAATCCAGTGGTTTTTCCTTCTACTATACAACAATAGTTTTAATTACACAGGCTTATTTAAGGTACTACGACTTTTCCAGGGTTAATACTACCATTGTTGCTTGTTAAGACCGCGTTTTGCGAAAGTGTCACCTGCGACTTTTCCAAGGTTAATACTACCATTGTTACTTGTTAAGACTGTGTTTTGCCAAAGTGTCACCTGCGATTTTCCATTTTCCATTCTGTTATGTATATTGTACAACATTTTTATTTAAATGGTAATGCACTTCGTGTTTGATAGCGGTGATGGTGATTGCATTATGTTCCTATAATGAAATCGGAAGGTGAGTTTACCATGGGGAATTTAACCCTCTTTGTTCTTTTGATTGCATGTTTACCTCTATTGTTCAACAATTTTCCTTTATATTATAGCAGTCAACAATCCAGTGGTTTTTCCTTCTACTGTACACCAATAGTTTTAATTACACAGGCTTATTTAAGGTACTGCGACTTTTCCATGGTTAATACTACCATTGTTGCTTGTTAAGACTGTGTTTTGCCAAAGTGTCACCTGGTGATTTTCCATTTGTCTAGGGCTGCGATATTCCATTCTTTTGGATAGTAATCATTGATTTTCACCTCACGAATTTTCCACTGGTTAAGGTTGTCATTTGATGCCCTTTTAACCTCAACGATTTCCTTATACCTCTACAATTTTTGGCCACCAAAACCCGGTGGGGATCTCTACAATATTCCCTGTGAAAAATGTGTTTACCTTCTCCATGATTTTGCCTCATTTCATTTTTTTTTCTCTTCTCTGCAATTTATGACTGTGTAGACTTCTGGTAATTCCTTCTAGGATTGGTAGATCAACGCTTTATCTATGAATTTACAAGCAATATAATTTCTCCAGTAATTACACGAAATTATTTAATTCAATGAATAGATTTGTTCATTTAATTACTGCGAACTAACAACTTAAGGAATAGTGTGGGGGTTACCAAGGCATAGATTGCCTGCGTTCGTTTATGATAGACCTGTACTCTTAATGGTAGGACTATTGTTCCCAGCGAGTGTGTAGTTACTATTCTCGTTTGACAAATTTTCCCTTATTTAGACTACAGTGATATTAGTCTCAGCAAGTAGTTAATGGATATACTACAAATGGTGGGATTAGCATTGATCATCAAATGTTTTTAAATAGCCAAAAGCATATGTCGCATGGAATGACTATAAATGACCTTTAATTCGAACAACAGGTAGCATTAAATTCCATTAACTAGCATCGAGGTGGCATTAATATAAATACCAATTAACATTAGTTTTGTGTTGATTAGCTTGATATGCCATTTATTTATAACCAGCAAGTTAGCATCAATTTACGCTGTGTAGCGTCGAAATGACGATTGTTTATAATCCACAAAACCGCATGAAAATAGCTCGCTTTAATGGCATTGTCATTTCACAACAGATCCTTTTTAATGTTAATATGCAACTGTCATTTGGTATGGTTAATATAGATAGACGGCATGTTGTAATTTAATGTGTTAATAAGTGTTGTAATTGTAGCATTCTACATTGATATGGTTAATGTTGTTATATAATGTTAATAGCTAGTTATATTGTAATTTTGGGATTAAAATTTTAATTGTCCAATTAGATCGTAAGTAATGATTAAATTAGATTGGATTGTAATTAACGTCTAATTTGTAATTTTTAGACTTGCGAATTTGATTGGTATTAAGGTTAAATTAGAATTGCAATCTATTAACTAATAGTAGTATTGACTTGCTAAAATTAGTTATGTGGTTAATGTTAAATGCTATATAGTGGTTCTCTAATCTGGTAAATTAGACTCGCTAAATTAGAATTGTATATCATGTTAAGTTAGGTTGTAAATCACTGACTTTGTAATTTAGACTAGTTAATTTAGATTTGTATTTAATGGTAAATTTAGATTGTAAATATTGACCATTTTAGACTTGATAAATGGGTTGGGTTGTGGATGAAGTCATTTATTAAACTGTGTTTTTCCTTTGTTGTTTTCTTCTTACGTCTCGTCGACCTGTTGTTGGGGTATGGGAGTGGCTTTCTTATCAGTATTCGTCTCCTAGCACATCGGATTTATCTAGAGTCCTCGATCCAGATAGGATGTCTTGTGTCAAGGTTATTTACGCATCTATCACCTGGGGACGACTTGATTCCTGATGAGGGGATCATGGCGTGCCCTATTAGATAGCGGCGAATGAGAGCTTGTCTGGATTCGGTGCGTTTTGTGTGAGTGTTGTTGAGCGTTGTAAGTTGCTTTTGGTGCATGGGTGGAACGCCTTCATGCATTAAGTTCATGCACCTTGAGATGTTAGTCTTGTTCGCCAAGGACATTATGTCAGGAGGGATATGTTGTCCCTTAGATTGTAGGCATGTCTTGTTTGCGTCGGGTGGGTAGTCGTTCCTCCTTTTTGTTCTACGCATGTTTCACCCGGTTTCCCTTATGCCAGTGTGTGGAGTCATAGTTGCCTATTGCCTGGACTGCGTGCTTGCGTTCGTTGTCAGTGGTGTGGTTAAACTGTTTTCGTCATCGGCTTCTTGCCCAAAACAAAAAATTACACTTCTTCTTCACTTCTAGTCATAACGATGTGGGTCGTTACATATGGTATCAGAGCGGGTTCAACCCGCGACTTGGGATCACTCTGAATTTCGTTGATATGATTTTTTATTATAATGTTGCTAAATAAGTTGACTTGTATTCATGTAGTTAATAATTGTTAGAGGAGATCATGGAGGCAGACAAAGGGGTGCTAGGGAAGGAGGCGTGATGCCTCCAATAGCATCCATGCAAGAGGGGTCTAACCCCCAGGGAGACGAACAGGTTGTCAGGCAGGACCAAATAGCAATGGGTGATGTGGTTGGAATGATGAGATCTTTTCATTGCATGTCTGAGGCACTGATCAGTCGTTTGGACAGAGATGAGGCTAAAGCGTCGACACCCCCTGAGGGTCCACCACATGCTCCGGTCAGTAAAGGTAGCTTTCACCGTGAACTCGAGAAGGTCAAATTTCCTGAGTTCTTTGGTGCCCTGGACGGTGCAACCATCGAGGCATGGTTGGAGAATATGGCGATGTGTGTTTCACTTCGTGACTATATCTCCAACATGAAGGTGTGCATGGAGGTCTTTCAACTGAAGGGAAGTGCTCTTCTATGGTGGAAGACGCTCCTGCCGCATCTAAACATGGTCGTCGAAGACATGTCATGGGAACTGTTCAAGGAACGGTTCCAAGAGAGGTACCTATCATAGGAATTCATTGAGTGTCATCTCAATGAGTTCAACACCTTACAACAAGGAGGTTGTACGGTGCCCGAGTACAAGGCTCGTTTTATGGAGCTTCTTCGGTACGCTTCACATCTTAATACTAAGAAACTTAAGGTCAATATGTTTGTATTCAGCGTTAATGGTAACATATGTGCAAAGGTTAGGATTCTAATGCCTCAAACCTTGCATGATGTCATCTAGAAGGCCCTCATAGCAGAGGAGGATCTTATCAGCAGGGGTCAGAGCAGGATTCCAATGAGACCAGCAGGGCAGGTGTCATCTAGTGTGCAGCAACATCAGACACCAGCTAGACATACACCAGGATATCGTGGCTTCCAGAGGGGATCCACTTTCACTACACCTCAGCGATCGATGCCTCAGCAACGGACACCTTATAGGGGGCCACCGCATCAGCAGTAGCATCGACTGCAACAACAACAGTTTAGGACTGTTCAACATAACACACTATGATTTTAGGTCGGTGGGTCGTCATCTTCTACTTCGGGTACCAGGAGTACTGGACCAAAGAAGGGGTGTTGGATGTGTGGGGAGCCACGCTACCAATGCGACTTCTCTATGGAGAGTACTAGAGAATATAGATCATTCGGACTCACTACCTTGGGAGATATGGGAAAGGCCCATCAAATTCATGCAGCGATGAATAACCACCAAGCAGAGCACCAGTCAATTGTGCTCGAGACGTCAGGTACCATCACAGACCAGACCCTTCATATTTTGATAGATATCGATGCTATCGAGAGTTTCATTTATGGTGCATCGCTAAAAAGGATTAAGGTAAAGGCAATCAAACAGGATCAGTTTAGCTTCATAGAGATGGCTTCTAGAGAAAAACAGAAGGTTGGGGGAAAGGTTGCGGGCTGTACCCTCAACCTGGGATATTTTGTCACCAGGTCCAACCTGTACATCATGATCGTAGGATCTTATGATGTTGCAATTGGTATGGATTGGTTGGAATCGCATGAGGTGATACTCAAATGTAAGACAAAACGATTGAGCTTGGTCGAAGATGAGGGACAAAGACGCGTTATTGTAGGATGGAACTAGGGAGTTTCCTTGAGGTTCATCTCTTCCTTGTAGCTACGAAAGAGCATGTGCAAGGCATGTAAGCTTTATGTGATCCTTGCGTTAAACAAGAAGGGAGTAGAAAAAGGTCTAGAACACCTTCCAGTGGTGAGAGAGTTTGCAGACGTCTTTCCGAAGGAGTTACCTGGGATGCCGCCTGAGAGGGAATTGAATTTTACTATAGACTTAAAATCAGGGACTGAACCGATAGATATAACACCTTATCGGATGTCGACCCCAGAGTTACAGGAGTTGAGAATGCAACTAAAGGAATTGTTTGACCTAGGACTGATACGTCCAAGTGTGTCGTCGTGGGGCACGCCTGTTATTTTCATACATAAAAAGGATGGGTCATGGAGGCTCTACATTGACTACTGTCAATTGAACAAGGTAATGATCAAGAATCAGTATCTGTTGCCGAGGATAGATGATTTGTTTGATTATATGAAGGGTGCGACGATGTTCTCAAAGATCAATTTGTGATCAGGGTATCACTAGTTATGTTAAGAACCAAATATCAATATAGCATAGAAAAACCTCAGAAAAAGTACTCAACGCCTTGAAAAAGAGATAATTTCATATAATAAGCCTCTTCGAGGGGGTAACCTCCTTTTACCCCACTTAAATGTTCAAGTACAAGATGATT
>JZKD02S1672864.1:136814-153797 GCA_000966675.3 Picea glauca | reverse complement strand
AGTATTTTATATAGTTTTTATAAAATTTTGGCTATTTTTAAGGTAAAATAATTTTATCCTATAGAATTTGGGCGAATCATTTTTAAAATAATGAATCTCATTTTTGGAAAAACCAAGGAAAATTAGCCCATAAGTGAAATTTAGCCCCTAAAATCATCCCTGGTATCTAGCATTTAAGAACTTTCTAAATTAAACTCAACAAGTAAATTAGTAAGGGGGAAAGTCATTAAAACATGTAAGGGAATATGGGGACACCTAGGAGCAATTATATGGGTGTTTTTAGTTGGGTGAGGGAAATAGGAGTAATTAATTAATTAATGAAATTAATTTATGGTGCAATGAAGGGGATGGGTGACACTTGTACGGGGAGGATTATTATGAATTAAATTATTGAACAATGAATTAAATGGGATTTTCAGAATGTAAATGACTTGGAAAATCTATATAAAGGAGGGAGGAGGAGGAGGATGGATCTCTTCTATTATGCATAACGTTATGTTGTAGGATTTTAAACTTGAATGACTTAGCTTGCGGGATTTGGGATACCCATCTCAGTGAGGAGTGGTAGCTCAGTCTTGCGAGGTGAGATGGGAGCTAGTTGATTCTCTCATTAGTGTGCGTTGACCCTTTACGGCTCGTGGGGCTAAGAGGGAAGAATAGTACCCCTAGCGTTGGTTGGGAGGTACCGGTGAATTCTCATTTCTCGGCAAGTGGGAGCTGCACGGAGCATGTGGGACAAAAACTCATAGCGAGCGACTTGGGCTATGGTACGCTTCCCTTATTTCTACATGATAGATTATTAGTATACTTTCACTTTCAATTCTGCATTTTTAATTGGGTAAAGAAAATGTTGACTCAACATTTTAATTGATAACTTATTTCCACATAGCCTTAAGCTCGTTGTTGATTGATTCCCTTGGCTTCGATCCCTGCATGTTGAGAATGCCCTTGGTTTTGATTGTGCTGAAGTTTTTTGTTTTTTGTCTTCGTTCCTAGCTCTTCAGTCCACGCCTGAGCAGTTGTCTAAGATCTGAATCGACTGTCGTCACTTCGGTGCACAGGGACCTGTAGATTCAAACGCCCTACTTTTTTGTGCGTGGATGAGGAGCGAAAGAGGTGTTGCCCAGCCGTCTAACCATGTTGATTTTTCTTGGATAATTGTTGTCATTGCGCCTTCTGGTGTTGAGTGATTATACGTTTTTAACTCTGCATCTCCTGAAATTCTAAGTCTATGATTTACTTTAACTGAGTGTGAAATTACCCTCTATGTTTGACAAAAGGATTTCTGCATTTTAATGACATGATCTCTGTGATTTTTAAATGAATTTCGTCGGCAGTTTTAATACTTTTCCAGGAAAATTTTTGTGTGGTTTTTATACATATGGTCTTCCTTTAATGTGAAAATTTCACCCTATGTTTTCACACCTATGGCCAACTATTTTACCCGGCACCTTACTTGACTCGATTGGTAGTTTTCAAGGTATTTTGACTATGTTTTTATTCTTTTTCTCTGTGATTTGAGTTGTAATTTTTGCCTGCGTTTATACTGTGTATTGGGTAGCGCTTGGCGGTATCAATAGTGGTGGTTCTACGATGTGATTGGGGGCATAGCTACTGTTCTTATACTTGTGATTATATATTTATTTAATGACAACGACATGTATTTCCATTATGTTCTGTATAATGTACAACATTTTTATTTAAACAGCAATGCACTTCGTGTTTCATAGCGGTGATGGTGATCACATTATGTCCCTTTAATGAAATCAGAAGGCAGGTTTACCATGGGTAATTTAACCCTCTTTATTCTTTTGATTGCATGTTTACCTCCGTTGTTCAACAATTTTCCTTTATATTATAGCAATCAAGTATCCATTCGGTTTTCCTTCTACTGTACAACAATACTTTTAATTACACATGCATATTTAAGGTACCGTGACTTTTCCAGGGTTAAGACTACCATTGTTGTTGGTTAAGACTGTGTTTTTCCAAAGTGTCACCTGACAATTTTCCATTTGCCCAAGGTTGCGATTTTCCATTATTTTGGACAGTAATCATTGCTTGTCAACTCAAAAATTTGCCACTAGTGAAGGCTATCATTTGACTTCCTTTTAACCTCATCGATTGCCTTAGACCTCTACCATTTTTTGGCCACCAAAACCCGACAAGTATCTCTGCAATCTTCCCTGTGAAAACTGTGTTTACCTTCTCCACGATTTTGCCTCATTCCGGTTTTTGTTTCTCTTCTCTGCAATTTATGACTATGTAGACTTGCGGTTATTCCTTCCAATATTGGTAGATCAGTGCTTTATCCATAAATTTACAAGAAATATAATTTCTCCAGTAATTACACGAAATTATTTAATTCGGCGAATTAATTTGTTCCTTTAATTACTACGAACTAACATCTTAAGAAACAGCATGGGGGTTACCAAGGCATAGCTTGTATGCATTCATTTATGACAGACCTGTACTCTTAATGGTAGGATTGTCTGTGACATCCCAAAAAATAAAGTATTTTTGAAATTCAAATTTGCTAGAAAATTATTCCGTTTTTAGTAAATTAAAATTTGGAAAATTTTTGCCATTTATGGAAATTTTGAATTTCTTATTTGAAAAATTGTAATTATTGATTTATGACTGTTGGGCAGAGACCTAATTTGACCCAACTAACTACTTTACTGTGACACTTGTATGATACAGAATATTCTATAATTAAATGTACGAGGACAAATGGAACAACCATGTTGAAATCCGCTGACCACGACTCCATGAGTGGAGAACATGTTGGAACTACCTCAGGGATGATTGTTATAAGTGGAAAATCAGGAATTTGGCCATTGGTAGCGCCTGAAAATTAGGGATTTGGAAAGCTGCGAAAATTCCCAAGGGAGGGAAAAGACCTAGGCAAGCTTAATCTTGGATATATAGCATATGTGAGGAGGCAGGACGTTGTCGAGTATGCTGGGGGAAATTTGATATTTTCTTGTTGTTATGAACACTATTGCTGAGTGTGAGGAAAGGAGAAGATTGTTGAAGTGGAAAGGCATTTTCTGAGGAGGAAATTTTGAGTTAGCCCTCATGGATTCATGGTCAGGCAAGGGGGTGAACAGGACAAGTGGTTTGACTGCCTTGTTCTAAGGTTGGGAGGAATGTGGTTGTTCCTTTTGTTAACCCAATGTTTATCCTGATATGTTACTCTACTTTCCTCTTATCGTATTTGTGCCATTGAAATGATTGTATACGTTTTATATTCTATATGATTACCCTACTGTCATGCATGTTAGATGAAATTATAGAATTGTTGTAGATTTCTGGTGGAAATAATTCTATTGATTAAAGACTACACCTACACTATAACAACAAGATCCTGTTATAGGAACAATGTTATTTATTTTTTATTATTAGACTGATAAAACACTTGAGTAATATGTCTATGGTAGGAACAACATGTAAATAGTAAATTGCGTGGCAAAGCCAGTGTGTATTATATTAATCATGGAAAGACAGGTTCATGTTGTATAAAGGAATAAAGTAATCTCATAGAAACAAATACGAATTCTAGAAGTTTTCAATTTTTTATAAGTTCATATGCAGACAAATGTATTTCAATTTTTTATTGTTTCCAACTGGTACAGTCAAAAACCCCAAATTGGGATGAAATCCTACAAGTATAGGAATTTCACGAAATAATTATGTAACTGATTAACAAGTCAAATTACGAATGGATGGAATGTGACTCAGGTTAAAACCCTACCAATGCTAATTTTATACCTGGAATAAGTTTTCCTGTATATAGTTAGAAATTACTTTTTAATGATGAGTGAAACCTAGAAGTTATGAATACAACAACATACCTCTAGTAGTAATCAAGTCCTTAGGCACACATACAATTGTACTAGGTTTACTACTATACTACCATGCATAGAAAATCATACAGGGAACGACTGCATAACCAGTAATAAGAAGAATTATGGAATAACCCAGCAAACGAATTCAAGCTTTGTAATACAAAACTAGTTTTAGAAATATAAAGGAATATGATAAACCCGGAAAATGAAAGTGTGTAACTTGTTTATTTTTCATAGATATCCACAGCTGAATAAACTCATTATATGATGATTTTATTACTTCAAAAAGAATGGTTTTCTAGATAATACAAAAACAAACCATGATATAACATAGGTGGGACTCAATTTCACTACTCTAGTAATTTTCAACTTCACATGGAAACAGGAAAAGGAATGGTCGGGGATTAAACCCTTTTAAAATTATATTACAAATCTAACCAGGCACAATATTTGCATTCTTTTTTTTGTACTAAAGTATTAACATAAATCAGGGCATACCCTTAACCAAATGATACAGAATTTTGGACGAAAATTCTTTAAAGTAATAAGGACATGACATAGCCTTGGAACTCGATGCTAGTAAATGTGAAAGGATCAGCCTAAGGGGTACTGTGCATGGAACCATAATACCTTTCGCGTGCATGATAGGGACCGGCCTCCAGAGTCTCGTGGATTTGACCTCTCTGCAGGAAAGATTCGTCATTGTAATCATTAGTAAAACACATGAGAATAAAATAATGACAAGCCACAACAGAACTATAAATAAAGGAAACAAAATTTAAAATTACTACTTAACTCATGGTTGGAGTCTGGAGCCCTTCTCTTGTCACGTTTCTGGTTGAGTAAATGTCCTGAGCCGAGGGGAAGTAGTCCATGTACTCTTGATGGGTACCTCACATCAACGGGGTCCCATCATTAGCATGATATCAAACCATAAATCTCTTTTTCTCATAAAAGGAATATTCAACAGTACTAATTTATTCAACATACAAACTGTACAAAATCTGTTATACAGGTAGACCGAAGACACTGTGAAAACGTTACTTGTAATACAGAGACTGTAGCTAAATTTTTAATACATCCAGAATCGATTACCTAAGGTACCTTTAACTAGCCGTAACTACAGAGTTAACTTAGTACTGAATCCAATACACTCACAATAATCACAGAACCCCGATAATGGCAAGAATCCCTTTTAGAACCCAAGCATTATGTCATATTTTTCTTTCTGTTGAAGAAATATTTGAAAACACAGAGGTCTTTACCAAAGGCACTGGGTGGGATGTAATAGCCTTCATGAACACAGTATATGCATAAGACTTAGATAATGGTTTATTGAAACTCATATACTCGTCTTCTGGAAAATTCAGAAACCAAAACCCACATTGGTTTATGATATATATGCAGAAAGAGTTTTCTTTCCAATTAAAGACTCACATAGTCACTCGAAGGTTTTAAGATCACGCCTCAAGTTCCACCAATAGAGGGTCGGGAGGGAAACTCACGGTATTAAGAAGTTACAAAAACCTAGGCATAGAGCCATACACAAAGGATTACAGTGGAGTATTGAGACCTTCAGAAGGACTGAGAAAGAATACGACTGAATGTCATCATTTCCTCAGGAAGAGGAAAGGCCAAGAATCGTCGAGATAACATTAAAGGGAAAAAAAAAAAACTTAACTCAAAGACGTATAACAAGAGATATAGAACATTGCTTTCTCTGTGACGTTTTCTTTCAAATGATCCTAGTATTAAACCACTGTCTCAAGTTAAAACCCTTACCAAGAAAGATGGACTACGCTGCCTGCCATCGAGAAGCGATCCAAGAGGCCAGTATCACTTACTGCAGATAATGATATGCAAAACCAGATGGAGGGTGTCACAATAACATAGGAAAGTTTGTTTAACCCTAAGAAGAACCTTTTGAGGCTAATTTAATGCTAAAGGTACAGGGGTTGGTCGGGCCACGTGATGGGGGAGCCGAGTGGGCATGTTTGACTGGAGGAGGGATCGAAAGGGACCATCGAAACTCGTACCTACAAGACCTCCATTAAAGACTAGACGCATAACTTTAACTCTCGCTGACATTTACACCTTCCCTCCCATGCAACACATCAAATGTTTTGTTCACTTAACTCCTTCATGACATGACTAGGTAGGATGCGTTTCTTAACTATTGCCTTACAGTTAACCTCTTTTTTTCGTAAGGATGTAGTTGGGATCTCATTACCCGAACACCTGTAGGAAAGGGATGAGGTTATCCTTTACTAATCACAATTAATTCTTAAAGGAACCATGTTATTTTAACCTAACTATACAATGATGCCAAGCGTCGGTTGTTAGACCACGAACTTCCATCCCTGGAATATAGTCCCGATCCATTGAATTTTATACCTAGTAAGTACACTATGTTAAAATTGTAATACTTAGGCTTGTGCGCGAACATAGAAATATCATGTCTAGAGAGAGGGTAGGGCTATAGGTCCTAAGTATAGAACTATAAAGATATGTTTTATGTATAGAGCTGAACAAGTTTGAGACCTTAAGTAATTACTATAGTCTTTTGCGAATTACTAAACTGATATAAAAGGGATGTCGCGAGAGAATAAGAACTAACGTTACCTCATCAAAATTATAACAGAAAGGAAGAGTACTTTCCCTTTATCGTTAAACTTAAAAAACAAAACGAGAGATTAATGTCGCATACAAAAAAAAAATTATGGCAAAATTGAGGTACATTACATATGGTATTAGAGAGAAAGTTACAACACTGGGCCTGAACAGGGCCACATTAGTTGCTTAGTATATATTTTGACTTATGCAAAACTAATAAACCTTTATTGTTTCAGACAGAAATCCCTTTCTGTTTTTTGTTAATTATGGAAGCACAGGATGATTCAGAAATCAGGATGGAAGGAAATCCAGAGTAGAGACCTCCTGGAGATCCAAGACAGAACAGTGATGGAAGCTCACCCACCGAAGTGATGGAAACAATGAGGAATATTATTGTTGAGCTACAGGTTTTCAAAGCCGACAACGAGAAAATGAAGAAAGCACACCAGGAACAACAAGATATAAACGAAGTCCTACTACGCATTATAGTTACCAATAAAATCCCAAAGGATGATAACCATGACAAAGAGGTCATCAAAAGGGCCTCCAAGAATTATGGGCCTGAAACAGAAAAAGGAGATAGTTTGTCTAAAGGTACACCTTTAGTTGAGGACAAAACTAAAGCAGACAGAAAAAGAAAACAAGTATACCACCTTGAAGGAGAATTTAAAAAGATTAAACCAACTACCTTTGATGGAGAATCCAGAACAGGAGAAGAAGCTAAGGCATGGTTGTTAGACATCAAAAAAATACTTTCAGATCTACAACTACTCTAGTAATATGAAGGTCAGAATGGCCATCTAGTCCCTGAAAGGGAAGGCCAACATTTGGTGGAAAGATTTGAAATTGGCCAAGGGCCTAAAGGAGAAACAAATGGAATGGTATGACTTTAAGAAGTATTTCAAGAAACAATACCTTTCTGAAAGATACTACGAAAGGAATACGAAAGAATTTTGTGAGTTACGACTTGGATAGATGACGATGGAGGACCTTCTAAACAAATTTATGGAACTACTCAGGTTTGCACCTTACATCCAAGAGGACAAGGTAAAAATCCAGTGATTCTTAAGTTGTTTACCATAGTCCTATCAGGACAGAATTGAGTTTGAAACCCCAAATCCTTGAGTGAAGTGTTCAGGAAAGAACGGATGTGCTACAACTAGTACAAACAACGAGCATAATTTCCCAAAGCTTGGAAGGATAAGAAACAAGACAGAATGAACCAACGAAAGAAGGGTTACCAGCCAACTCCATATCAGAATGCAGCAAAAAGATTTCCTAGAAAATATTTTCACTCAAACCATCCAAACACACAAGGAGGCGGTAAACTAGTAAACCTGGGAACAAAGAAGTTCGGGGACAACCCCCCAGAATCGCTAAAGTGTTGGGAATGTGGAGAACCTCATCTCAGGAATAACTGTCCACATTTAAGCACAACAGACAGAACTATTTCTCATAATCTGCAGGAATCTTCGACAGTGGGTGATGTAGACAGAATCATGCATCAGATTAATGCAGCCATAGAGGGTCGACAAGCTAACCACCAGTCCTCTGTGGTAGAAATCGAAGGTAAAATTAATAACACTCAAATTTTTGTTTTAATTGACTTTGGAGCTACATTAAGTTATATTACTCCTGATGTAGTAGAGTCAAACAAACTTAAGAAACTAAAGCACACAAAATCATGGTTGGTACAAATAGCAACAGGAACTAAAAGGAAAGTAGTTGACTTTATTTCTAATCTCGAGTTCATCTTAGATGGTCAGAACATAAGAACAAATCTGAACATCCTACCACTAGGATCTTATGATATCTTTATCAGAATGGATTGGTTGGAAAATCACAAAACAGTACTAGATTGTTATACAAATACACTTAACTTTAAAGATGATTATGTCACTACTAGAACAACCCAAGGCATACTAAAACCTGTATCAGTTAGACAAGTTTCAATGATGCAATTCAAGAAATGTATGAGAAAGGGATGTCAAGTTTATGCCATCCAAGTAACGAATCTATTAGAAAAATAAGATAAGCCAAAGTTAGAAGAATTTGTTGTCCTATGTGAATTCATAGACATGTTTGTGGATGAGATACCGAAATTACCTCCTAGAAGGGAAATAGACTTCTCCATACACCTACTACCTAGTTCAGCCCCTATCTCAAAAGCACCTTACCAATTGAGTTTACCAGAATTGACAGAATTACAAATACAATTACAGGAACTATTAGACAAAGAGTATATCAGATCGAGTGTTTCACCATGGGGGGCACCAGTCCTCTTTGTGAAAAGAAAGACGGTACTCTAAGACTTTGTATCGATTATAGACAATTGAATAAAATGGTTGGGGCCAAGATCTTTTCCAAATTGGATTTATGATCTGGTTATCATCAAGTTAGGATAAGGGATGAAGATATAAGAAAAACAACTTTTCAAACAAGATATGGGCACTAAGAATTCATAGTCATACCTTTCAGACTCACTAACACACCAGCCACATTTATGTGTCTGGTGAACATATTTTTAGTCAGTACTTAGAGAAGTTCGTAGTAGTATTTATCGACAATATTCTGGTATATTCTAAAACAGAGGAAGAACATGAAGAACACTTAAGAATAGTTATGCAAACATTGAGGAAACACAAACTATACACCAAATTTGATAAGTGTGACTTTTATCAAAAGGAAATACAATATCTAGTACATGTAATTTCAGCAGAAGGCATTGTCGTAGACCCTGAGAAAATAAAATCCATCATGGAATGGTCGGTACCTAAGGATGTAGCGGATATCCGGACATTCATGGGAATCACCGGATATTATCGTAGATATATAGAAGGGTTTTCCAAAATAGCCTACCCTATCACGTCATTACAAAAGAAAAGGACCAATTTTAACTGGTCACATAAGTGTGAAGATAGTTTTAACAAGCTGAAGGAATTATTGACAACCGTACCCATCTTGAAGATAGCAGACCCAGATAAAGACTGTATCGTCTTTGTCAATGCAAGTAAAGAAGGACTAGGTGGTGTCCTAACTCAGGAAGGACACATAATTTGTTATGAGTCCTAGAAATTAAAGAACATGAGAGAAACTATGTCACTCATGACTTAGAATTGGCAGCAGTAATACACACCTTAAAAATGCGGCGATACTACATAATGGGAAGAAAATTTCTATTACTGACAGATAATAGCGGAGTGAAGTATTTGTTTAGTCAACCAGATCTTAATGCAAGGCAAGAAAGATGGCTAGCCTTCTTGAGCGAATTTGACTTTGAGGTAAGACATATCAAGGGTAAGGAAAATAAGGTAGAAGATGCCCTAAGTAGAAGAGTCCATGGACTATTCAAAATAAATGTCAGTAGAGAAGAAAGTGATCTAGAACAGAGAATAAAGACAACAGGGATTCATGATGAAAATTATACTAAATTAATGGAAGAATCACAAAATAGTACTGCAAGCTCAGATAAACTAGATCTGAGTATCGACAAAAATGGACTATTACATTTTAAAAATAGACTTTATATACCAGATTCAATAGAGTTAAAGATAGCAGTCTTGGATGAGGTGTATAAGAAACCGTATTCTGGCCACCCAGGATACCAGAAAATGATAACAACACTTAGAAAATTATTTTATTAGCCTAATATGAACGGCAAAATAGCATAATACTTGGCGAGGTGCCAAGATTTTTAGCAGGTAAAGGTTGAACACCAACATCCAGTCAACCTACTACAGCCATTTCCAGTACCAGAATGGAAATGGGAGACTATATCCTTGGACTTTATTACAGGTTTGCCTAAAACTCAGAAACAGAATGACTCTATTATGGTTGTAATCGATAAACTCAGTAATCTGCACACTTTATTCCTGTAAAGTATACTTTTAAATCTATAAATATCGTTGAAATATTTATGAAAGAAATCTTTAGACTACATGGTATTCCTAAAATGGTGATTTCAGATAGAGATGTGAAATTTGCATCTGCCTTTTGGAAGGAATTATTTGCAGGGCTAAATACTAATTTGAATTTTAGTACGATTTATCATCTGCAAACGGATGGATAGACCAGAATAACAAAAAAAATCGTGGAGGATATGCTCTGCATGTATGTGAGAACAAAACCAAGCAGGTGGGAAGACTACCTACACTTGGTAGAATTTGCATATAATAATGGGTACCAAACTTCGGCTAAGTTAAGCCCTTTTGAGGTACTATACGACATTAAGTGTACGACTCCAATTAGCTGGGATAAACCGGTTGATAGAATCATGGTTGGACCAAATATGCTCCAAGAAATGGAGAATATGGTAAGGAAGGTACAAAAGAACTTAAAACAGGAACAGGACAGGCAAAAGAGCTATGCAGACTAGAAAAGAAGACACTTGGAATTTCAAGTGGGAGATCATGTGTACTTAAAAGTTAAAGCCGGAAAGATTTCACTCAAACTTGGGAACTGTGCCAAGCTGGCACCCAGGTTTTGTGGGCCTTTCAAGATACTATCTCGAATTGGACCCATAGCATACCAACTTGCACTTCCAGCTAATCTAAAAATTCATAACGTATTTCATGTTTCTCTATTGAAAAAGTATGTTCATGACCCTACTCACATGATCGATTGGAACTTGGTGCAGGTTGAACCAGAAGGCGAGTTCCAGGTAGAACCCCTTCGCATTCTAGACCAGAGAGAAATAACACTTCGGAACAGAGTCGTCGCTCAAGTAAAGGTGCAATGGAAGTAATTTAGTCCTAAGGAGGCCACTTAGGAGTTGGAGGGAGATTTGCAAAAACCTCATCCAATCATGTTCCAAGAAAGGAACAAACACTGAGGACGGTGTTTTATTGAAGGGGGAAAGGATGTGACATCCGCAAAAATAAAGTATTTTTGAAATTCAAGTTTGTTAGAAAAATATTATGTTTTTAGTAAATTGGAATTTGGAAAATTTTTGCCATTTATAGAAATTCTGAATTTCAAATTTGAAAAATTGTAATTATCGATTCATGACTATTGGGAAGAGACCTAATTTGACCCAACTAACTACTTCACTATGACACTTGTATGATACATAATATTCTATAATTAATTGCAGGAGGACAAATGGAACAACCATGTTGAAATCAGCTAACCATAGTTCCATGAGTGGGGAACATGTTGGAACTACCTCAAGGCTGATTGTTACAAGTGGAAAATCAGGAATTTGGCCATTGGCAACCCCTGAAAATCAAGGATTTGGAAAGATGCGAAAATTCCCAAGGGAGGGAAAAGGCCTATGCAAGATTAATCTTGGATATATAGCATATTTGAGGAGGCAGGACGTTGTTGAGTATGCTAGGGAAAATTTGATATTTTCTTGTTGTTGTGAACACTAATTGTTGAGTGTGAGTCAAGGAGAAGATTTTTGAAGTGGAAAGGCATTTGCTAAGGAGGAAATTCTGAGTTAGCCCTCATGGATTCATGGTCAGGCTAGGGGGTGAACAAGACAAGTGGTTCGATTGCCCTGTTCTAAGGTTGGGAGGAACGTCATTGTTCCTTTTGTTATCCCAACGTTTATCCATATATGTTACTCTACTTTCCTCTTCTCGTATTTATGCCATTGAAATGATTGTATACGTTTTCTATTCCAGATGATTACCCTACTGTCATGCATGTTAGATGAAATTATAGAATTGTTGTAGATTTCTGGTGGAAATAATTCCGTTGATTAAAGACTACATCTACAGTATAACAACAAGCTCCTGTTATAGGAACAATGCTATTTATTTTTTATGATTAGACTGATAAAATACTTGATTAATATGTTTGTGGTAGGAACAACATGTAAATAGTAAATTGTGTGGAAAAGCCAGTGTGTATTATATTAATCATGGCAAGACAGGGTCATCTTGTATAAAGGAATAAAGTAATCACATAGAAACAAATATGAATTTTGGAAGTCTTTGATGTGTTATAAGTTCATATGCAGACAAATGTATTTCAATTTTTTATTGTTTCCAACCGGTACAGTGAAAAACCCCAAATCGGGACGAAATCCTACAAGTATATGAATTCCAAGAAATAATTATGTAACTTATTAACAAGTCAAATTACAAATGGATGGAATGAGACTCAGGTTAAAACCCTACCAATGCTAATTTTATACCTGGAATAAGTTTGCTTGTATATAGTTAGAAATTACTTTTTAATGATGAGTGAAACCTGGAAGTTATGAATACAACAACATACATCTAGTAGTAATCAAGTCCTTAGGCACACATACTATTGTACTAGGTTTACTACTATACTACCATGCATGGAAAATCATACTGGGAACAACTGCATAACCAGTAATAAGAAAAAATATGGAATAACCCAGCAAACGAATTCAAGCTCTGTAATACAAAATCAATTTCAGCAATATAAAGGAATATGATAAACCCGGAAAATGAAAGTGTGGAACTCGTTTATTTTTCATAGATATCCACAGCTAAATAAACTCATTATATGATGATTGTATTACTTCAAAAAGAATGGTTGTCTAGATATTACAAAAAAAAACCATGATATAACATAGGTGGGACTCAATTTCACTACTCTAGTAATTTTCGACATTACACGGAAATAGGAAAAGGAATGGTCGGGGATTAAACCATTTTAAAATTATATTACAAATCCAACCAGGCACAATATTTGCATTCTTTTTTTTGTACCAAAGTACTAACATAAATTATGGCATACCCTTAACCAACCGATATATAATTTGGGACAAAAGTTCTTTAAAGTAATAAGGACATGACATAGCCTTGGCCCTCAGTGCTAGTAAACTCGAAAAGTTAAGCCTGAGGGGTATTGTGCATGGAACCAGAATACCTTTCACGCAGATGATAGGGACCAGCCTCTAGAGTCTCGTGGAGATGACCCCTCTGTAAGAAAGATTCATCATTCTAATCATTAGTAAAACACATGAGAATAAAATAATGAGAGGCCATAACAAAACCGTAAATAAAGGAAACAAAATTTAAAATTAATACTTAACTCATGGCTGGAGTCTGGAGCCCTACTCTTGTCACATTTTTGGTTGAGTAAATGTCCCGAGCCAGGGGAAGTAGTCCAGGTACTCTTGATGGGTACCTCACATCAACGGGGTCCCATCATTAGCATGATATCAAACCATAAATCTATTTTTCTCATAAAAGGAATATTCAACAGTAATAATTTATTCAACATACAAACTGTACAAAACATGTTATACAGGTAGACCGAAGACACTGTGAAAATGTTACTTGTAATACAGAGAATGTAGCTAAATGTTTAATAAATCCTGAATCGATTACCCAAGGTACCTTTAACTAGTCGTAACTACAGAGGTAACCTAGTACTGAATCCAAAGCACTCACAATAATCGCAGAACCCCGATAATGGCAAGAATCCCTTTTTGAACCCAAGCGTTATGCCGTATTTTTCTTTCTATTGAAGAAAGATTTGAAAACAAAGAGATCTTTACCAAATGCACCGGGTGGGATGTAATAGCATTCATGAACACAGTATATGCATAAGACTTAGCTAATGGTTTATTGAACCTCATATACTCATCTTCTAAAAAATTGAGAAACCAAAACCCACATTGTTTTATGATATATACGCAAAAAGAGTTTTCTTTGTAATTAAAGTATCACATAGTTTCTTGAAGGTTTTAAGATCAGGCCTCAAGTTCCACCAATAGAGGGTCGGGAGGGAAACTCACAGTATTAAGAAGTTACAAAAACCTAGGCATAGAGCCATACAAAAAGGATTATGCTGGAGTACCAAGACCTTCAAAAGGACTGAGAAAGAATACAACCGAATATTGCCACTTCCTCAGGAAGAGGAAAGGCCAAGAATCGCCAGAGATAACGTTAAAGGGAAAAAAAAAAAAAAACTTAACTCAAAGATGTATAATAGGGGATACAGAACATTGCCTTCTCTATGGCGTTTTCTTTTAAATGATCCTAGTATTAAACCATTGTCTCAAGTTAAAACCCTTACCAGGAAAGACAGACTATGTTTCCTACCACCGAGAAGTGATCCAAGATGCCAGTCTCGCTTGCTGAAGATAGTGATACGTAGAACCAGATGGAGGGTCTCACAATAACACAGAAAATTTTGTTTAACCCTAAGAGGAACCTTTCAAGGCTAAGTTAATGTTGAAGGTATAGGAGTTGGTCAGGCCACGTGATGGGGGAGCTGAGTGGGAACGTTTGACTAGAGGAGGGATCGAAGGGGACCATCGAAACTCGTACCTACAAGACCTCCATTAAAGACTAGATGTAGATCTTTAACTCTCACTGACATTTACACCTTCCCTCCCATGCAACACATCAAATGTGAAGTTCACTTAACTCCTTCGTAACATGACTAGGTAGGATGCATTTCTTAACTACTGCCTTACAGTTAACCTCTTGTTTCAATAAGAATGTAGTTGGGATATCATTACCCAAACACCTGTAGGAAAGGGACAGGGTTATCCTTTACTAATCACAATTAATTCTTAAGGGAACCATGTTATTTTAATCCAACTGTACAATGATGCCAAGTGTCGGTTGTTAGACCACGAAATTCCATCCCTGGAATATAGTCTCGATCCCTTGAATTTTATACCTGGTAAGTACACTATGTTAAAATTGTAATACTTAAGCTTGTGCATGAACATAGAAATATCATGTCTAGAGAGAGGGTAGGGCTATAGGTCCTAAGTATAAAACTATAAAGATATGTTTTATGTATAGAGATGAACAGGTTTGAGACCTTAGGTAATTACTAGAGTCTTTCATGAATTACTAAACTGATATAAAAGGGATGTCGTGAGAGAAGAAGGACTGGAGTTACCTCATCAAAATTATAACAGAAAGGAAGAGTACTTTCCATTTATCATTAAACTTAAAAAATGAAACGGGAGATTAATGTCGCATACAAAAAAAAAATATCACAAAATTGAGGTACATTACACTGTTGTTCCCAGTGAGTGTGTAGTTACTATTCCCATTCAACAAATTTTCCCTTATTTAGACTACAATGATATTCGTCTCAGCTAGTATTTAATGGATAGACTACAAATGGTGGGATTAGCATTGATCAACAAATTTTTTTAAACAACCAAAAGCATCTAATGCATGGAACGACTCTAAATGACCTTTAATTCGAACAACAGGTAGAATTAAATTTCATTAACTAGCATCGAGGTGGCATTAATATAAATAGAAATTAACATCAGTTTTGTGTTGATTAGCTCTATATGCCATTAAATTTCTAACCAACAAGTTAGCATTAGTTTATGTCGCGTAGTGTCGAAATGACGATTGTTTATAATCCACAAAACCGCATGAAAATAGCCTGCTTTAATGGTATTGTCACTTCTCAGCAGATCCTTTTTAATGTTAATAGATAGTTGTCATTTGGTACGGTTAATATGGATAGATGACATGTTGTAATTTAATGTATTAATAAGTGTCGTAATTGTAGTGTTCTACATTGATATGATTAATGTTATTATATAATGTTAATAGCTAGTTAGATTGTAATTTTGGGATAAAAATTTGAATTGCCCAATTAGATTGTGTTAATGTTAGATTGGATTGTAATTAATGTCTAATTTGTAATTTTTAGACTTGCAAATTTGATTGGTATTAAGGTTAAATTAGAATTGCAATTTATTAACTAGTAGTAGTATTGACTTGCTAAAATTAGTTATGTGGTTAATTTTAAATGTTATATAGTGGTTCTCTAATTTGGTAAATTAGACTCACTAAATTACAATTGTATATCATGTTAAGTTAGGTTGTAAATCACTGACTTTGTAATTTAGACTCGTTAATTTAGATATGTATCTAACGCTAAATTTAGATTGTAAATATTGACCATTTTAGACTTGATAAATGGGTTGGGTTGTGGATGAAGTCGTGTATTGGCTTGTGTTTTTCCTTTATTGTCGTCTTATTGTGTCTCATCGACCTGTTGTTGGGGTATGGACGTGGATTTATTATCGGTATTCGACTCCTAGCGCGTCGGATTTATCTACATTCCTCGGTCCAGATAGGATGTGTTGTGCTAAGGTTATTGATGTGTCTATCACCTAGGGACGACTTGATTTCTGATGAGGGGATCATGGCGCGCCCTATTGGATAGCGGCGAAGTAGAACTTGGTCAGAGTCGGTGCATTCTGTGTGAGTGTTGTCAAGCATTGTAAGTTGCTTTTGGCACATGGGTGGAACGCCTTCATGGGTTGGGTTTGCATACCTTGTGGTTCTAGTCTTGTTCGTCAAGGTCGTTGTGTCGAGAGGGGAATATTGTCCCTTATCTTGTAGGCATGTCTTGTTTGCGTTGGGTGGGTAGTTTTTCCTCCTTGTTGTTCTACGCATGTTTTGCCTAGTTTCCCTTATGCTAGTGCGTGGAGTCGTAGTTTCTTGTTGCCTAGACTGCGTCCTTGCATTCATCGTCAGTGGTGTGGTTAAGTTGTTTTCGTCATCGTCTTCTTGCCTAAAAACAAAAAAAAAACAAAAAAAAA
>JZKD02S1672864.1:121910-136243 GCA_000966675.3 Picea glauca | reverse complement strand
ATGTTTTATGAATGATATGTTTTTTTATTATGGATAATATAATAAAATTTCTTAGCTTATATGTTTTGAATATGGTCAATATAACAATACTTTTAAGAAATTATTTATGTTTCATTCAATGTAACTTGTATTTGCTTTTTTATTATTAAAAGGAAAAAATTATTAAAAAGTGTCGTTGAATTTTTAAAGTAGATTGTGATATTTTCATGGCATTATGTATTACCTTGTGCTTTGCGTGATAATAACATTTAAAAATTAAACATTTAAGGGTTGCTTTATGATTTTGTTTACAGTAATGATGAGTTCTTTTACCACATTATAAAAATGTGTCATTTTAATGCCCCAATTTTAGAATGGGTGCTACCGGTAGCAGTACTTTTCAATTTGATGGTTGATTTTCAGGTTTTGGTTTTAATGGTACCAAGTGATAAAAATATGATTTCAAATGTTCTCAAAATTTAACGTTTTGAAAAGAAAAAAAAATAAAAACATCTTTTTTTATTTTTAGGTGCTGATTTTAAGGTTTTTTTAAGCTACTGTCTAAGTTTTGAAGGCCATGTTTGAAAAATGTTGTAATTTTGACTCTGTTTTAAAAACATGGTGCTGCTGGTAGCACCACTTTTTGATTTGGGGGTTGATTTTGATGTTGTTTATGCAAAAATATGGGTTTTGGGGGCTAGAGTTCTCGTTTTGAGGTCGCAATTCTCATTAAGTTGGTAACTATGTTAGTTAGGGATGAAGGTTACTCCCCTTCTCCCAGTACATGAATAGATAGGGATAAAGGTTACTCTCCTTATCCCGATTCAGTCTCTATTTCTTGCGATAAAAAATCACTCTCTTTTCTCAGTCCTTCCTCAAACCCAATATCTTAGGCTCTCATCTCTCCGCTCTTCACAGGCCTTCCTCTGTCCACTACACTTCCTTTCTTTCCTTCCTCAACAAGATTGCATGTGGCTCGAATTCCTAGTCTATGGTCAGGTCTGAAATCCTTATAGATGAGTGTTCTGCCCCATCCCCTCATTAACTCTTGAGGAGGTCTTCCCACCTATTAGCCTAACTATAATTCATTTCTGGGTCAGAGATTTTGTTCTAATCTTGGGCAATTTAAACCCAGTAAGGCACTAGTCTGGTGGAGGTTAACGCAACCATACCTATTCCCCTACACCATCCCTTTCATAACATCTGTGGTCTCTCTTAGCACACTCCCTTTCCATCAGTCATGAAACACTTATCCATTTTCTAGTAAATAACTGAATTTACATTCATTGACCTTTTTATGCAAAGTTCCATCAAATAAAAAATTCACACATATTGAGTTTGGTCATAGTCTCTTGGCCCATATAGCTATATTTACAAACTGGGGGAAACTGGGGTGTTACAATCCCCTCCCCCTTAAAGGAGCATAGCCCTCAATGTTCTATCGGTCAACATGCTCTGGATATACAGAAGAAAACAAAAATGGATATGCATGTGTCATGGCATCCTCCACTTCCCACGTAGCCTCATCTAGGCCAAAATGTTTCCACTTCACCTTAACTTGTGCAATGGTTTGCTTCCTGAGTGGGGTTTCCTTCCTGTCTAGTATGAATTGAGGTTCTTGAAGGAATTCTCCCTCAGGCTCCAACTGGATCATAGACCAGTCAATTATATGATTAGAATCATGTACATATTTATTCAATAATGAAACATGGAAAACATTATGTTCATTTACTGTGGGAGGGAGTGATATCCTACAGCCTACAGGTCCCACTCTATCTAAGACCTCAAAGGGTCCACAATACCGAGATGTCATCTTGGAACAATCTCCCATTCTTAGGGAACTCTTCCTGGGCCTAACTCTGAGATAGACATGGTCTCCTATCTTGAACTCTCTGGGAGTTATCTTTCTATTCGCGTAACTTTTCTATCTATCCTAAGAAATATTCATATTTTGCTTCATCTAAATCACTTGTTGTTCCATTTATTTCATCTTGTTGGGTCTGATTGTAATTCTATCCACTGCATTAGTCCAGCTAATTGAGATTTTTCACTGTCTACCGTAGAGGGATTCAAAAGGGCTCATCTTCAAGGATTCTTGATAATCGTTGTTGTAGGAAAACTCTACCAATGGTAGGTAGTCTTCCCACTTCTTAGGTTGATGCATTACATGCATCCTTAGCATGTATTCTAATATTTGGTGTACTCTTTCTATCTTTCCATCAGTTTGAGGGTGATAGGCTGTGTTGAACAACAATTTAGACTCAAAACCAACAATTAAGGATTTCCAAAAGCTTGAATTAAATTTGGTGTCTCTGTTAGATACAATTTCCCTGGGCATGCCATGCAGTCTGAATATCTCCTTAATGAATATGTTGGAAATATCTATTGCCTTACAAGTTGACTTGACAAGAACGAAGTGAGTAGACTTACTCAGTTTGTCCACCATGACCATGATGGCATCATTTTGCTTGGTCGAATTTGGTAATCCGGTGATGAAATCCATGGATATGGTTTCTCATTTCCATTATGGGATCAGTAGGGGTTGTAACAACCCTTCTGGATGTCAGCATTTTGCCTTAACTTGTTGGCATTCTAGACACTTAGCTAAGTAATCATCTATGTCCTTTTTCAATTCAGGCCAATAAATTGTTTTTCTAGTGGTCATGATCATTTTCTGATAACCTGGATGAACAGTATATGGTCCCTTGTGTAGTTCAACCATTATGAACCTCTTCAAGTCGCCACAACTTGCGATATACAATCGATTTATGTAAGTCAACATGCCTTTGTCGATCATATGATAGCCTTCATACTTTATCCCTGTAGGATCTTTCCTTAGGTATGAGGTCACGATCTTGAAGAATGCATATGTTTCTTGTGCATTCCTGACTCTTTCCCTGGAATCTATTTCACAGGTGATTACTACTACCAGGTGAATCATTTTTATACTTCTACTAAGGGAATCAACCACCCTATTTCCCTTTCCTTTGATGTGTTTGATTTCAAAATCAAACTCACTAAGGAGATTCATCCACCTAGCTTTCATGGCATTGAGTTTTGGTTGATCAAACAGGTGCCTCAACCCACAATGGTCTGTCATAAGCACAAATATCCTACTTAGTAGGTAATGCCTCCACATTTTTAAAGCGTTCACTATGGCAGCCAATCCTGGATCATGGGTCACATAATTGATTTCATGCTCATTCAACTTTTTGGATTCGTAGCGAATTACACACCATTCTTGCATAAGGACTCCTCTGAGTCCTTCCTTACGGGCATTTGTTCACGCAAGGAAGTCATTATTAGAGTCTGCAATCTTTAGAACAAGCACATGGGTTAGAAGGCATTTCAGTTCTTGAAATATTTCTTCACATTTTGATGTCCAAGTGAATTTAACCCCCTTTTTCTGAAGGGCAATGATCGGACAACCAATCTTGGAAAACCCTTTTATGAACCTTCTATAATATCCTGCTAAGCCCATGAAGTATCTGATATCAGATACATCCTTTGGGGTAGGCCATTCCATAATAGATTTGATATTGTCAAGGTCTTCTGCCACCCCTTCTTTAGAAATAACATGGCCTAAGTAATGGGATTGCTTCTGGAAAACGTCACACTTGCTAAACATAGCGTAGAGTTGATGCCCTCTTAGTACTTGAAGTATGAGTCTAAGATGTTCTTCGTTCTCCTCTCTGTTCTTGGAGTATATTAGGATATCATCAATGAAAACTAATACAAATTTTTCTAGAAATTTGTTGAGTACATTATTCATCAAGCACATAAATGTGGCGGGGGCATTGGTTAACCCAAATGGCACCACCATAAATTCATAGCAACCATACCTTGTCCTGAAGGTTGTTTTTTGGATTTCTTCATCCTTAATTCAGACTTGATGGTATCCATACCTTAAGTCAATATTCGAGAAAATGGAAGAACCTCCCAATTGGTCGAACAAGTCATCGATTCTTGGTAAGGGGTACTTGTTCTTTATGGTTGTCTTATTGAGTTGTATATAATCTATGCACAATCAGAGTGTGCCATCTTTCTTTTTCACAAACAAGATGGGTTCTCCCCATGGAGATACATTGGGTTGGATGTAGCCTTTGTTCATCATCTCCTTTAGTTGTAGCTTGAGATCAACTAGCTATGGTGTACTCATACTATAGGGCATTCTAGATGTTGGCACTACTCTTGGTGCAAGTTATATCAAGAAGTCAATTTCTCTTCTCGGAGGTAGAACTAGTACCTCTTTTGGAAACACGTCTTTATATTCTCTTAATATGGGGTGGTCCTCTAGGTTCGGTTTTTCATCCTCAATAGATTCTAGTACATGTATTTCATATAAAGAACACCTCTTTCTACAATATGTTTTCATTTGAAGGGTTGATATTTGTCTCACTGAGATAGGCTTCTGAATCCATTTGAGGGTTATCTATCTCCCTTCTTCATTTACACATTCTAAAGTTTTATGGTAACAATCCAACTTAGTTTTATAAGAAGCCAACCAGTCCATACCAATCAACAAGTCATAAGATCTTAGGGGAAGTATGTTAAGGGTCGCTCAGGTGGGCAATCCATCCATGATGAATTGGTAAGCTGGTATGACCTTTTCTACTTTTAGTTTGATCCCAGTGGCTAGTTGTACCAACCACGGCTTAACATGTCTAACTGGTTGCAATTCACACTTATCAATAGTCTAAGGGGCCACATAACTCAAATTAGAACCAGGGTCAATTAAAATAGAAACTAGATGGTTGGCAATCATACCTTTCATCTCCACCACTGAAGCTTGGTGGTCGGCTTGATTATTGTCCAAGGCTTCATAAATTCATGGCATGCTCCTAGCCACATCATTGACGGTGGTAGCTTCTTGGATATTGTAGACTTTCCTATTGTTTTGTTGTTTGTGTGGACAATCCCTCGACATATGTTCTTCTCCAAAACCCCAACATTTTAAGGGTTCTCTTTTTGGGTTATCAGTCTTTCCTGGGACTACCTCAAAAGGTTTATTTCCCCTCTGAGAGAGGAAATTTTGATGATACACACTTCTAGAAGGAAGGCTCGTCCTAGAACCCTTCCCATAGTTCTTAAATCTTGAGGATTTAAACCCCTTTTTATTGAATCCCGAACTACTCTTCTTCTTCTAGTCCTCATAAGGTCATGTCTTACTCCCGAAATGTTCATAACAATACCTCGCTTTCCAGATAGTTTCTTATAAGGTATTTGGTTCGTCAAACTCAATCATGTCACGGTAGGTGTGAGGTAAACTACTAATAAATCACTGCAATTTTACCTTTTCATCCTTTATTTAGGGTACATACCTCAGTAGCTCAAGGAAATTATTAACATATTCATATATGGTGAGTTGTCCCAACCCGAGTTCATATAACTCCTCAGTCTTCCCATCCATGCATTTCTCTGACAAACACTGCTTCCTGAAGTATTTTTAGAACTATTTCCATGACAAGTCCTTTGCATGGACTCCTTTCACATTCCTAAGGTCTTCCCACCAAATGAAAGCCTTTCCATTCAAGTTGAAGATGGTTATTCGAGCCTTCAAGTTTTTAGAGTAGTCATGGACTCTAAATTACTTCTTTAAACCAAGCAACCAAGCTTCAACCTCTTCTCATTTCCTAATCTCTCCATCGAAAGAGCGTGGTTTGGATTTCTTGAACTCCTCAGGATCATGACTTTTGGAATGCTTTTGTTTATTTCCTTTCCTTTGAGAATGTGAGCTAGTTTTTCTACTAGAATATCTCTCAGAGTTTCCATCTTCCTTTCCAGAGGACTCTCTCGATGACTATCCCTTGCCTCTAGTTTGGGCCTTCTTCAAGGTACTTCTGTTAGTGTGGTCACTTATGGGGACACATTTTTAGATCTTAGGTGGACTTTGACTTCTCTTCACATATCGTTGGTCCACATGACTGATTGTGGGTTCATGCTGCAGCTGCCTCTGTATGTCGGATAAGCTTTGCAAAAAGACTACATTAATTTTTGTTTTTTTTCTTGCTCCTTTATCAAACTCTCATTATTAGCCTTGCAACTCTGAAATTCGGCCGTGAGGCTCCTCACAATTTCATCCAGATCTGGAGGGGTTTCCACTACCCTCCTTTCATTAGATTCTTCGTCTCTATTGTGGGATCCATCCCCCATTTCATATCATGTCACCATCCTTTAGGATTGAAGTTTTCCAGTCATTCACTGACTGCTCGAGTGCTGATAAAACACTTATTGTTATCCAACAGTATATTAGTTTATGAACAATACACAGTATAAAGTTTCATTATTTTCCTCAATAAAAGTTTAACCAGACTCTTTAAGAAAGAGGTAAGATAGGGTGTCTCTCTTAAAGGTACTCTAAATATGGTTTTTTAAGCGATTCGTACATGAGACCAAGCAGGCCAAGTGTTGTAACCATGCTTTGATACCAATTTGTAACACATCCATGGCGGGGACTCAAATTTTCTCTCTTCTTAGGAGAATCAAAACCCCCATTCAGGGTTTTTATTCCATTCTTATCTTCCAAAGCTTTCCAGCCACAATATACATGCTCCAAAATGAGCTTAGAGTAGGAAGATATCCTCTCCCATAATATTTGGGTTATTTCCTCCCCCTATACTTGCATATGACCATGGGCTATGACTAGATGCCAAGACAACAGGTGGAAGACGACTACCACGCAAATCCTACGGAGTGGCAAACCTCTGAAGTTCACAATCCGACGTCACGTTTCCTCGGGGATTTCGACGACCCTGATTTACTTCGGGAGTTCGGCGTTTGGGAGTTTCAAACATTCCTACACCTTTTTCCACCAAAGTACTATGTACCTAGAGTTACAGATCAGGTGCCACGCGTCCATCTAAATAAATGGCTCGGGTGCACTTCGGGACTTCGGCATTCAGGAGTCCCAGATGCTCACACCACCTTTTCTCTTGGAGTGATTTCACCCAAATTCGACAATTTGTCGATGCGTGTCTCTTTCAAATCGACGGTCATGATTTACTTCAAGAGTTATCAACTCTCATGACCACACTCTCCTCTGAAGTGACTCTCTTATGAAATGGAATATCTGCTAACACTTGTCCTCAGCTGACGGACGTCTCAGATGAACTCCAGATCTCCAGCCTCTGGGAGTTTCTTGTTCAACACATCCCCTTTTCTCCCGGAGTGACTTTCCTCCAAAGTGTAGTATGTGATGACACTTGTACCTTTGTCTTGGATGACTCAGATCTTCTTCGGCTCTTCGGGCTTCGGGAGTTTCAACCTCTCCACACTTTCTTTTGCCCAGAGTTTTTACACCCGAAGTTGACGATCCATCGACGCATGTCTCCCATAGATCAACGGCTACAAATCAATTCGGCCCTTCAACCTTTAGGAGTTTCAACCTCTCCACACTCACTTTCTCCCAGAGTGTTTACACCCAAAGTCAACGATCTGTCGATGCGTGTCTCCCATAGATACACGACTACAAATCACTTTGTCTCTTTGGACTTCAAGAATTTCAACCTCTTCACACTCGCTTTCTCCTTGAGTGCTTACACCCAAAGTCGATGATCTATTGACACATGTCCTTTCTCTCAGATTGACAGCATAGAAGGACTCTGTTACTCTGCGGATTTCCAAAGGAACTCATGACTATCCACCTAGAAACTTTTCTAGGTATAATGGTCATGATCCGACCAATACCGATTTGTTCGTCGATCGACAATTCGTAGTGACTGCAAGGACCCAACGTGTGCACTCTTTATCAGAGAGCTCAACCTCTGCAATCTGAAAAGTACTACCCAACTCGGTCTAATCGAGGTCGTTGATATTCCAACCTGACGAGATCAACGACATTGGTGAATTACGGGTCACGAACTAGCACGTTCGCTAATTTCACCTTCGTGCTCCGCAATGATTCCCAACCATCGATTTAATCGAGCGACTAGTGTTTGATTCGTTATCTCTAGTGGGTATTTGATTCGATTTGACAAATGGGATTACTTCTCCTCCCAATGAATGGCTCACATCCATCTCCACTGTCAGGTTCTTAAGTCATCTATGAATCTTGTTACTCTGGTAGTTCGGGTAACTGTGATTATTGTGCAATTTGACATATCAAAGCTTGAAACTCCTGAAGTTATGAAACCTTCATGAGCTAACTCCTTTTAGCGTAGGGTTCCTAGACCCAGGACACATGGAATTTTAGATGAATCTTGGGCTATGAACTCTACTCTTAGCCGAGGTTTTGTTTAAGAAATTGGGCACAAGTTCAAAGTCTCTTAGACCACTGGTCTGAAGGAAATTCCTCCCTAACTCGCAAAAATTTAATCTCTAAAATAGGGCAAGGTAAACTCGTGAGGTTACCAAGATGGTAGCAGTGCCAAGAGGCTTGCTCCGACTCTAGAATTTTGATGTAATTTCCTTGGGAGAAACGCCTTCGAGGGATTAAACTAGAGCATATGGAAAATCAAGCAGAAGCATAAGTTCTCAAGGGAACAAACACATACTCATAACTTAATCATTTCAATGCAGAAACCATTTATGGACATATAAATATATGCATGCATCCATTATTTCCAATTCAAAGCACAATACATGAAAACACTTATCAGAACCACAAGACGTGATGCGACTGCTGAAAGGGGTGCTCGTTTCCACCCAACCATAGGCTCAGTCACTCCTAATGGCTTTACCACCGACCACCCCCAAGATTAGACCATGATGGTTTGAGATTCAATCTCTTTCTTCCAATTCAATGGAATTTAGGGATGAAGGTTACTCTCCTTCTCCCAGTATAGGAATAGATAGGGATGAAGGTTACTCTCCTTCTCCTGACTCGGTCTCTATTTCTTGCGATCATAACTCACTCTCTTTTCTCAGTCCTTCCTCGGACCCGAGAGCTTAGGCTCTTGTCTCTGCACTTTTCACAGACCTTCCTCTGCCCATCACAATTCCTTTCTTTCCTTGCTCAACAAGATTGAGTGTGGCTCAAATTCTCAGTCTGTGTTCAGGTCTGAAAGCCTTACAGATGGGTGTTCTTCCCCATCCCCTCATTAACTCCTGAGGAGGTCTTCCCACCTACCAGCCTGACTGTAATTCATTTCTGGGTCAGAGGGTTTGTTTCAATTCTGAGCAATTTACACCCAATAAGGTATTGATCTGGTGGAGGTTAGTGCAACCATTCTTGTTCCCCTTCACCATATCTTTCAAAGCATTCTTGGTCTCTCTTAGCACACCCCCTTTCCAACAATCATGCAACACTTATCCATTTTATAGTAAATAAAAAAATTTACATTCATTTACCTTTTTATGCAAAGGTCCATCAAATAAAACATTCACACATATTGAGTTTGTCCATAGTATCTTGGCCGATATAGCTATATTTACAAACTAGGGGAAACATGGGTGTTACATTGCAGTTCTCACTCAGTACGATCATCCAGTGGCATACCATAGTGAGACACTCTCATATATTGTCTAGAAATACCCCACCTATGACAAAGACATGTATTACATCATACAAGCCTGTCGTCAATAGAAACATTACATTATGCAGAAGGAAACGATCATCCACATTGATCACAAGCCTCTGTAGTTCATAAAAACACATGAGAAATTGCAGAACGACCACCATAAGAAATGGTCCACCTACCTACAACAGTTCCATATCAACATCAAGTATAAAACATGGATCTCAAATCGGATCATTGACTGCCTCAGTCGACCTCCCATGGATTCCCTCAACATCGTGCTCCATTCCTATGGACATGAGGCATATGAGTGGCCCCAACTTTATCAGCAAGATCTGGACTTCGTCACCACCTATCAGCTCTTGGGTACAGGCGTGAATGTCACCGATTTTCACATTCAGGACAGACAATTATTCCATATGGGTCATCTCTGTGTTCCTACAAGTGAGCATGCAAAGCTGATTTGGGAAGCCCACTACAGTCGGATGGTGGGACATTTTGGCATGGAGAAAACTATGGTCATTCTTCAAAAACATTTTTATTGGCAAAAACTCTGATAGGACGTCAACAAATATATCAGATCTTGCACTGCATGTGCCATTTCCAAATCAGTCATCAAGAAGCAAGGCTTATACACCCCTCTTCCTACTCCCGAGAAGCCTTGGGAATCCATATCAATGGATTACATTTCTAACCTTTTGTCCACCAAGCAAGGCAATGATTGTGTATATGTGGTTGTTGATCGATTTTTGAAGATGATCATCCTCATAGTCTGCAAGAATAATATCATAGCGACAGATACTACCAATCTCTTCTTTGAACGAGTGTGGTTCCATTTTGGGATACCACGGACCATCATCTCTCACCAGGACAGCAGGTTCCTCAACACATTTTGGTCGAGTCTCTAGTCACTGTTGGACACCAAGCTCAAAAATCCACTTCTTTCCACCCCCAAACAAATGAACAAATAGAGGTCGTCAATCGGATGATTGTGCACACCCTACGCATGTACAACTCTAATAATCCACGTACATGGGATGAGAGTCTCCCCTATTTTCAACACAGTTACAATAGAGGTCTCCATCGCTCCACTGGCCATAACCCCTTCCAGATGGGGCTGGGATTCCAACCCTTGGGTCCCATTGATGTTGCACTACCTGTTGCCACTACACAAACAGACTCTTCCCATGTTCAATCTGAGACCGACAAAGCCACCAGATCCATTAAGAGGATTCAACACATCCGCCAACAGGTCCAAGAGATTTTGTAGAAATCCAATGCTAAGTACAAGCAATGCCATAATCAACATAGGGTACTGCACTAGTTTCAGGTTGGAGACGAAGTCTGGTTACATTTGCAGAAGGAGAATCTCACATAGCCCCATCGGAATCTCCACCCACTTCGCTATGGGCCTTACACTATCATCAAGGTTGTGGATAGCAATTCTTTTGAGCTCACTCAACACTCCACCCTTCCTTGGCCTGCACCCAGTGTTCAATGTGGACCTCCTTCGACCATATTTTCCACCATTATTGGAAACCTCATAGATCACAGAACAACTAACACCAATAGAGTTCAACCCTGACTACATGGAACAAGCATCCACTGATCAGATAGTGGACACATAGGTCAATGACACTCGCAAGCACAGGATTCAGCTTTATCGGGTTGTCAAGGCAAGGCAACTCCTCCACCAAGGCAAGTGACTCAGTCAGAGCCAAATCTAGTAGAAGTTTCCTCACATGATGGGGGGAATCAACGTAATGGATACCATTTCTTCCTAAGGGGGGAGGATCGATCCAGGTGGGTATTGGCGTCCACCCACCTATTCCAGTTGGCTCCTCTTGTCTGTTTTTAGTTCAACACGTTCTTTTGTTCTTATTTCTAATTATGGGTTCTACAATTATGGGGTTGTCTGAAGCCCTACACATCTTCTAGGTGGATACTGGTGGCCTCTCACCTAATCCAACTGGCTCATTTTGTATTTTTTCATGTCAGCACATCTTGTTGTACTTCCAGGGCCATTTTGGGTCCCTAAACAATGATTTTTTGGCTCACCACAGTCAAACTATAGACGGAGTCAGAGTTTGATGGCAGAATGTGTAGTTCTATCACGTGCCTAAAACGGAGGTCGTATGCAAAAGTTTTGACCCCGGAAAGTTGAGTTACCAACTTACCCATAGGGGCCCACATGACTTTTGGCGTTTCACCTTCTAGGGTTAGGTTTTTGGATGTCTAGGATTTTGGCATTCATGAGTAATATCAAAAAGGCCTCTGGAGCCTCAGTGTAATCATTCCGCTCAAACGGATGCATGTAGTAGCCACATCTCTTCTCAGAGATAACTACCACCATTCGAGCAAATGTTTAGTTCTGCAATTTTACAGTTTCATCCTATTTCATTTATTTAATAGAAGATATTGTTCACTAGATATCTGTGTTATTTTTTATTTATTGTATTTAGTTTGTTAATGAATTTCGGTCTGCTCCTAAATACGGATCAAGGGCTCCAAAGAAAACCTCTTTTGTAAGTCTATTATGTTGCCAAACTTCAAGATCCTCAAAACTTGGATCCAAACCTACTCGGTCCCCACATGAATGGTAGAATCCAAATTTAGTTTTACAATAAAGATTTCATTAGTATTCATTTTCAATTCAAAGATGATGGAGATTTCATATTTTGTAGTTGTTCATAATTTCTTAAAACTAGTGTCCATTGTATCTCAAATGATGGTCTATGAATTGTATGATCTAGAGGAGAAGGTTACTTCCTTAACGTTGCTTTGGGTAAGACTAACCCACTCCTTCTTCTTAACCTTTGGGGATGTTGAAGCCCTCTAGGAAATAAACTATGAAGATTTATAGATAAAGTGGAACCAATATTGGGACTCTTATTGTGTGCTTCAATCTGTATCGAAGTAAATATTGAATAAAATTGTTTGGAAGAAATGTAGTTCCACACTGATAACTCGATCCATGTTTGCATTCGTCTGTGAATATATTTAAGATAGAGTTAGATGTGCAGTGTAGATGGAGTGCTCGTGGTTCTGTGGAGTGAGTGGTCAAGAAAATCTGTAATAATGTTACAAATTTAACTGCAACAGTATTACAAATTTCACTGATCAAGTGGCTTTTGACTTTTGAAGAAAGGGGAGAAGGTCCACCTATCGCTTACAGCTGGCTAAAATTCTTTTGCTTCTTTTCAACATTGACTGAATTGTAATCCGAGCAATCAAATTATGAACAAGTGCATGCCAAATTTTAGTTCGGCGTATAAATTGATATTCCAACAACCCCTCAAACCATGTCAATAAAAATATTTTAATTTAAAAAATATATCTACTTCATAGAATGATATCTCCACTTTCTGATACCCTTTCTTCTTCTCATATATTTAGAATTGTCTTTTTAATTAAAATATTTTGATTTAAAAAATATCTGGTTTATATAAATTAACAGCACATCTTCACTTTCTTATTTTTTTTTTTTCTTCTCACATATTTATAATTATAATTGTGTTTTTTTAAATGTTGTTAGTTGTGGGAAATCACTTTTTCAAAAGTAATAACTAAAGATTTAAATTTAAATGTTGAGAATAATAACTTCTCATCTTAAATATAATATTTATAATTGTTTTGGAGTAAGATTTTATTTATTTATAATATTTATAATTGTTTTGTGGTAAGATTTATTGTGATCATGATTTTTTTTGCATCGAAAAACATCCGCACATTATCAACTCATCAAATGCAAGAATTTTCCATGGGTTTCTTTTTAATCTAAGTAAATTGTTATCATATATTTTAAACACTGTATTAGCCAAATCTATTTTATTTATGAATTAATGTCTGCATATGGTTAATTAATCAAATGCAATGATTTTTTTTATATATATTTCAATTTTTTTTATGTATTTCATTTCAACGTAAGTAAAATGTTATTATATATTTTCTTTTTATTTATTTTTATGTATTTCATTTTAAAGTAAGTAAAATGTTATTATATATTTCAAATATCATAATACATCATATGGGTGTTTTTTAAGAAAACATCAATGTAATAAAACAAAAAATATTTATGTATGAATTAATACTTGCATATATTAATACAAAATGGAGGTAACTTTAGCATACTAATAGTTTTATGGTCAAAATGACATACTCTAGTGACTAATTTACCATCTACTTTTTCTCGAAATACCTAGCAGCATCATTGTTAAATGTTCTAGGGGTTAGTGTTGCATTTTACTCCTATTCCTTTTGAAAATACCTTGTTACATCATTATTCAACCTTCTAAGAGTTGGTGTTGCATCCCACTAACTTATGGTCCCATAAGTGGTATTAGGAGCAACCCAATCAAACAATGTCTTCTCCTTCTATGATTTAATTGTGCTCTCCCATAGGCTCATTGCTTCAAGGGAAATAATCAAGCCATAAAAATAAATCCAAGTCGATATCAATAGGTAAATCTTGTGTGCTACTATGAGTTATAAAAGTTGAGTATGAGTTTTTTGAGTTGTAGCAACTTACTCAACTAATGTACATTAGCTTACCACTACCAAAACCTACTTGGTATACCTTGTTTGCTATGTTTCCCTGTAACTATAGAAGAAAAAACATGAAAGTCATGGAGATTAACTATTGGAAGTCATGAAAGGAAAAAAAAAATAATACTATTTATTTGTGTTTTAATTTCTTTAATTTTCATTTAATACTATCTTTGGTCAATCATGCTATCATTTAATTTCATTTAGATTTTAAAAAATATATAAAAAATGATTATAAATATTTAATGTAATTTTTTTAATACAAACTTTAAACTCCTATTTCATTAAATTTGGATTAATTCCAATCTAAGCCCCTTCAAAGATACACAAAAAACAATCATTCTCAAGTCCAAA
>JZKD02S1672864.1:87397-121172 GCA_000966675.3 Picea glauca | reverse complement strand
GAAATAAATATTACTGTTTGTTAGTTGCAAAATTATTAAGTACATTTATTACTAATATGATACTCAAATTTTCAAAAACATCATCACTTACATACTTCCATTCACATTTTTTTTTCCAATAACCAGTTACTAAAAAAACTACAATTATCACCAAAATACACAATTTTTTTTCATATATTTTTCATATGAACCATTAAATGTCAACTTGATTCAATATAAAGCAATTCTCCTCATGTTGTCTTCTAAATTTGAAATTTTTTAACTAATGCCTCATGTTTGGATGAGGCCCTAGGTGATGAGCACAACATTGTTTTTATATTTTCATCTCTTTCACTTACACCACCAAATATCCAAATTGATAGCATTTTCAAACAATTATCATCTATATACTTTAACTTAAAGAATATGCTTATTTTTTCGTATCTATCTCTATATTGGATAAATACATCTTTCAAGATTTTTTTTTTTTAAATATGTAGTACTCCACCAATATATGCATACATTGGTGAATGGTAAAAAGTATGTGTACATTTCTACTGACACCAAATAATTGAGAAATTTGCATCCTTCGACCATTGAAATTCACTCATAAAGTTTTATTTATGTATTTTATTTTAGTGAAATATAAATAAACAAACCACATAGTTATGTCAAATTTCTCTCATGCAATATTGATAATGTCATGACTAAACATTCATGCATATTAATACTAATAGTCATGCACAAAACCATGTTGTTTGTAGGTTGGTCTTTTTCATGTAAACTCTCGAACTCCAAACAACAATCTATCTATTCCCAATATGAATGATTTCCTTTGAATTGTTCATACTAGAAATATAACTAATAATATAATATATAAGCAATTAAATTAGAAAATTTATTCATCATGAATCTGCATTTGAAGTAAAATGTTACTTGATCAGTACATAATAAAAATAAAAATAACCCAACAACATATATAAACCATTAAACTAAAAATACTTATTCATAATTCAAATTGATGCAACAAAATATATAGTTAATTAAATAATATTTTCTTCAATAATTATATGATATTTGAAGTCTATTACACATTTTTTCAATCCTGAAAGAGATATGAAAATTTTTGACATCATATGTTGGATCTATTTTACTAAGATGCTACTAGAGTCCTACCACTAGATTAGTCTCTTCTTTAGAGGATATATTGTGAGGCTTCCCTACAATGCAATTTATATGGCTTCCCTTCTACTTCATCACCCTCCAAAATAAACATTCTTGTGTTCTTATTAGAAAATTCATCTACAAATTCATCCCACAATGTTTGTATGCTTTTGACATACTTACCATCATTATATTTAGTAATTTATTAGGAAACCAACAAAAAAAAATATTTTCAAGAGTTCTTTCTTTACTCCAAGAAATTTCCTAAATAAAGCCCTCCCATCACTTTTTCTTTTGGTTGACCAAATTTCAACTTGGAATTTGCTATAACATAATTCCAAGAATTCTAATAAATATGGTTATTGATATAATTTTGACTTGTATTTAAAATCATTATCTTAGTTAACAAGTTTAGATAGTTCTTTTTTTCCTTTTCGGAGGCTTTCCAACTAAATTAAAAACCTTTCTATTCTATTATCATCAACACATTCTTATGTGAATCTGCACAAAACAAATGGTGAGTGGCATATATTAAACAACACATTTTCTATATATTTTGAATGAATTACAAAGAATCATTATGTTTCTTACCTATTAATGATCTACTAAGGAAGGATTGGAAATCAACCACACTAGAGCTAGTGGGTCCTACTTTTGCTTCCATGCTTGATTATACTATTTCTTCTTTTACATGTGTTGGCATGGAACTATCTACTTCTTTGTTTTGATATGTATTAATTTCTAAAGGTTTATTGCTTGTACCATTATGTCCTTTGAAAACAATATATGTATGGATTTTTTATTTACAACCATTGAAAAATATGGCAATATTTAATCTTTAAATAACATTGGTTCAAACATATAAAATTACCTTATTTTCCTTCACCACTCTTGGCTTGATCATTCAAATTTGAATTGTAATTCATAGTAGAATCTCCAACACCCTCACCATCTTGGTTAGATTTTCCATTGTTATTAGAATATTCTTTTGAGTCATTGTCTTTGATAGTTACAACTAAATATCTAGGGATTGAAAATAGTTAGTTAAAAAAGTAATCGGGAAAAAGAAAATACTTAATCAAATAAGATATTAGAAAACATCGACAAAAAGTAAATTTTCCCTAAGCAAGTAATAATGTTTGATAAAAGAATTGTTGGATTACTGAGAGGGGGGGTGAATCATTAATAGCGTAATTATAATCCTTTTTCTCCAAATAATCCAAGTGTTATATCAATGTAGAATTGTTATCCAATAATGACCAATAAGAAATGAACAATCACACACATACACAGTCCACCAGTGTTTTACATGGAAACCAAAATTGGGAGAAAACCACAGAATGTTTTTTCTTATATGTCTTGAAGAATTACATTCATTGGAAGCACCACCTTCCTTTTCTTTCCAGTTGCAACTGGAAGGAGGCTCCAACCTCCTAGTTTCTCAGGCTACAACCTGAGGGAAGCTCCAACTCCCCAATTTTCTAGCTACAACTAGAAGGAGGCTACAACCCCCTATGTTCTCCGACTACAACTGGAAGTTGGATACAACCACCTATCCTTGCCCCGTCCAACCGCCCTGAACTATAAGTAGAATGATGGAACCATTGTCAACCTGTCACTATGAGATATACTGTTGTACAACTATAACAACCTGTACCACTGACCTGTATCCAATCTGTACAACTTCCCTGTAATCAATCTGTACCTAAACTGAACATGTATCTACAAAAATAAAACAAATACGTGACCTATAGTGCTACAACCCGCATATGTGCATGCCCTATCTGTTATGCAGCCTGTGTATGTACGTGCCCTAACTGTTATGTAGCCAATGTATGCCTTCTAGAACTAGGATTTCCTTTCACTTGAAAAATTCTGACCCTCTGTAACTTCTTTCACATAGATCTGTAACTTGTCACTGTATCCAGACAGTAAATGTACCCTATGCATGCATTGTCATTTACTCAAGACAAGTATGTCTCTCTCTAGTCAGGTTCCATATAAGTGTATGAAATCATGAACAAGTATACTTTCCCTCACATGATCTAGGTCATCAAACCCTTTATGATATTCAGCCTCTCAATACATCAAATAATACAAGATCTCAACCATGTACCATAAAAACCCTTAGCCATATGCCAAGAAATACATTATGTGCCTCAATAAGAAGTATCAATGATGAATATACTAGCACTTTATTTCTATAGATATGACTTATGAAGAAGATCCCATGAAGCCACTAGTTTCTCTAGGGAGAATCCTCAAATCTCCATTTCCATTCCTCATGCATACATCAAAATCCAACTATTCATAGAAATAAGACATACCTTTTGAACCAATGGATGGATCAGATGTATCTAAGCACTTTAGACCTTCCTGGGATCTTGATCTCAAAATCTAGAACCTCTGCATCTTCATTTTCTCAAGTTTCATGGCTTTACCAACATGTACGCACCATGTACAAAGACAACCTGCATATGTACGCACCCTATACATAGACATCCTGCATATTGTACACACCCTATACACAGACATCTCGTGTACGCCTCAGAAAATAGAGTTTTCTGTAATTCCGAGAATTTCGCCATCAACCCTTCGTTCTACCTCAGACATTCACCACTTCATATGTATCCACAAGTATTTACAATAAGATTTACATAAGAAAATAGATATACAATATGTACAAGTGTGTTCTTAATGAGCGATCTTTGCCTCTTATTTATATCTTCATGTAGCATTACACTTTCCTTATTTTAGGGCTTCTTCATTTAAAATAAATTCTTTTGCAAAACACTTTGACCCTTAGGAGCTTCTATAAGACTCATGAGGAGTTCTCCAACTTCATATGGTCATAACTCTCTAGTTGTGAGGAGTTATGTGATGTTCCACATACCACCACAAATGGCATGACAAGCACTATCCATATAAGATGGTTTCAATGACAAGGTCATTTTCCTTCATCTCATTATTCCATAATTAAGCATGGGTTCTCTAATCACACTTCTAGGATAACTCAATCCACAAAGTGTCTTCCCGTGAGGTCTTTCACCATAAGGGGACCAATTTGGATTTCATCCATATTTACTTCTTATCAACCATGGAAAGACAATAATGAGTCATATTTACATCAAACAATCTTGCATCTATTACCCAAACCTTTGTGCTACGAAGCTTTCTTCAAGGGTTGAAATCAATGACAACCAACCTTAATCAACAATCTCCCCCTTTGGCATTGATGGAAACACTTTGATGCAATACTGAAATCATATCACTCATACTCTCCCTGGAACCATGCCTCTGTCCTCTTCATATGATAAATATCTCCCCCATTGTCATCAATGGAAAATGTATCTGTCCATCCTGGGTTGCTCCTCCTGACTGAACTATCCTCGTATGGTGCTTCCTCATGTACATCTAAGACATATAAGATAAGCATTCAAAAATCATTCATTTTGGAGTAGAAATAAATCCAAGTATTTGGTGAAGATATTGAAAGGCTTCCCGTGGAAGTGGTTTTGTAAATATGTCTGCCACTTGTTCTTTTTTGCCCACATACTCAACTCTGATGTTCTTTTCTACAACCTGCTCTCGTAGAAAGTGATACTTGATTGGAATGTGCTTCGTCTTGGAGTGCATTACAGGATTCTTTGAGATATTGATGGCACTTGTATTATCACAATAGATTGGAATGGGCTCATCATACTCAACCTGTATATCTATCATAGTTTGTTTCATCCAAAGAACCTATGTACAACATGATGCTACTGCAATATACTCTGCATCGGTTGTAGATAAAGATACTAATGATTGTTTCTTGATTATCCATGATACTAAACACTCACCCAAGTAGAACGTTGCTCCACTGGTGCTTCGTTGGTCATCAATACAACCTACCCAATATGCATCTGTGTAGGCAATAAGAGATAGATCCTTTCCTTTTGGATACCATAATCCAAACTCTTATGTTCCTTTGATATATCTGAAAATCCTCTTTACGGCTAATACATGTGATTCCTTTGGTGCTGCTTGAAATCGTGCCACCTGTGCAACTACCTACATTACATCTGGTCTGGATGTTGTCACATATAGTAGGATGCCAATCATTGATATGTATTTCTTCCGATCTTTAGACTTTGAATCATCATCTTTTCTCAACTTGCAACTGGTTTGCATGGGAGTCATAACTGGTTTGCAATCTTCCATTCCGAACCTTTTTAGCATTTCTCTGATATACTTGGTTTGAGAAATAAAAATTCCCTGGTTGCTTTGATGTATCTGAAGTCCCAAAAAGAAGGATAGTTCTCCAAGTAACAACATTTCAAATTCATTCTTCATATATTTTGCAAATTTATGGCTTAACCTGTCATCATCACTACCAAAAATAATATCATCAACATAAACTTCAATTAATAAAATATTAACTTGACTTACCTTGATGTAGAGGTTGATGTCTGCACTTCCTTTTATGAACCCTGCCTACTGCAGATACTTATCCAATCTCAAGTACCATGCTCTAGGAGCCTCTTTTAGACCATACAAGGCCTTCTTTAATTTACACACATAATCTGCTTTTTTTTGACAACTAAAATCCTTCTGGTTGTTCAATGTAGACTTCTTCTTCAAGTTCCCCATTTAGAAAACCTGATTTTACATCCAACTAATACATTTTAATATTTTTGGATCATGCATAAGCTAAAAGAAAACGGATCACTTCCATTCTGGCAACTGGGGAAAATGTCTCTTCAAAGTAGATTCCTTCAACCTATGCATATCCTTTACATACCAATTTATTCATGAAGACCCACTTTGTGCCAGTCACATTCTTATTCTTTGGTCTTGGAACCAGTTCTCAAGTGTCATTTTTCTCTATTTGATCAAATTCTCCATCCGTGGCCTTTTTCCAAAATTCATCCTTGTTGGCTTCTTCAAAACATTTTAAAGATGAGAGTGCTAGGTGTGTTTGTTCTGGTGAACATATTTTTCTTCTAGTCTCAACTCCTGCATCTTTGTTTCCGATAATCTGTTCTGAAGGATGATTCTTCTGCATTCATTTATTGGGTGTCTTTGGAGGCACTTGTTGAACTTGCTCTTCTGCTTCTGTCAGATTCTCTTCATCTTCCTCTTCTACTTCTTTTTCATCTTCTTCTTCTTCTAAGGTTTGTTTCATTGATTCATTTTATTCTTCCTTTGATTCTGGTCTGCCTGTTTCATCAATTGTCACGTTGATGTTTTCCACAACTTTGTTCAATCTTAGATTGTAACACTTGTGTTCTTTCCTTGTACTTGAGTAACCAACAAGTGCTCCTTTGTCCACACGAGAGTCAAACTTTCACATTCTTCCATCTTCTCTTTTGATATAGCATTTGCTTCAAAAAACTATGAAGTGCTTCACATTTGTTGGTCTTCCTTTCCATAGCTCGTAAGGAGTTTTGTCGGTGTTGTTTCTGAGCATTACTCTGTTTTGAATGTGAATTTTTGTATGCACTACCCGTGTCCAAAAAATACCTATCAATTTTGAATCCATTAGCATTGTTCGAGCCATTTCTTGTATTGTCCTGTTGTTTCTTTCAACAATTCCATTCTGTTGAGGTGTCCTAGCGACGAAGAAATGCCTTTTTATTCCATGATTTTTGCAATATTCCATAAATTCCTTTGAGGTGAATTCTCCTCCATTATCAGATCTCAAGAATTTTATTCTTGAATCCATCTCATTTTCAACCATTTCCTTGTAGATCTTGAAGTTTTCAACAAATTCTGACATGTTCTTGAGAAATCAAACTACAGTCATTCTTGTATAATCATCAACTAATAACATAAAGTATCTCTCACCTTTTAATCCCTTGGTTGTATTTGGTCGAACTAGATCAGTATGTACAATTTCCATTTGTCTTGTTGTTGAATATTCCTTTGATTTGAAGCTTTCCTTGTTGACAATGCTTGCATAAAGTGTTGGTTGGTTTCGTGATCTCGATCATTTCTTTGACTGCTTCTCTTTTGTTGAATTTTACAAGGCTATCAAAATGCATGTGACCCATTCTTCTGTGCCATAGCCAACTTTCATCTTCCTTTCCTAGACAACACTTTTCATTTCCAATTTCACTTAACACATATATGTTGTTTGAAATTATTCCAGCTGTAGAGACCAATTTCCCTTAACCTTCTCTTCTTATCTCACACTTTTTTGAATCGAAAGTAACTTTATGACCTTGGCCACACATTTGACTCACACTTAGAATATTATGTTTCATATCTTCTACTAGTTGAACATTTTTTGCCTTTTCATTCCTGTTCCCAATTTAGACTGTGCCTTTTCCAATGATTTTGGTTGAATTATCATTTCTAAAGGAGACTGATCCATCTCTTTCCTTTCGTAATGTAAGAAACTTGTCTCTATCACATATCATGTGTTTTGAACACCCACTGTCAACATACCAACTGTGTTTCTTTTGCTTAGCTTGTAGAGAAATTTTTCATTCTTCATTGCTATACTGATCTTGCTTTCTTATCCATGTCATTTTCCGAGGTTCCTATCTGTGACTATTGTTATTCTGTTGAGATTCATTAGGAGGGACTGTCATTCTACAATCTTTGTCCACATGTCCAAATTTTTTACATTTGTAACATTTCACTTCAATGCTCAAACATTCAAACCTTTTGTAACTTCTTCTCTGTGTTTCACTAGGTCTTATTGAATAACCCCTTTTTGTATAACTTTCAAAGTTGTTATTGTTCATGTTGTTAGGTCTGCAATTCATAGAGTTATGTCCAAAATTATTGCATGCATAACCTAAACCAAAAAATATAGTTTGATACATGGGAGTTGAATATCTTATGAAAGGAGGTGCTCTTATGAATCCGTCTTCTTCTTGAGGCCCATCTTTATGTTGTTGATTCTAAAATCTGAATCTTCTCGGTGGAGGAGTGTCCCTATAATCTTCCTTGTATATCTTCCTATCCCCTTTGATTGTTTCTACATAGATTTTTGGATATGCTTCTTGCTCTGTTGTTTTGGACCTTGATCCCTTTTCTGTCCGATTATATCCAAGTCCAGACTTGTCAAGATGAGATTTTTTACTGTTGATAATGTCATCCAAAACTTTTGAGTTATTCTGCATATTTTTATTTTTATTATCCTTTCTTAGTGTGACAATCTTTGCTTCCAAGTTTTCAATGATCCTATCCTTTTCTTCTAGTTGTTCTTTGAGTGCTTCTTCAGTTCTTTTATCTTCTTCTATTTGAACCTTCAATTTTGTGATCATTTGTTCTAGTTCTTGAGTTTTCTTTTTCTTATATAGTTCTGCTTGTAGTTTCTTGTTTTTGTTATTTTCTCTTCTGATAACTTCTATGGCACACATTAATTCTTCTCTATAGTCAACTTTTGCCTCTTCGATTTCTTATTCGACTTCTTCATATTCTTCTTCAGAGTCTTCTTTGTCAGCATCTTTTATTTCCATGAGTAGAACTCTTCCTGTCTCACTGTCACTAACTTCATCTTCATCTGATGATGAGATGTCTTCTTTGGTGCATAAGTTTTTCATGAAAACTTTTTTTGTAGTTCTTTTGCCTTTATACTTGTGTTTTCCTTTTGAGTAACCTTCATCATTTCTCTTTTTCTTATGAGGACATCTGTTAGCAAAGTGACCAATACCATTACAATTAAAACAAATTAAAGGAAGCTTACCTCTATACCTACCGTTGGTTCCCTTGTTCAGTCTTTTGACGAAGTTGGCCACTTCTTCATCATCTTCTGAGATGTCACTGTTGTTGCTATATTCTTCTTGTTCCTTTTTGTTTTGATTTGATCTTTTGGATTCTTTGAAGGTTGCTTCTTTTACATATGAATTTTCTTGTTCATTTCTCATTTCATATGCTGTGAAGATTCCATGCATTTCATCCATGCTTATTGAGTCTAGATCCGATCTTTCTTCTAGTGATGATATGTTAGGGTTGAATCTCACAGGAAGAGATCTTAGTAACTTTTGAACAATTACAGATTCTTCGATTTCTTCTCCCAATCCTATGATTGCATTCATTGTTTCATCGAATCGTAAGAAGTAGGATGCAATATTCTCATTTTCCTTCATTTTTAGTTGTTTGAACTGACCTCTGTAAGTTTGAATCTTTGTTGCTTTGAATTTTGTATCTCCTTCATAAATATTTCGAAGCTTGTCCCAAATCTCTTTAGCGGATTTACAATATGCAACTTTGGTGAATACCGTATCACTGAGACCATTCAAAAGTGCATTTGTGTCTTTGGAATTATTCTCACTGAGTTTCATTGCTTTGTCATTTGTTGGTGGAACTCCTGGTGTTGTGTATCCATCTATAATTGATTGCCAAACTTGAAATCCCTGTGCCTGTATATGTCTTCATCTTTATGCTCCAAAAAGCATACTTTTGTCCATCAAACTGTGGTATTCCACTTTTATACAAGTTGTCACTCTCCACGATCTACCTTTTAGTGGTTAAACTAATTTCTGAAGGAACCTTCTCTGATACCAATTGTTGGATTACTAAGAGGGGGGGTGAATCAGTAATAGTGTAATTATAATCTTTTTTCTCCAAATAACCCAAGTGTTATATCAATGTAGAATTATTATCCAATCATGAGCAATCAGAAATGAACAATCACACACATACATAGTACACTAGTGTTTTACGTGGAAACCCAAATTAGGCGAGAACCACAGAATGATTTTTCTTATATGTCTTGAAGAATAACATTCATTGGAAGCACCAACTTCCTTTGTTTTCCAACTGCAACTGGAAGGAGACTCCAACCTCCTAGTTTCTTAGGATACAACCTGAGGGAAGCTCCAACTCCCCAATTTTCTGGCTACAACCAGAAGGAGGCTACAACCCCCTATGTTCTCTGGATACAACCGAAAGGTGGCTACAAACACCTGTCCTTGCCCCGTCCAACCACCCTGAAGTATAATTAGAATGGTGGAACCACTGTCAACCTGTCACTATGAGATATACTATTGTACAACTGTAACAACCTGTACCACTGACCTGTATCGAATCTGTACAGCTACCATGTAATCAATCTATACTTGAACTGAACATGTATCTACAAAAATACAATAGATACACGACCTGTAGTGTTGCAACCCGTGTATGTACGCACCTTATCTGTTATGCATCCCGCATATGTATGCACTCTAATTGTTATGCATCCAATGTATGCCTTCTAGAACTAGGGTTTCCTTTCACTTGAAAACTTATGACCCTCTATAACTTCTTTCACATAGATCTGTAACCTATCACTATATCCAGATTGTAACTGTACCTTGTGAATGCATTCTCATTTACTCAAGACAAGTATGTCTCTCTCTAGTCATGTGCCATATAGGTGTATGAAATCATGAACAAGTATATTTTCCCTCACATGATCTAAGTCATTAAATGCTTTCTGATATTCAGCCTCTCAATACATCAACAAATACAAGATCTCAACCATGTGCCATAAAACCCCTTAGCCATATGCCAAGAAATACAAGATGTTCCTCAATAAGAAGTATCAATGATGAATATACCAGCATTGTATTTATGTATATCTAAATTATGCATAAGATCCCATGAAGCCACTAGTTTCTCTAGGGAGAATCCTCAAATCTCCATTGCCATTCCTCATGCATACATCAAAATCCAACTATTCATAGAAATAAGACATACCTTTTGAACCAATGGATGGATCTGATGTATCTGAGCACTTTAGACCTTCCTGGGAGCTTGATCTCAAAATCTAGAACCTCTGGATCTTCATTTTTTCAAGTTTCATGGATTTACCAACATGTACGCACCCTGTACAAATCTAGTCCATGTATTACACACCCTATACACAGATAGCCCACGTACTGTATGCACCCTATACACAGAAAACCCGCGTACGCCTCAGAAAATAGAGTTTTTTGTAATTCTGAGAATTTCACCATCAACCCTTCATGCTACCTCAGACGTTCACCACTTCAGATGTATCCACAAGTATTTACAATAAGCTTTACACAAGAAAATAGATATAAAATATGTACAAGTGTGTTCTTAATGAGTGAGCTTTTCCTCTTATTTATATCTTCATGTAGAATTACACTTTAATTATTTTAGGGCTTCTTCATTTAAAATAAATTCTTTTGCAAAGCACTTTGACCCTTAGGGGCTTCTATAAGACTCATGAGCGGTTCTCCAACTTCATATGGTCATAACTCTCTAACCATGAGGAGTTATGTGATGTTCCACATACCACCACAAATGGCATGACAAGAACTATCCATCTAGGACATTTTCCGTAACATGTTCATTTTCCTTCATCTCATTATTCCACAATTAAGCATGGGTTCTCTAATCATACTTCTAGGATAAATCAATCCGCAAAGCGTCTTCCTGTGAGGGCTTTCACCATAAGGGGACCACTTTGGAGTCCATCCATCTTTACTTCTTATCAACCATGGTAAGACAATAATGAGTCATCTTTACATCAAACAATCTTGGGTCCATTACCTAAACCTTTGTGCTACGGGGCTTTCTTCAAGGGTTGACATCAATGAAAACCAACCTTAATCAATAATATCCCCCTTTGGAATTTAGGGAAACACTCTGACGCAATACTGAAATCATATCACTCATGATCCCCCTAGAGCCATGCCTTTGTCCTCTCCATCTGACAAATTTGCTCCCCTTGGAACCATGGCTCTGTCCTCTGCATCTGATAAATCTCTCCCCCTTTGTCATCAATGGCAAAGGTATCTGTCCATCCCAGGCTACTCCCCCTGACTGAAATGTCCTCTTATGGTGCTTCCTCGTGTACATCTAAGACATATAAGATATGCATTCAAAAAGCATTCATTTTGGAGTAGAAATAAGTCCAAGTCTCTAGCAAAGATATTCAAAGGCTTCACGTGGAAGTGCTTTCGTAAAGATGTCTGCCACTTGTTCTTTTGTACCCACATACTCAAATTTGATGTTCATTTCTGCAATCTTCTCTCATATAAAGTGATACTTTATTGGAATTTTCTTCGTCTTGGAGTGCATTACGGGGTTATTTGAGATACTGATGATGCTTGTATTATCACAATAGATTGGAGTGGGCTCATCATACTCAACCTTTATATCTGTCAGAGTTTTTTTCATCCAAAGAACCTGTGTACAACATGATGTTGTTGCAATATACTCTGCCTCGGCTGTAGATAAAGATATTAATGATTTTTTCTTGCTTAGCCATGATACTAAACACTCACCCAAGTAGAACGTTGCTCCATTGGTTCTTCGTTGGTCAACCCTTCGTGCTACCTCAAGAGTTCGCCACTTCATATGTATCCACAAGTATTTACAATAAATTTAACACCCCCGACCCTCCAAAGACCAGGCAATGCTACCAACACAACCTTCACTTAGCCTTTAAATCTATGATACCAAAATGTAACATCCCCATGATGTCAACCCATGCCAGGAGTAAATCTACTGTTGAATAACACTTATATAATATGCATTTTAATGAATTCAAATGCATTAACACAGAGTAAGAACATAATTACTCCTAGCATACATAATCAATGGCATTAACAATAATTCATATGAGCAACAGAACACATGATAATCATGCAAGCATCACAGACATACATAACATAATATTATGCACAAACCGATACTTATCTTTGAAACTGTATGATGGTAACACACCAACTGCGTGCAGACCTTCCACAAACCTCCCAACCTTAGACCGCACTGCTCATCACTCTCAGCAGTAGGTCACCCCCGATCTAGAACTAAGCTCCACCGGGAAAGGGATTCCTAGGCTAGGAAAGGTCAATAGGGTAGTCACACAGTTACAGAGGAAGGTTTCTTTCCCAAGAGCCACTTATTCCCACTACTCACAGACTCTAATTCCCCACATGTATGTCCCACCCTAGGAGTATACACCTCCATTGTCACCCAGACAGTCCTTCGATTGCTAAAATTTCCTTTCCTTGGGCTTCAGTAACAGACCGGATCGGAAGTCTCTGAGCTCTGTGGTAGCTACAAGACCCCTTATAGGAGTTCTTACTTCCTCTGTGCACTCTCTCACCTGGAGAGAGTCGCTTACAGTCTTGGAAACATATTTTCCTCAACTCGGTTTCCAACACAGTCAGGAAATCACAAGGCTCAGCATGAACATACACTGGCCAACAAGCCACACGTAGTCAAGCACTGCGCAACTGCAACAACCAACTAGGAAGACATACACGAGCTTCCCAAACTGGTGACAGACAGACGCTACAACATAGCAAGGCTTAGGAATTATAGGACATTGCTGGGTTTCCCAACCAGGAATAAAGGATAGACTCACGGATCTAGTTTTAGATGTGTGTAATGTGTACAAATATTCCACGTAGAGACTTCCATGGTTTAGGTGAAGGATCCAACACAAAGAACCAAAAACAAAGGTCGATGATTGGCACCCGCGAGTTCATATGGAGGATGGAGAATGGGAGGTCGAACCCCCAACATGGTTCATTTCCTAGGTTAAATTTAATGTGACTGGGCTGACACATATCACCCATGAAGCACGCTCCTCCTCCTTGGGAGTCACCTGTCCCTCCAAGGATTTAGGATATAACATAATTTTCACATGGTTTTGGAATAATAATAAAATATTATCCTTAAGTACTTAAGCTCCTAATCTTATCCTTTCTCCCAACTTTTCAGCCCCCTCTCCCTTACCTAGGCTTTGTGGAAGCTTATTCCCCCATCACTCATTCATCTTGGTCGATCCACATGCATAGATTGTTTTATATTAATAATGTGCATCCTTACATGTACAAAAATCAGGCTCTTGGCCTTCAACACTTAGGCTCTCTAGCCTAATAAACACATAAGCCCACTAGCTTATATAAACTTGTCTCACCAGCCTACAAAACATAATTACAATTAATAATACAATTGGGGCACGTACTTGGGGCATTACAATCCCCTCCCCTTATTTTTGCACTGTCCTCAGTGCAACTTTCACACATCCTCAGCAAGATTTCCAAAATATTCAAAAAGATGCGGGTATTCTGCCTGCATAGCATATTCATGCTCCCATGTTGCATCCTTAGGACCGTACTAGGTCCAATGGACCTTTACAAGTACTATGGCTTGATTCCAGAGCTGTTTGTTTTTTCGGTCCAATATGCGCATAGGATGCACTTGCAGGACACCTTCTTGTTCCACCTAGATCACATTCCAATCAATCACATGATTAGGATCAGATGTATATTTCTTAAGCAATGAAGCAGGAAACACATTATGTATACTCATCGATGTAGGTAATGTAAGCATATATGCAACTGGCCCAATCCTTTCTAGGATTTCAAATGGCCCACAAAATCTGGCTGCCAAATTGGCATAGTTTCCCAACCTCAGGGAACTTCTATTGGCTTTTACTTTAAAAAAAAACATGATCTCCCACTTTAAACTCTTTGTGGGTTATGTTCTTATCAACATAACTTTTCTGCCTGTCTTGGGCAGCCTTTAAATTCTGCTTAATTTTCATCATATGTTCTTCCATTTCCTTGAGTAACTCTGGACCTACTCTATCAGTTGGGTTATGCCAACTTAATGGAGTGTTGAACTTTCTTCTGTAAAGTGATTCAAATGGGCTCATCTTCAATGATTCTTGATACCCATTATTGTAGGCAAATTCTACCAAGTGTAGGTATTCTTCCCATTTCGATGGTTTTTCCATCACATACATCCTCAGTATGTCTTCTATCACTCGATTCACTCACTCTGTCTACCCATCCGAATCAGGATGATAGGATATACTAGAGTTCAGATTCATTCTGAACCCTTTGAATAACTCTTTCCAGAAATTCAAGGTGAATTTAGGGTCTTTGTTGGACACAATTCTCTTGGGAATTTCATGCAATCATGCCACTTCCTTCATAAAGATGTCAATGGCATCCGTTGCCTTGTGAATGGTCTTTAACATAATGAAATGGGCAGATTTTGTAAGCTTGTCCACCACCACTATGATTGAATCATGTTGCTTTCCTGTTATGGTAAATCCTGTGATGAAATCCATTGTCACCACTTCCCACTTCCACTCAGGAATGGGTAAAGGTTGCAACAACCCTGTTGGGTGTCTGTGCTCAGTTTTAACCTTTTGGCACTCCATACATCTGGCGATGTATTCAGAAATATCTTTCTTCATACCTGGCCAAAAGTAATGGCTCTTGAATGCTGCCACAGTCTTCTGATATCCAGGGTGCCCAGCATAAGGCACATTAAGCATTTCATGCAAAATCACAAGCTTCAAATCCTGGACATTAGGTACATAATTTTCTTTCTTGTAGAGAAGTATTCCATCAACCTATAATTTATAATTTTCCACTTTCTGTGGCATTTCACCTTGTTGTAGCTTTGTTGCCAACTCCATGTACTGCAAATCTGCATTCGCAGCTTCCAAAATTATGCCCTTTATATCATTTTAGTACATGCTAATGACCGTAGCATGTAATTCATGTACTCTCTTGTTGAGTGCATTAGCCACTTTATTCTCCTTCCCTTTGATATGCTGGATATCAAAATCATATTCACAAAGAAATTCCAACCACCTACTTTGCCTAGCATTCAAGGTTGGCTGATCAAAAAAATACTTTAGACCATTATGGTCTATTCTTAATTCGAACCTCCTTCCCATGAGGTAATGCCTCCATTTCTTTAGAGCGTGTACTATGGATGCCAACTCCAAGTTTCATAGTTCCTTTCGTGCTCTTTCAACTTTTTGGATTCATAAAAAATTATGAATCCATTCTAACTGAGGACTCCTCCCAGTCCTTCTTTGCACACATCAGTGCACACCACGAAATCCTCATTTGGATCTACAATCCTCAATATTGGAGGACTGGTTAATAGTTGGTTTAATTGCTAAAAGCTTTTCTCACAATCATCTATCCACTGAAACTTCCTCTCCTTCCTTTGCAAGGAAGTGATAGGGTGAGATATCCTGGAGAACCCTACGATAAACCTTCTGTAATAACCAGCTAGACACATAAAGGATCTGACTTCTGTCACATTCCTTGGTGCACATAAAAATAGCGGGTGCATTTGACAACCCAAATGGAACCACTATGAACTCGTAATGACCATACCTTGTTCTGAAGGTGGTCCTATTGATGTCTTCATCCTTTATCCTTACCTGGTGATATCCCGACCTGATATCTATCTTCGAAAATATCTTCGCATCCTTCAATTGATTGAAGAGGTCATCAATCCTCAACAGAGGATATTTATTCTTTACAGTCACTTTGTTCAATTATCTAAAATCGATACACAATATCAACATTTATCCCTTCTTCTTCACAAACAGAACCAGTGTTCCCCAAGGTGACACACTTGGGCGTATATACCCCTTCTTCAGAAACTCTTCAAGATGCAATTGCAACTCTTTCAGCTCTGGCGTACTCATTCTGTAAGGAGATTTCGACACTGGAGCTACTCCAGGAATCAAGTTTATAGAGAAATCAATATCTCTCTTCAGAGGTATCCCTGGTACCTCCTAGAATACATCTTCAAACTCCTTTAGTACCGCATGATCTCCAATCTTTGAGACTTCATCCCTAGATGCTTCCTCCACATGGGCTGCAAATAATTGACAGCCTTTCCTGAAACACTTCTTCAATTGCATTGCTGAGATTTCTCTGATAGCAACAACTCTGGGAATTCCTTGGACTGTTTTCTGATTACGTTCCTCATCCAGGCAAGTGAATGCCTTGTTATGAAAGTCCAGGATGGTATGGTGTTGGTCCAACCAATTCATCCCAATTGAACAGTCATAAGAGCCTAAAGGAAGATGGTTCAATTCAGCCTTTGTGCTCAGTCCATTCGTGTCCACTGGACATGACTTAACCAACTCAGTGACTTTCCTCTTGGTTCCTGTAGCCAGCTACACTAACCAATATTTTCATGTTTTCTTCTCGACAATTGCAAACTTTCCACCACTCTAGGATCTATATAACTATGGATAGCCCATGAATCAAATAAAATAGTAGAGGCATGGTTGTTGATCATACCTTCCACTTCAATCATGTGCGAATGATATTCAACTTGCTTGTTGTCCAGGGATGCATATATCCTTGGCATTTTATTGCCCATGTCCTCCACTGTTTCATCCTGCTAAACATTGTGGTTGACTCTCACTTTATCACTTCTGTGGGGTAAATATCTATACCTATGGTTTCCTTTACAACCCCAACACTCCATAGGTGTCTTTCTTGGCATTTGTCCACCCATTTCAGCCTTTCTGGGATCTCTAAAATATGGTTGTCCCTAAGGACTGTTTCTGGAAAAAGAAGGTTTGCTTCTTTTCTGTCTCTGCTCTTTCTTGAACTTCTTCTTGTCTTCCCATGCCTTCTGGAAGGTAGGATTTTCTCTTTGTTGTTCATATAAGCATTTCACTCTTTTTATCGTTTCTTCCATAGTCTTAGGGTCATCATACTGAATCTTGTCCCCAATGGAAGGTGGTAATCCACTTAGATACCTTTGAATCTTGACAGTCTCCTCCTTGATGAACAGAACATACTTCAAGTTCCAGAAATATTCGTTCATACGCATCAATGGTCATGTTGTCCAGCTTGAGTTCTAAGAACTCCTTCATCTTTCTGCCATAGTATCTTTTAGTCAAGTATTTATTCTCGAAATACCTCTTGAATTCTTTCCAAGTGATATATTTCTCTCTAATGTGTTGTACCTGCACAAGTTGATCCCACCACATAGATGCCTTTCCTTTCAATTGATACATCACAATTCTTCCTTCTGCATGAGAGGAATAATTCTGCAATTGGAAATATTTCCTCATGCCAAGCAACCATGTTTCGACATCTTCCTCCTTCTTATGTTATCCATCAAACGTTGGAGGCTTAATCTTGTTCATTTCTCCCTTCAGATCATCCATTCCAGATCTCATGTTCTTTCTAGTAGGAGATGGGATTGAACTACTGTGTGTTTCCTTACTGGAATGCTTCAGGGAGCGGCGACGATGTCTGATAACACATCTCGATCTTCTTTTCCTCTCAGGGGTCCTACGACTCCCTGTTTTTCTTGAGTCACTCTCTTTTTCCAATTTCTTTTCGATTCTCTCCAAACTATTTAACATCTTTACGTTGCATTCACCTTGTTTTTCCTAATTTTTCCTGATCTTTCTGCTATCTACTTTGCGAGTTTGGGCATCTTTCTTCAATTTTTCAATGATTTGCATCATATTCCCTTCCTTACGCATCTCTTTTTCGTGCCCATTGGAGTTCGATCCTTCGACTCCCAAGTGGATGTCCATTCCTTCTCTTTCATTCTTTGAACTAGAGGCAATCCACGCCTCTTCCATTTATTTTCACTCTGTGGAAATTCTAACTGGTTCTGGAACTCATCAAACTTCTGCAATCACAACATGCAGACAACCAGAATTTGTTAGGCCATCTCTCCTTAACAAAATCCACACATTCAAAAGCAATCCGATTAAGAAAAATGTTTCGATTTCATGAACTTTTTGAGCTTTGCTCGCCTCTGTAACTTTTGAGTGATAGCCCCCTCTTTCTTAGTCCCCAACCCATGCGATCATGGGTTGTGACCAAACGCTAAACAACTAGATGCTACTCAGACTTTCGGCCTTCGGATTTTCAAAGCACACACAACTATCTCTCGGAGTTCTGATTACCGAATTCACAAAATCAGGTGGATCAATCATCCATGCTTACCCATCATCCAATGACTGAAATCCACTATGGTATTTCTATCCTCGAAGTTTTTGGGACTTTGAGACTTCAGACCTCAGAAGTTCCCACACTTGCTTCTTCCCAATCTTCCGACATCCAAAATTCCGATCTACTTTACCCTTCAGGCCCACGTAGTACAGTTGTCACCAACTAAGCCGGTGGCACATGGTAGATCTAGGAAGGTCCACATCACTTTTGATGATGTCATCGGGTCCCAACCTGCTCTCTTTTCGTTTCGGAGTTTCGGGCATCAAGAATTCGTGCATCAGCACACCACATTTCTCCCGATTGCTGAAATCCTGAAATTACGATCTACTCACCTGCTTGATCCAACGGTCAATCTCCTTTCCTACGATCTATGGTGTAGATCTTTCTTGGGATTTTGGAGTTTCAGGCATCGGGAGTTCCTGCATCTGCTTATCTCGTTTCTCCCAATTTCTGAAATTCCGAAAGGTTTCCAGGATAACCTTCCTGCACCTTCTCCAGATCTGACGGTCAAAAAAGGTTTTCCTTCCTTCCGAACAGATCCTACAGCCCACATTACTCTGTGGCCCCAATACCACTTATTTTTTGGTTTTATGATACCGCTACTTCTCCTGAGCTTCGTAATGCAGCCAAGGTAACTTCTTGGCACTCAGGGACATTCTAGGGTCCGAAATTGGTTCTTCCAAACACAATTTCTACTTGAACCCTTGGGTCCAAACACCACTTATCCGGCCCATCTAGGTTCAACATTGAAACCATGGGCTCTGATACCAAAATGTAACATCCCCGACCCTCCAAAGATCGGGCAATGATAACAACACAACCTTCACTTAGCCTTTAAAGATCTGATACCAAAATGTAACATCCTCGGGTTGTCAACCCACACCATGAGTAATGCTACTGCGGAATAACACTTATATAATATGCATTTTAATGAATTCAAATGCATTAACACGGAGTAAGCACATAATTAATCCTAGCATACATAATCAATGGAATTAACAATAATTGATATGTGCAATAGAAGACATGATAATCATGAAAGCATCACACACATACATAACATACTATTACGCACAAACTGATACTTATCTTTGAAATTGTATGATGGTAACACACCAACTAAGTGCAAACCTTCCACGAACCTCCCAGCCTAAGACTGCGCTGCTCATCACTCTCAGTAATAGGTCACCCCAAGAGTATACGCCCTCACTGTCTCCCATACAGTCCTTTGGCTACTCAACTTCCCTTTCCTTGGGCTTGAGCAACAGACCGAACTAGAAGTCTCAGAGCTCTGTGGCAGCTACAAGACCCCTTCCAGGAGTTCTCACTTTCTCTGCGCGCTCTCTCTCCTGGAGAGATTCGCTCACAGGCTTGGAAACGTGTTTTCCTAAACTCGGTTTCCAACACATTCGGGAAACCACGAGGCTCAGCATGAACATACACTGTACAACAAGCCACATGTAGTCAAGCACTGTGCAACTGCAATAGCCAACTAGGAACACAAAAAATGGGCTTCCCAAATTGGTGACAAACAGATGCTACAACATAGAAAGGCTCAGCAATTACGGGACATTCGGGTTTCCCAACCAACAATAAAGTATAGACTCACAACTTTGGTTTCAAAGATGCGTAAGGTGTACATATATTTGACACAAAGACTTCCACGGTTCAGGTGAACGATCCAACACAAAACACCAAAAATAGAGGTCGATGATGGGCACCCACGTGTTCAGATGGAGGATGGAGAATGGGAGGTCGAACCCCCAACACAGTTCATTTCCTGGGTTAAATTTCATGTGCCTGGGCCGACACATTTCACCCATGAAGCACGCTCCTCCTCCTTGGGAGTCACCTGTCCCTCCAAGGACTTAGGATATAACAAAATTTTCACATGGTTTTGGAATAATAATAAAATATTATTCTTAAGGACTTAAGCTCCTAATCTTATCCTTTCTCCCAACCTTTCATCCCCCTCTCCCTTACACAGACTTTGTGGAAGCTTAGTCCCCCATCACTCATTCATCGTGGTCGGTCCACACATAGAGATGTTTTTATATTAATAATGTGCATCCTTACATGTACAAAAATCAGGCTCTTGGCCTTCAACACTTAGGTTCTCTAGCCTAATAAACACATAATCCCACCAGCTTATATAAACTTGTCTCACGAGCCTATAAAACATAATTACAATTCATAATGCAATTGGGGCACATCCTTGGGGTATTACAATAATCTTTACACAAGACAATAGATATACAATATGTACAAGTGTGTTCTTAATGAGTGATCTTTGCCTCTTATTTATATCTTCATGTAGAATTACACTTTCCTTATTTTAAAATAAATTCTTTTGCAAAGCACTTTGACCCTTGGGGGCTTCTATAAGACTCATGAGGGGTTCTCCAACTTCATATGGTCATAACTCTCTAACCGTGAGGAGTTATGTGGCATTCCACATACCACCACAAATGGCATGACAAGCACTATCCATCTATGATAGTTTCACTAACAAGTTAATTGTCATTCATCTCATTATTCCACAATTAATCATGGGTTTTCTAATCATACTTATAGGGTAACTCAATCCGCAAAGTGTCTTCCCATGAGGGATTTCACCCTAAGGGGACCACTTTGGAGTTCATCCATCTTTACTTCTTATCAACCATGACAAGACAATAATGAGTCATCTTTACATCAAACAATCTTGGGACCATTACCCAAACCTTTGTGCTACGGGGATTTCTTCAAGGGTTGACATCAATGACAACCAACCTTAATCAAGAAGAATTTCATGTACAATTCCTAATGAACTATCTACACAATTGAAATAAGTCATTTATTTCCAAACTTGTTCACATAATGAACAAATATACATCAACCATATAATAAAATATCTATTCCTTTAGGTGAGGTAAATGTGGCATCTATGTGATCCCAAAACTTTTGGACCCTTTGTTTTGTAAAAACATGTTTTCTCTAATCCAATCTCAAATTTCTAAACATTGGTAAACCAAAAAAGCAGTATATTTTCATCAGGACAATCCATCTCCATATGAATGACATATGAATGACAGATACATTGTCCCCTTCCAATCCATTTCTCCAACAATATATAACAAATAATCCAATGTATGAATCCTTTGAATACTTCCTATAAACACCAAAGAATGGGTACTCTTTTACAATTCTCTTTGATTTCTTGTAGAATTGAGATAATTCCTTACTATCCATCTAAGATATTTTGACACCAATCAGGAAAATGTAGGATAAAGTTTTTGTATTTGAACCAAGAAAAAATAATAATTGCATGAAATCAGTTTGTGTCCATTCATAAACATAGTTAAACATATAAATAATAAAAACATCACATTAGAAAGATTGAAGAGAATTGATGGAAATCAGTGTTTTGCATAATGATGATGGATAATAACATTGGAAAATAAAGTGTGAGATATTTTTTTAGAGTCCAGTATCACATTTATCTCCTTTTGATTAATATATATGTCCAAAAACATTTCAGAAGACTTAGGCAATTTAGGCTCATCTTCCTCTTCCTCTCTCTTCATGTTCTTCCTCATAGATTTTGCTTGATTTTCCACACATATAATAGCACACAGTTGTACAAAATGATTTCCATCAATTTTGTATAATTCAACTACATTTCTATCATAGAAATTTTGGAAAGTATAGAATTCATTATCTTAAACTTTGAAATATTCACGAATCATATTTATTGTAATTCTTTCATCTTTGACCCACTTGCAATATTTTGCTAAAATTTCTACATGATCATTACAATTAGATGTTATACTCATCCAAACATATTTATCCATTATTTTCTATGCTATAATGTGTAATTTGACTTCAATGGATTAAGTGGAATGTGTATTGGATTTTCTAAGATTGAGCATTATAAATATTTTGTGCTACAACTTGAAATTTATCAATCATATATAATCATAAGTTTAATAATATGCAATGTTTAATAATGTGTAATTTTAACTTTGACAAGTTCATCAATATGATCATTTTCATGAGAAAATAGTTTTTAAATGATCATCAGATAATATTTTTAAAACGCTTTAATAAATATCCAATTTCAACATTTATCTTCAGAGAATATTTTTCAAATTGTTTAATTAATATTCAATTCAATGTAGTAATAGTTTTAGAACTATGTCCAAGTGAGGATCCCATGAATAGTATTATCATTGAGGAAGATCTTGTGGAAGTACCAGTTGGCCCTTCTTGAAGCATATTATTCACCTTGAGGTGGATCTCAAGGAAGGGTCTACTACCCTTCCTTCATAGTATTTTTGTTGTGGGGGAGCATGGGAAGGGTCATCCGACCCTTCCTCAAGATCAATTATCTCATCAAGGGAGATCTTGGGGAAGGGTTAGTTGACCCTCCCTCATGCATAGTATTGGAATCATGAAGGATACCATGGAAGTGTAGGGAAACCCTTTCTAAATAATAGTATCCACATCAAGGGAGAAACCAAAGTAATTTTTGTTAACCCTTTCTTGAGCATAACATTCTCATTAAGGAAGATAAATAGGAAGTGTTAGTTGACCCTTTCATGACCATATTAATGATGTCAAGGAGGATCACAGGGAAGGGTCTTCCGACCCTTTTTGAATCATAATATTTTCATTGATGGTGAGCTCAAGGAAGAGTCCATCAAAATTTTCTCTATCATAGTTTTTTCATCATGGGGAGAATGGGGAAGGGTCAAATAACCATTCCTCAATCATAATTCTCTCATTTAGGGATTACCCGATGAAGGGTTAGCTGACTCTTTTTAGAACATCATATTTTCATTGAGGGTTAGCATGAGGAAGGTTTGAAAAATTCTTCCTTGAGAATAATAATTTTTTGTATGGTAGCATGGAAAACTATTAGCTAATACTTTCTCATGCATATGATTCTTATTGAGAGGTAGAATGGATAAGTTTTGACCAAGAAAAACATGTTGAACAACATATATATCTAACATAATATTTAATCAAAAATTAGTCAATTGATACAACCACTTTAATCTTAGTCAACCGATAGACCAATGGATCAATAGGTAAAATATATATAATTGTATTACTATATAACCAATGATATACATTGGTAGGAATTCCACAAGAACCTATTCAAATGTTTCCATGACTAGTCATCAATCTAACCACACTCAACCCTGGTAGTCTACATTAGGCAAAACTTTTGTTCATCAAACCTCTTTTGCGATGACCTATAATAAGTACTACTATCATTCCATGAATGTCAATTTCTAGACATATTCCTCTGATCTCTATGATGAGGATGTTGATATCGTACATAACTATGTTTCTATTGAATAAAAGGTGTAAGATCAGATTCCTACTCAACCAAGGGTGGATCTATTCCCTAACATGTTTACCAATCCATTGGTGGAAATCAAGAGGGTTGGCATGGACATTATGTCACCCAGTGCCCCTAGCATGCCTAATATCACCAATACCATATCCACCTTGTCAACGTATTTGAATAACCTCTGTAGGCACATCTTCTTTGTCGTAATTCCCTCCTCATCCTCTCATGAATTTTCTCCAATAAAAACCTCCATTTTCTCAGTTTGTTCAGCGTTGATACTCTCCTCCACCACTTGTAAAGACGACATCATAATATAAGTTGATTGAATCCCGGAACTCCAATATTTAAGTGGCAATACTTACTCATCAGTTCCATATATATAGTTTCACATTGAATCTCCTGCCATGCTTGGCAACTCTTCTCTCACTCAGTCACATTAGAGGACTCCATGTCCCTAGACATTCCTTGCACTCTATAGGAGGTTCTGGTTCCTTTAAAATCCTTCTCAACGGATAAAATCTTGGGCCCTGATGGCTGGACCGTTGAGTTCTACCTGCATTTTTTCAATTTGGTGGGGACAGAGCTTCCCAAGCTTGTGGAAGACTCCATACTACACGGTAAGGTTTATGTGGAAATAAAATCTACTTTTTTTACTCTTATCCTGAAAGCAAATAACTCGACTACTTTCGACGACTATAGACCGATCACACTCTACAATCTTTGCTACAAGCTCATTTAAAAAATCATCGCAAATAGAATCAAACCCATCCTCTCGCATTCATTGTCAGCTGAACAACTAGGATTTTTAAAGGGACGACAAATCCTTGATATTGTTGGCACCGCTCAAGAATTCTTACACAACATTAATCATAAAAAATCTCATGCTCTCATCCTCAATATTGATCTAAAAAAATCCTTTCACTGCATAGAATGGGACTTCCTCCGACTGATATTAATCCAGTTTGGATTTATCCAAAACACTCTAAAATAGATAATGAGTTGCATCACTAGTGCAATTTTTTCAGTTCTAGTAAACGACGAGCCATCCACTTTCTTCCACAGTGGAAGAGGCCTACGGCAGGGCTGCCCACTATCTCCGCTCTTATTCATCTTGTTCATGGAAGGTTTAAGTCTCCTCCTCAAAAAAATTCAAGTTGAAGGTAGGATTACAAGGGTCAAATTTTCAAGGTTAGTAAAAATCTTGCACCTCCTCTTTGTTGACGATGTTCTCATAATGACCAATGCCATTTTGCTTGAATGGAGGGAAATCTATAGACTCTTAAAGATGTTCTTTTCTTCTACGTGCCTTCAAATTAACTGGACCAAGTCAACCTTCCATTTCTCCAACATACAAGAACAAAACTTGGATCAATTGAAGGTCATTTTTCCACATACCTTCATCCACCTCTCACTTGGTTTCAAATACCTTAGATATTTCATTAAAGTTGACAATTACAAGACTTCAGACTGGGACTGGCTAGTTTCAAAGGTGGAAAAAAAAGTTGGACACTGGTGTAACAGATGGCTCTCCATTGGAGGCCACTACACTCTCTTAAAAGAACCACTCGAAGGTCAACTGATTTACTGGATGGCACTTGCAGCCATTCCCACATAGGTTCTGAAAAAGCTCAGAAAAATCACCTACAACTTCCTCTAGTCGGGCAACAAATACCATCACAAATTACACCTCTGCAATTGGGAAATGCTGGCAAAACCGAAATTCAAAGGTGGTTGGGGGATAAGAAATATCTTCAAATTCAACCAAGCTCTGGCCGCCAATTCCCTCTGGCGCGCCTTGAATTCAAGTGGCATTTGGAGTAGTTTCATCAAAGACAAATACTTACCATATATCTATGTCGCTTCCTTGCTTTGCTCTTGATCCCCACACACAAGGAATGCTTCTCGGATTTGGAGGAATCTTTCAAATTCGACACACTGGATCACAAGTTGGCTCTTTTGGAAGCCGATCTTTGGTCACTCCTTCATAATTGGTAGGGACCACATACTTGGACTTGGCCAAGCCTCCATCCTCTCTCCACAACTAATTTCACATTTAAACTTAAAAAATGCATGTTATCGTTTTTAAGCCCGACATTTCAACAAACTCGGGACCCCGACATTAGGCTGGAAATCCTGTAGTGATCTAGATGTACCAACTAATATGGCAACAGAGTGGGAAAAATTTTCCCTGGAGCTTACATGTGCAAACATATTTCTACATGACGTGGAGGATGAAATGTTGTGGGATGGAGGGGACAGTTCGGGCCATTTATCGGTCAAAAAATTGTATACTGCCATTGCTAACACAACCTAGAAAAACAACATCTCTGGCTTGCGTAAACATCTCTAGAAATGGAAATCACCACTTAATATTAATCTCTTTACCTCGATTACTGTCGAAAACAAAATCCCCACCTGGATAACCTTCAAAGAAAAGGTTGGATTGGCCCCAATATCTGCCAACTTTTCTACAGGGATGAAGAGACAGTCTTCCATCTCTTTACTCAGTGCCATTTCACCTGCCTTGTCTGGGAAGGATCACACTGGACAACCACTTAAACATTGCCTGGATTGGGACCTCCATCTCTACTTGCTTTGATCATTGGACATCCAATGCACACTATTACAAACTACTTCCTTCACTGGTCAATTGGTTTATTTGGATGGCTAGAAACTTTAAAATCTTTAAAAATAAGCCACCCTCTTTTAGTGTTGTTTCTTATAAATCTCTTAGCCTGTTTCAAAACTAGAAAGACATACACCTAGACATTGTCAAAAAAAAGACATTAGTCAGCCCTCTTATCTCAAAGGATACTCCTACGGGGTGTTTCGACGGTGCAACACAACACAGTGGAACTTTGAGTGGTGCAGGTGGACTGATTAAAATCAATAATAACTCTATTTACAGATGGACTATCTGCTACGACCCAAGCACCAACAGAAGGGAAAAACTATTGGGTGCCTGGGCTACAATTCACTTGGCCTCCAGACTAAACATAGAAAACATTCATTTGATCGGAGACTCCAGAGTTATCATTGATTGGTTGAATCACCAAGGAAAGCTACAAACTATCACACTCTTGACTTGGAAAGATAGAATCATATTTCTAAAATGTCACTTCAAGAAGCTTTCTTTCTCACATTCCTCCTGAGAGTTCAGCAGGGAAGCAGACCTGCTATCAAAGACAACATTACAGAGAAAAGTAGTTTTGCTCACATACAACCATTGGCTAGATGGTCATGAAGGACCCACTCTTTCTATCAAAATATTTTAGGATTGGATGCTACAATTTTGTCGACAGATTTTAGTATATTCACAAAATATATTCTTAATCTACGCAACAACAAGCTCTTGTATATTCCGTATAACTCTGTTTTCTCATTTCTTAAGACTTGTAGTAAGTTCTGAAATTTTTCTCTTCATAGTTTGATCTTTCGCCATCTATTTGACTAGTAGACCATTCACTGGAAAAAAAAAATGTATAAGGTTTTTAGTGGTTTAAATAGAAGGATACACACACACATATATATATTAGAAATCAACAATTATTATAATCTCCACCCCACATAAGTTTATATAACAAAATGTCTTAACAATACATTACATCACCAATTACCCTACACCCCATAAAAAAATAATATAAACATTTAAAAAAAATAATTAATAACTTTTATATAACAAAATGTCTTAACAATACATTACATCACCAATTACTCTACACCCCATAAAAAAAATAATATAAATATTTTAAAAAAATAATTAATAACTTTTAACCTATGTTGCATGAGCAAATTTACAAACGTGAATTTGAAAAAGAGTTTCAGAAATATCAGGAGCGTTTCCCGTGCAACAATACTTTTAATTTTCAATATCAATATTTAAATATTTCTAAATTTATAAATAAAAACAAAATTCGATTGTTTATTGACATACAACATTAAAATTTAAGCCATGTGATTTCAACGTTGACTAAAATGGTTTAATGCGTATTCATGTGGAATCAATTTTTAAGGTGGTACGCAATAGGGAGCGAATATGGAAGAGGAAAACAAAATAGTGTTGTATTTAATTTTCCTTTCCATTTTTTAGGTTAAGATATCTTAAACTAAATGAAAATCATATAATGGGTTAAAATGGGTGTTTTTATTTAATACGGAGGTTCAAAAATGAAAATTCAAACATGAGATGGAGATATGTTGTGACTGTATTTATTTATCAGTTTAGATCTATCTTAACTCTCAATTTATTATGTATAAATAGGCATTAAATTCTTCTAGATGTAAATTTTTTTAGAATACAAAAATTGAAGAAATGTTTGCATTTCAAAAGATTCTATTCCTCTTGAAATATGATAGATATGGAGTTAAGATGGATCCAAGCCAGTTATATATATGTGTGTGTGTCAACTCCATGTTGAACATGGAAAGAATTACACATTTCCCTTGTATTCAAACAACCATTCAAATGTTTTAACCATAAGAATTTTTTTACTTTGAGTTACTCTCTTTATATAAAGTTGATTTAAAATTATTTTATAAAGGTGAATATTAATTTTATTTGATATAAATTTATTTTATAAAAAACATATTAAAATAAGTAGATTTAGAAATAATTTATTTATGGTCAACATTGAAATTATTTTTTTCTTATTAATATTTTTTTAAATGCTAACACCATAATATTAAGCATGGAAGTAGAAAACACTTGTTAACAAATCAGATTTTTTCTTTTCAAATAGTTTATCACTTTCTTTAAATATAGAACTGAACCATTGAAATCTGCCATTCCAACTATTTTTCTAAATTTCAATATTTTTTTAAGCAAAATTCTCAAAAAAAAAATAAAAAATAAAAATAGTTTAGAATACGTTGTGTTGTAAATACTTAGTTCCACATTGTGTTTTTTTATGTACAGGTGTAATACCCACCACCGAAAACAGAGAGCCGGCAAAATACGCGAGAGCATTTGTATGTGTTGTATTTTCCCACCGAAAACTTGAAAAGATATAAAAACAAAATAAGTCCATTCTCTATCGCTGAAACCAGTTTTAAAAAGTTATGGCGCCGCCCAGAGTCGAACAGGAGACCTCCAGTGTGATATACTGCCTTGATAAACAACTGTAACAGGGAAACACTTGATAATTGGTGTAATGACAAAGTAAGGAGATCTTTACTGGTATCAATGTTCAGTTAACTTGAGTGATGAAGATGATTTTGTGTGTATATTGTTTGACATAGACCATAGATTACGGGATAGTTGGCGAGTTTGTAGTTTAGTTAAAATCATGGGCCAAAGGCATTGTAAATATTTGAAACTTTTAATAATGTATATTTTATTTATAATTTAAAAGTAAAAGTAAAATAGAAGTGATGATGATTACTCCATGTTTTTAAAAGTTGAAGTAGAATTAAACAATAAAAGACATAATTAAATAGAATATCTTCCAACCAAACATTAAAGATTCGTGTTTAAGAAATCTACCATTGCTAGAAACAAATGAATATGATATCTCCACGTTTTTATGGTTTAAAAAGATATAAACAAGTAGCAAAGTTGTTTACATTTGTTTTTTAAAAATATATTTTAACCATGATATTGTATGTTGTTCAAAATAAAAAATTAAAGTAGTTATAAAACATTTGAAACTTGTAATAATATATTATCTATTTATAACTTAAAAACAAAATAGAAGTGATGGTGACTACTCTATGATTTTAAAATTTGAAGTAGAATTAAACACCAGAGGACATAACTAAAGAAAATCTTTTTTCAACCATAATATTGTATGTTGTTCAAAATAAAAAATTAAAGTAATTATAAAACATTTGAAACTTGTAATAATGTATTATCTATTTATAACCTAAAAGAAAAATAGAAGTGATGGTGACTACTCTATGATTTTAAAATTTGAAGTAGAATTAAACACTAGAGGACATAACTAACTAAAATCTTTTCCAAGAAAACATTAAAGATTTGCCTTAAAAAAATCTACCATTGCTTTCTCTAACTAGAAATTTTTAATGGAGTATCTCTTATTTCAAATAATATATGAAAAGTGTGATGTTTTCTTTAATGTTAGAGGACTAAATAGTAATTTTTTTTCTTTTACCACTTTGGTTTTTATCTTGGATTTGCATATGCAGTTTTAAAAAGATTTCAGATTTTTTTTGAGTTTTTAGTCCAAGTTAGGTAGTTGGAGATGCTTAATGTTTTACTCATATCATAAGCTTCTTAAATCTATTCAGGAAATTTTGGAGATAGGTATTAGTCCAAGCTAATTAATACAAGATACTTAATGTTTTACTTATATTAAACAAGATTTCTTAATCCATTACTAATTTTTAAAGAGTGATCTCTTATTAAGCTATTTCAAATATTATTAAGCTATTTCAAATAACTATATGATAAGTGTGATATTTTCTTTAGTTTAAGATACTTAATGTTTTATTGATATTAGGTAATTAAAAAGACTATAAATTTTATATAATTATAGGATTTTGAAAATTTTCTATAATTACACTTCAAAAATATGAGGATAATGTGATTTTTTCTGAAAATTATTTACAATAACACTTTCAAACACTTTGATTTAATAATTCTCTAAATAATAAAAAAATAATAACCCAAAAAAATAAAAATATTAAAAAATTTACATGTCAAATTTTAAATGATTTTACATTGAAATTCGTTTAATTGGTTTAATTGATATTAAGTGTAATAGCTGCATAAAGTTGGTGTTATCTTAAAATTTATTTAATATATGATGCTTAAGGCTTTCTTATGAATGGAGAAGATTTTAAGTAATGCAACTGATGTTTAAATTGCCATTTTTTAAATAAAATTGTTAAGTGAATAAAAAGTATACAGTGAAAAGGGCAATCTAATTTTCAAAATAATGTTAAAATACGTTTTCTTTAACTGGCCCTAGTTCTGTGCATTCCACTTGTACGTTCAATAGATTCTATGTTCGTAACATTTCATGACGGAGAGGGATGTAGTTGCCCATTCTCCTTTAATTGAAAAAAAAAAGTTGAATATTATATTTTTACTTTTAATTGAAAAAAAAGTTGAATATTATATTTTTACTTTTAATTGAAAAAAGAGTTGAATATTATATTTTGACTTTTCATGATACGAATGAATATGATGTCTTCAATATTGTTTTTACATATTCTTGAAATTAACAAGAATCATTCTTGCTAATTTTGATATGGTTGAAAACGAAATGTACTTTGTTCCAGGAATTACAAGACGAAGTTGTATTTTATTGAAACACGTAATATCGTAAAAAGGAAAACAGGCAAAACACTGATTGACACCATTGGTGCATCATGATGGACGGATGAAAATAAATTAGAATAGACAAGAGAGGACTGGAGAAATTGCAAGAATCCATAGAATAAAATCAATCATTCTGCACCACCGAAATTAGCTAAAACAGGAAAGAAAACCCAATGGCGCCCCTCAGACTTGAACTGTAGACATTCGGAGGATAAACTGACGTGATAACCTACTACAACACGGCACTGTTTGCTAATCAAAATATTTGAATGAATGTTGGCTAGTTTTTTACTAAATGATTTTTTTAGTTGGAATTTGGCAATATAAATTTACATGAATGATTATTTTTTGTTGTTCAAAATCTATTTCTGTATGTAGAAATAGATTCAGCATTCTAAAAAACTACAAAAATAATCACTCAAATCTATAAATCTAACAATTTCTCACCATATTTTGAGCAAATATCCCCTATAAAAAACATATTTTCGTAAACATTATATGTGAATATATTTAAAACAAAATTCGATGTGCAGTGTAGTTGTAGTGATCGTGGTTATGTGGAGTGAGTGGTCAAGCAAATCTATAACAGTATTACAAATTTCACTAATCTAGTGACTTTTGACTTTTGAAGAAAGGGGAGAAGGTCCACCTATAGCTTAGAGCTACCTAAAATTCTTTTGTTCTTTTCAACATTGATTGAATTGTAATCCGAGCAATCAAATTATGAATAACTGCATGCCAAATTTTAGTTCCGCGTATAAATTGATAATCCAACAAACCCTCAAATCATGTTAATAAAAATATTTTAATTTAAAAAATATATCTATCACATCTCCATTTTATGATACCTTTTATTCTTTTCATAATTTTACAATTATCCTTTCCACTTCTATTAACAAGTTCTCTTTCGAGGTGTCCCATAAAAAGAATAATAAAACAACCAACCTTTGGTATGATAAAGAATGTAAAATTACTAGGAAAGCCATTAGGGATGCTTCTAATGAACCCTTAAAACTCCATAATATCAATACGTGCAAAGCCCTAATTAAAAGGAAAAAAAGATACTATATCAATAAAAGGCAAGAACAACTTTCACAACTATACAAGTTGGATCTTAAGAAGTTCTCGAGCCAAATTTTAAAACGCAATACTAAAGAAAATAATAGGATTCCCTTAACGAACTGGAATTCCTAACTTAAAAGTCTTTACGAGTTCCCTAATGCCATGGAAACCATTCCTATTGTCCTTACAAAGGAAGAATTTTTTTCTTTAGATGACATAGAGTTCGGGGTTAAGCGGCTCGCAAATGGGAAAGCTAAAGACATTAAAGGCTACCAAGCTGAAATTTTTAAAATCGGAGGGCCAATCCTTATCCCTCACATACACAAGCTCTTCAATTTAGTAGTCAAGCAAGGCTTCTCTAAACCCTGGACGCAAAGCCTCATTGTTCCTATTTTTAAAAATGGGGATAAAAACATTCCCTCTAATTATAGGACCATTATGATTACCCCAATTTTAGCCAAGCTTTATGGAATTATTTTGGAAAAGAAGATTAGCATTTGGCTAGAAAGTCATAGTAAAAGAGCTAAAGGCCAGGCCGGGTTTAAGAGATATCATTCAACTGTGGACCATCTTGTTACCTTTAGGATCATTGCAAAGGAGTTCCGCAATACTAAAGCCAATCTTTTTTGTTGTTTTGTTGACTTTAGAAAAAATTTTGACATGGTTCCTAGGAAAAACCTTTGGAATAGGTTGGAAGAGATAAAAGTGCCTCTCGAGTTGAGGGCTACTGCAATGAGGATGTATGAGAACAACATTGCTAAGTTTAAAAACACTGAGGGTTGGTCAAAAGAGATTAACTGCAATATCGGAGTCAAACAAGGTTGTCCCTTGTCCCCTACCCTTTTTGGCATATACATTGATAAGTTAGAAGAATGCTTAGAAAAAGCAAGTTGTGTCAGCCCTACTCTCACTAGTATAGTCATCAATCTTCTTCTTTATGCCGATGATATCGTTCTTATGGCAAGGAGTCCCCATGATCTTGAAAACCAACTGAGAATCCTCAAGGATTTTTGCTCCAATATGGTTATGATTGTTAATACTGATAAGACTAAGGTCATGATTATTAAATCCAATAAGATCCCTTATGATACCTTTGTCTATGACAACAACAACTCGGAGGAAGTGACTTCATACAAATATCTTGGAATTAATATTCACCACAAGCTCAATTGGAATTATAGCATTGAGAAAAAGATTATTGGGGGATGGAAAGCTTATTATGGGCTTGAA
>JZKD02S1672864.1:70481-87347 GCA_000966675.3 Picea glauca | reverse complement strand
ACTTTCTCTTAGATTGTCCAGCCTATACCCATATTAGATCTCATTTTCAAAATATTGATCACACTACCAACCTTCCTAACCTCTTAACTCAACAAAACTATGGTGATCTTGGAAATCTTCTCTTAATTCTTTTCGAGCACAAAAACAAAATTCTAAAGAATCACAAGTAATCACTTACCCTCTTAAGGTCCGATAGACTAATTAGGCCTTAGTGGACATTAATCATCATCATCATAAATTAACAACACATCCTTAATGGACGTTAATCATCATCATCATAAATTAACAACACATCTCGACTTTCTTTTTCTGTTTTTTATTCACATATTTATAATTGTTTTTAAAATGTTTTTAGTGGTGAAAAATTTATTATGACATTTATAATTGTTTTGGGGTAATATTTATTGTGATCATGATTTTTTTTTTCTTTTATACTTGGAATATATAGTAATTGAATTGCATAGAAAAACATCCACACATTATCGATGCTCCAGGAATGAACAAATCCATTTTTTATGTGCCCGGATGATGTGGAACTCGAACGTGCCCAAACTCACCCGTCGTACAATATCTCTCTGTAGTAAGGCAGTATATAATGCAAGAGGGCAGTTGTCACTTATTCTTGCGGATTCCCCCTTCCCTTATGTTGTTGAAAGGCATTCTTCACGTCAAGTTGAAATAAGGGCCATTATCAATTGATTAAATGCAAGAATTTTCCATGGTTTTTTTTTAATCTAACTAAATTGTTATCATATATTTTAAACATCGTATCAAGGAAAACCTATTATATATATATGAATTAATGTCTGCGTATGGTTAACTAAACGAATGCAATGATTTGTTTTTAATGTATTTCATTTTAATCTAAGTAAAATGTTATTATATATTTCAAATATCATAATAATACACCATATTATGGGTGTTTTAAAAAAAAAACACCAATGCAATAAAACAAAAGGTATTTGTGTATGAAATAATACTTGCATATATTAATACAAATTGGAGGTAATTTTAGCATATTATTCATGGTTTCATGGTTAAAATGACATATTCTAATGACATATTCTAATGATTAACTTACCACCTATTTTTTTTCTGAAAATACCTAGTGGCATGAGTGTTAAATTTTCTAGGGGTTAGTGTTGCATCTTACTTTTATTCCTTCTTAAAATATCTTGTTACATAATTATTCAACCTTCCAAGAGTTGGTGTTGCATCCCACTAACTTATGATCCTATAAGTCGTATTAGGAGAAACCCAATCAAACAATGTATTCTCCTTCTAGGATTTAATTGTGCTCTCACATAGGCCCATTGCTTCAAGGGAAATAATCAAGCCATAAAAAGAAATCCAAGTTGATATCAATAGGTAAATCTTGTGTGCTACTATGAGCTATATAAGTTGAGTATGAGTTATATGATTTGTAGAAACTTACTCAACTAATGTGCATTAGCTTACCACTACCAAAACCTGCTTGCTATACCTTGTTTGCTCTGTCTCCTTGTAACTATTGAATAAAAAACATGAGAGTCATGGAGATTAACTATGAGAAGTTATGAAAGGAAAAAATAAATACTATTTATTTGTGTTTTAATTGCTTTAATTTTCATTTAATACTATATTTGGTGAATCATGCTATCATTTAATTTTCATTTAGATTTTAAAAACTATTTCAAAAATGATTATAAATATTTAATTTAATCTTTTTAATACAAACTTTAAACCCCTATTTCATTAAATTTGGATTAATTCCAATGTAAGCCCCTTTAAAGATACACACACAAAAAAAAAATCATTCTCAAGTCCAAAATTGAGATTTCTAAACTGTAAAATTGTGTTCCAAAAGTCTCTTCAAGTTCCAAAACTACACTTTTTGATTCACTATTGATACTTTTGGAACTATATTTTGCACTTTTTGAATTCAATATTGCCATTTTTGGAACCAGATTTTGCACTTTTAAAATCCAATATTGGCACTTTTAGAATTTAATTTTTCACTTTACAAACATCAAAATTACACTTAATTTTCAATCACATTTAATCTATATCATTCATAACTTTAAATCTTGGTTACATATCATTTACAAATACCACTAAATTAATCACACAACTAAATATATAAAAAATAAGACCTTATTAACCATTAAAACATTCTCACACAGAAAATATTAAGAAAAATAACAAATTACATTATTTAACAAACAAGTTTCATGTTTTTTAGATTAAATATCACCATAGGAACATCATTCAAGTGTAGAAATCAAGGCCACAATCAATCTAACAAATATGTGTCACTCACATCACCATAATTATAGCCTTTTGTGATTACATAGTTCCATTCATCATTACAAACATGTTTTTTCCTTCAAAGTGTCTACAATCATTGTGTTTCTAGCATCATAAGTATCATTCAAGATCTCCCAAACTTTATTTAAAGATTTGAGATATATATGTACATTGGCAACACCAACATAACCATTTCTTGCTATGGCCTCACAATAATCTTGTGTTAATATGACTCTGAATTGCTTTATTTTTTAATATAGGTTTGTCAAATAGAAATGGAAAAAACACATTCACATATTTTTGTTGAGTAGATGTCCATAAACCGACTTGAAAAATACTAAGGCATTGTTCAAATAATTCTCTAAACCTTGGGCATATAAAATAAATCTTTGTACCTATATAGATGTGTGGAATTCTTGACAATGATTTGTTTTGTAATGATATTTTATGAATTGCATGTAAAATGATTGCATTCATATCGAATATAATCAACCATTTATTTAATAATATTTTATAATTTACAAGCAAAGAAATAAAACAGATAACTTGATAAATATTATTATTTGTTAGTTGCAAAATTATGAAGTATAGTTGTTACTAATATGATATGTAAATTTTCAAAAACATCATCACTTACATACTTCCATTCACATTTTTTTTTGCCAATAACCAGTTACTAAAACAAATACAATTATCATCAAAATACACAAAAAAAGATTTCATATCCCTTTCATATGAACCATTAAATGTCAACTTGATTCAATATAAAGTAATTCTCCTCACGTTGTTTTCTTAATTTGAAATTTTTAAACCAATGTCTCATGTTCGGATGATGTCCCAGATGATGAGCGCAACATTTTTTTTTATATTTTCATCTCTTTCACTTGAACCATCAAATATCCAACTTGATAGCATTTTCAAACAATTCTCATCTATATACATTTTTTTTTTTTGCTAGTTTGTTCGTGACCTGCGGGACTAGCCTATGGTTGAGAAACCGTGACTCACGGGCATCCAAGCCATCAAAATCACCCGGGGATCACACTCATCCTGAGCCACACCAACCCTTAACATGGTTGTATTTTTTGTCCCCACAGGTTTCAAACTGGTGACTTTAACATCATGGAGTGTCTTAACAACACACTCTGTCACCGACTACCCTATGCTTCGAGGACCTCATCTATATAATTTAACCTAAAAAATATTCTTTATTTCCCATATCTATCTCTATATGGATAAATACATCTTTCAAGAATTTGTTTGTAAATATGTAGTACTCCACCAATATATGCATACACTCGTGAATGGAAAAAAGTATGTGTACATTGCTACTGACACCAAATAAATGAGAAATTTCCATCCTTGAACCATTCAAATTCACTCATAAAGTTTTATTCATTTATTTTATTCCAGTGCAATATAAATAAATAAACCACATAGCTATGTCAAAATGCTCTCATGCAATATTGATATGTCATGACTACACATTCATGCATAATAATGCTAATAGTCATGCACAAAACTAGGTTGTTTGTAGGTTAGTCTTTTTCAAGTAAACTCTCAAACTCCAAACAACAATCTCTCTACTCTCAATACCAATGATTTATTTTTAGTTGTTCATACTAGAAATATAAAGTTATAATAATATAATATATAACTCATTAAATTAGAAAATTTATTCATCGTGAAAATACAATTAAAATAAAGTGTTATTGGAGATGAACAATACATAACAAAAATAAAAATAAACCAACAACATATATAAACTATTAAACTAAAAATATGTATTCATAATTCAAATTGATGCAACAAAATATATAATTATGATAATATTTCCTTCAATAATTATATGATGTTTGAAGTATATTACACAATTTTTTCAATTCTAAAAGAGATAAGAAAATTTATGGCATCATATGTTGGATCTATTTTACTAAGATGCTACTAGAGTCCTACTACTAGATTATTTTCTTCTTTAAAGGATATATTGTGAGGCTTCCCTACAATGCAATTTTCATATGGCTTCCTTTGTACTTCATCACCCTCTAAAATAACCATTATTGTGTTCTTATTAGAAAATTTATCTGCAAATTCATCTCACAATGTTTGCATATTTTTAACATATTTACCATCATTATTTTTAATAAATTATTAGCAAACCAAAAAAAAAAATTCAAGAGTTATTTCTTTACTCAAAGAAATTTCCTAAATAAAGCCCTCCCATCACTTTTTCTATAACATAATTCCAAGAATTCTATATAACATAATTCCAAGAATTCTAATGCATATGGTTATCATTGAGATACTTTTGACCTATATTTAAAATCATCATCTTGGTCAACAAGTTTAGATAGTTCTTTTTCCTTTTGGAAGGGTTTTCAACTAAATTAAAATATTTCTATTCTATTATCATCTATGTGAATCTACATTAAAAAAAATGGTGAGTGGCATATATTAGATAATACATTTTCTATATATTTCGAATGAATTACAAAAAATCAAATTGTTATATTTCTTACCTATTAATGATCTACTAAGGATGGATTGGAAATCAACCACACTAGAGCTAGTGGGTCCTAATCGGGCTTCCATGCTTGGTTATACTATTTCTTCATTCACATGCGTTGGCATGGAACTATCTATTTCTTTGTTTTGATATGTATTAATTTCTAAAGGCTTAAATCGCTTGTACCATTGTGTCCTTTGAAAACAATATAGATATGGATTTTTTATTTACAACCATTGAAAAATATTGCAATCTTTAATATTTAAATAACATTGATTTAAACATATTAAATTACATTATTTTCCTTCACCGCTCTTGACTTGATCATTCAAATTTGAATTGTAATTCCTAGTAGAATATCCAACACCCTCATTATCTTGGTTTGATTTTCCAGTGTTATTAGAATATTATTTTGAGTCATTGTCTTTAATAGTTATAATTAAATATAAGGATTGAAAATAGTTAGTTAAGAAAGTAATTAGGAAAAAGAAAATACTTAATCAAATAAGATATTAGAAAACATCGACAAAAAATACATTTTTACTAAGCAAGAAATAATGTTTGATAAAATAATTTCATGTACAATTTCCGATGAACTATCTCCACAATTGAAATAAGTCATTTATTTCCTAACTTTTTCACATAAGGAACAAATATGCATCAACCATATAACAAAATATATATGCCTTTAGGTGAGGTAAATGTGGCATCTATGTGATCACAAAACTTTTAGATCCTTTGTTTGCAAAAACATGTTTTTTCTAATCCAAACTCAAATTTATAAACATCAGTAGATCAAAAAACCAGTAGATTTTCATCAAGCCAATCCATCTCCATATGAATGACAGATACATTGTCCCCTTCCAATCCATTTTTCCAACAATATATAACAAAGAATCCTATGTATGAATCCTTTGAATAATTCCTATAAACAACAAAGAATGGGTACTCTTTTACAAATCTCTTTGATTTCTTGTAGAATTGAGATAATTCCTTACTATCCATCTAAGATATTTTGACACCAATTAGGAAAATGTAGGTGGAAGTTTTTGTATTTGAACCAAGAAAAACTAATAATTTCATGACATCAGTTTTTGTCCACTCATAAACATAGTTAAACATATAAATAATAAAAATGTCACATAACAAAGGTTGAAGAGAACTGATGTGGATCGGTGTTTTTCACAATGATGATGGATAAAAACATTGAGAAATAAAGTGAGATATTTTTTTCAGAGTAAACTATCACATTTATCAGATTTTGATTAATATATATGTCCAAAACAATTTCAGAAGACTTAAGGCAATTTAGGATCATCTTCCTCTTCCACTCTCTTCATGTTCTTCCTCAGAGATTTTTCTTGATTTTCCACACATATAATAGCGCACAGTTGTACAAAATTATTTCCATCAATTTTGTAGAATTCAACTACATTTCTATCATAGACTTGTTGGGAAGTATAAAAGTCATTATCTTAAACTTTGAAATATTCACGAATCATATTTCTTATAATTCTTTCATCTTTGACCTACTTGCAATATTGTGCTAAAATTTCTACATTAACATTACAATTAGATGTTATACTCATCCAAATAGATTTGTGCATTATTTTCTCTGCTACAATGTGTAATTTGACTTCAATGGATTAAGTGGATTGTTGTAACACACTCGACCCCTAAGTACCCTTTCTAGGGATGGGGTATCAAAATTTCACTTACTTCAATCGTCTCAAATCATCTCTCTAAGGTCTCCATATTCTTCTACTCAACTGTAGCTCTCTAACGAATTTTACCATACTCAAAACCAAGTTGTGTATTGCAAGTTATGGTCTCCCGTAGTTCTTCGGGCATTATTAGTCATGGGCCACATGGCACCCATGTGGCTCCACCTAATTCATACCCTCCCCAAGTTCCTTCATCCATGGGGTAGGTTCATCCATCATCCAATCCAACAGTGGATCGTGATCCTCATTTAACACGCATGCTAAAGGGGAGTTCAATGTTCAACACTTCGGTGTTGAACACCCCTTTTTTCTTCTTGCGCGTATATCCTCCAGAGTCATAAATTTATGAACTCCTGAAGGAGCCTGAAATCTCTCCATGTGGCTCTGGCCTTCGAGCCTTTCGGCTTATCCATGACACTACACCCCAAACCTCTGGAGTCTCAAAATCCTGGACTCCCGAAGGGTCCACCCTCACATGTGGTGGTGTATTAAACACAGAGGAAAGGACAGGTGGGTCCCGAGTACTCCACCCATGAAATGGACCAAGAAAACATGTGCCAGGGGTGACACGCGACAAGGCATATATGACACACGACCCATACAATGGGTGACACGTGTCATGTTCTAATGGGCACATAGGCTCTACAAAACGTGCAAATCTAGGTAACACGTGGCACGTCAATCATGGTTCCACATCACCCTAGGTGACATCAATGTGCCAAGTCACCCTGAAATGAAAGCCTTCCAAGCCCTTCAATATCACGATCAAGGTGTGTCCACGTAGACCCCTGGATCTATGACCTCCATTACTTTGTAACTTCGATGTTCGAGGGATCCGTTGTGCAACTTCCTCCTTTCTCCAGGAGTGGTTAGTGTTGGGATGACCATGGTCTAGATCTAATGATCAGGGGAGATCTCGAAGGGTCCCTAGATCTATGACACTCGTCACTTCGCAGATCCACCCTTCGGGGGTTTTGGCGTGATGGTCGCTCTACTCTCTCAAAGTAGGAAGTCACCCAAGTACCATACACGGGCCCCTCCATTGGTTGATCGGATGGGTAAGAGTGGTTCTCAATGAACTCCCCATATACATGGCTCTCATCACTTCATAACTCTGACGTTCAGGGAGTTTGGTGCTATAACATCTTTGTTCTCCCGATGTAGGACTTCGTCGGACTTACCTCGGCGTAGATCTAATGGCCAAGGGGACTCTCGAATACCTTTGGATCGGTGGTTCTCTTTACTCTGGAATGGATAAATGGGACATGGTTTAACAGTGGGGCAGATCTATCTACCCTGGTTAGGGAAGCCGCCAGACGTTGGTCAAACTCATGGGTAACTGTAAAAACAGGTTGCCTTCGACTGGATTGCAAATGGTAAGGTCCTAGTACTCCGGAGCTCCGAACTCTCGGAGTTCCAAATCTAGAAATGATTATCTCCTTTCGAGCCTAGCGCAAGGTTCTCAGACGTTGGTCATATGGGTCCTCCGAAAAATCTCGTCAACTACGCACTAATCTCTTATCCGTGAATTGGTTAAGGACACGAGAAAGATCCCTCGGTCACATTAGTGAAAAGTCTAAAGGAGGCACTCTCATTCCATATAGTTCAAAATTTGTATTCCCGCAAAGGTATATTCGAGAGGTCAGCAGGACTTAAGCATTCAAGTTAATCCTACCCGAATATCTTGCAGACTCACGACCCATAACGCTCTTGCTGCTAAGTTGAGGTAAACAAAATACCATTCAAAAGCATGGGTTCATAGAAATACAATACACATTTATACCTTTATAATTCGATATAGAACTTAGCCATAGACATATATATATTCAATCATCATTTCCATTTCAATACACAGAGTATGAAAATACTTATCAGAAACTGGAAGTCGTGAAGTGACTACTGAAAGGGGTCCATATTTCCACCAAACCATAGGCACAACCATTCCTAAACTGATTTACCATTGGCCACCTTCATGTTATACCATGGTGATTTGAGAGAGACTCTTTCTTATTTCTCAGCAACAGTCATGGATGAAGGTTACTCTCCTCCTCCCACGAGATCTTGGCAACTAATTTTCTCTGTACCAAGCAAGGAGCTCTGCAACACGTACTTCTACAGTCACTCACCAACCTCATTTATCATCTTGGACTAAAAACCATGCCCGAATATTCTTTCTCCCAAAACGAGCTTATTTCTCAGTTCTTCCTCGAACCAGAGAGTTGCAAACACTCTTTTCTCTTCTTGAGATTGGTCTCTCAACTCTGCTTCCTAGTAGATCTTCCTCTGCCCACAAATTACCTCTTTTCTTTCCTTCCTCAACAAGGTTGTGTGGGTCCTAATCCCTAGCTCATGGTCAGGTCTAGAAGTCTTTCAAATGGGTATTCTACCCCATCTTCTCATTAACTCTTGAGGATGACTCTTCCATCTACCAATCTGACTAGTAATTCATTTTTGGGTCACAGGACTGTTCTGGGTCTAAGCCATTAAATCTAGTAAGGTACTGGTTTGTTGGGGATTCATATCAACCATTTCTAGTTCCCCTCACCATCTCTCTCATAACACCATGGTCTATCTTGGAAAACCCCCCTTTCAACAGTTATGCAACACTATCCATTTTCTATTAATAACAGAAAATACATACATTACCTTTTATAACAAAAGGTTCATCAAATCCATCATTCACACATATTTAATCTGCCACAACCTTTCGGCAAGTTATAGTTATATTTACAAATTGGAGTAAATAGGGGTATTACAATCCCCTCCCCCTTAAAGGAACATCTTCCTCGATGTTCTATTTGTCGATGTGCTCTATATGTACAGAAGTAAACAAAAATGGATATGCATGTTTGATGGAATCCTCCATTTCCCATGTAGCTTCATCTAGACCAAAGTGTTTCCATTGCACCTTGACCTGTGCAATGGTTATGTTCCTGAGTGGGGTTTCCTTCCTGTCTACTATGCATTGTGGTTCTGGCAAGAATTCTCCCTCTGGTTCCACCTATATCACAAACCAGTCAATTATATGATTAGAATCATGTATATATTTCTTCAATAATGAAACATGGAAAACATTATGTGCCTTCACTGTGTGAAGAAGTGCTAGTCTATATGCTACAGGTCCCACTCTATCCAAAATTTCAAAAGATTCGCAATACCGAGGTTCTAGCTAGGCACAAGCTCTCATCCTCAAGGAGATTTTCCTCGGTATAACTATGAGATATACATGATCCCCTGTTTTGAACTCTCTAGGAGTCCTCTTTCTGTCTGCATAGCTTTTCTTTCTATCCTGAGCTATTTTCAGATTCAACTTTATCTGAATTACTTGTTGTTCCATTTATTTCAACATGTTTGGCCGATTGTAATTTTATCTACTGGGTTATCCCAATTGATTGGATACTTGTACTGTCTACCATAGAGGGCCTCAAAAGGACTCATCTTCAATGACTCTTGATAGTCATTGTTGTAGGAAAACTATACCAGTGGTAGGTAGTCTTCCCACTTCTTAGGTTGATGCATTGCATGCATCCTTAATATGTCCTCTAACACTTGGTTTACCCTCTCTGTCTTTCCATCAGTTTGAGGGTGACAAGTTGTACTAAATATAAATTTAGTTTCAAAACCAGCGAACAAATATTTCCAAAAGCTTGAAGTAAATTTTCTATCTTTGTCAGATATGATCTCCTTAGGCATTCCATGCAACCTAAATATTTATTTCATGAAAATACTGGCAATATTTATTTCCTTGCAAGTTGTCTTGACGGGAATAAAGTGAACATCCTTCCTCAATTTGTCCACAACTACCATGATGGCATCAATCTGTTTGGCTGATTTTGGTAATACTGTGATGAAATACATGGAGATGGTTTCCCATTTCCATTCTGGGGTTGGTAGGGTCTGCAATAGACCTGCTGGAAGTTGGTGCTATGACTTAACATGTTAACATTCTAGACATTTAGCCAAGTAATCAGCTACATCCTTCTTCATTCCAGGCCAGTAGAATAGTTTCCTAGTGGTTGTGATCATCTTCTAATAACCAGGATGACCAGTATATGGTCTTTTGTGTAGTTCATCCATCATGAACCTCTTCAAGTCATCACAGTTCAGAATATACAACCTACCTTTGTAAGTTATCATGTTTTCATTTAGCAATTGATAACCTTCATACTTCAACCCTATGGGCTCTTGTTCTAAGTACAATTTTACAGTCTCAAAAAATGCATATGTTTCTTGTGCACTTTTGACTCTCTCCCTAACATCTGTTTCATAGGTGCTTATAGCTTCCAAGTGAATCACTTCCATACTTCAGCTAAGGGCATCAACCACCCTATTATAATTTTCCTTTGATATGTTTGATTTCAAAATCAAACTCACTAAGGGGAGCCATCCATCTAGCTTGTCTAGCATTGCGTTTTGGTTGATCAAACATATACCTCCACCCACTATGGTCTGTCATAAGAAAAAATCTTCTACCTAGGAGGTAATGCCTCCACATTTTTAAACGATGCCCTATGGGAGCCAATTCTATATCATGGGTCACATAATTGATTTCATGCTCATTCAATTTTTTGGATTCGTAGCAAATTACATGTCCTTCTTGCATAAGGACTCCTTTGAGTCCTTCCTTCCAGGTATTTGTACACACAAGGAATTCCTTGTTTGGGTTTGTAATATTTAGCACAGGTGCATTAGTTAGAAGTTGTTTCAGCTCTTGGAATATTTCTTCACATTCTGATTTCCAAAATAATTTAACTCTCTTTTTTCTAAAGGGAGGTGATTGGGAAATCAATCTTGGAAAATCATTTTATGAACCTCCTATAGTATCCTTCTAGGCCCATAAAGGATCTGATATCAGATACATCCTTTGGGGTAGGCCAATCCATAATGGCTCTGATATTGTCATGATCAATTGCCACTCCTTCAGAAATAACATGGCCTAAGTAATGGACTTGTTTCTGGAAAAGGCCACACTTACTAAACTTAACATAGAGCTAATGTTCTCTTAGCAATTGAAGCACTAGTTTGAGATGTTCTTCATGCTCTTTCCTATTCTTAGAATATATTAGGATATCATCAATGAAAACCAATAAAAAAATTTCTAAGAATTTACTAAGTACATTATTCATTAAGCACATAAAAGTGGTTGGTGCATTGGTTAGCCCAAATGGCACCACCATGAATTCATAGTGACCATATCTTATCCTAAAGGTTGTTTTGTGGATGTATTCATTCTTAATTCGGACTTGATGGTATCCAGACCTCAAGTCAATCTTGGAGAAAATTGTAGCACCCCATTTATTGGTCAAACAAGTCATTGATTCTTGGCAAGGGATACTTATTCTTAATGGTCATCTTATTGAGTTCCTTATAGTCTATGCACAACCTGAGTGTGCCATCCTTATTTTTCACAAACAAGGATGGTGCTCCCCATGGAGACACATTAGGCCAAATGTATCCTTTGTCCATCATTTCCTTTACTTGTAGTTTGAGCTCAACTAAGTATGGTGTGTTCATTCTATAGGGTGTTCTAGACACTGACACTGCTCTTGGTGCAAGTTCTATTGAAAAGTCAATATCCTTTCTTGGAGGTAGTCCTGGTACCTCTTCTGGGAATACATATTTATACTCTCTTAATATAGGATGGTCCTTTAGGCTTGGTATGTTTTCTTCAACAGAGTCCAACACTTGTATTGCATACAAAGGGCATTATTTTCTGTAATATTTCTTCAATTGAAAGGTTGATATTTGTCTCATTGAGACATGATTTTGAATCCCTTGTAGGGTTATCTTTCTCCCTTCTTCATCTTCACACTCCAAAGTTTTATTGTAACAATCTAACTTGGTCTTAGGAAAGGTTGATAAAAGAGAAGGTTTCATTCCTCTCTTCAGTAGAGGTTTAAATAAGCCTCTCGGGTAAGATAAGGTGTTACCCCTTTAAAATTTATCTAACAAGGTTTTTATGTGACTCGTTCATGATCCCAAGCAGGCCAAGTGTTGTAACCATTCTATGATGCCAATTTGTAACACACTCAAACCCTAAGTACCCTTTCTAGGGATGGGGCATAAAAAAATTTCTTACTTTAGTCATCTCAAATCATCTCTTTGAGGTCTCCATCCTCTTCTACTCAACCATAGCTCTCTAACGAGTGTTACCAGACTCAAAATCGAGCTCTGGATTACAAGTTATGGTCTCCCGAAGTTCTTCGGGAATTATAAGTCTTAGGCCACGTGGTGCCCATGTGGCTCCACCTCATTCGTACCCTCCCCAATTTCCTTCATCCATGGGGGAGGTTCATCCACTGTCCAATTCAACGGTAGATCATGATTCTCATTTAACACACAGGCTAGAGGGGAGTTCAACGTTCTGCACTTCAGTGCTAAACACTCCTCTTTCCTTCATGTACGTATATCCTCCAGAGTCCCGAATTTCCAAAATTCCAAAGGAGCCCGAAGTCTCTCCATGTGGATCTGGCCTTCAAGCTTTTCGGCTTATCCACGACACTACACCCCAAACCTTCAGAGTCTCGAGGCCCCGAAATCTCGAAGGGTCCACCCTCACATGTGGTGGCGTATTAAACACGAAGGCAAGGAAAGGTGGGTCCCAAGTAGTCCACCCGCAAAATAGACCAAGCAAACATGTGCCAGTGGTGACACGCAACAAGGCAGAGATGACATGTGACCCCTACAGTGGGTGACATGTGTCACTTTATAATGGGCACATAGGGTCTGTGAAATGTGCAAATCTAGGTGACACGTAGCACGTCAATCATGGGTCCATGTCACCCTGGGTGATGTCACTATGCCACATCACCTCAAACTGATAGGTTTCCAAGCCCTTCGATCTCATGGTCAAGGTGTGTCCACGTAGACCCCTGGATCTAAGGCCTCTGATACTTTGTAACTTCGGTGTTCGGGGGATACATGGTGCGACTTCCTCCTTGCTCCTGAAGTGGTCAACATCGGGATGACCATGGTCTAGATATAACAGTCAGGGGAGATCCCAAAGGGTCCCTAGATCTATGACACTCGTCACTTCATAGATCCGGCCTTCGGCGGTTTTGGCGTGATGGTTTCTCTACTCTCCCGAAGCAGAAATTCACCGAAGTATCGTACATGGTCCCCTCCGCTGGTTAATCAGACAGGTAAGAGGGGTTCTCAACGAACTCCCCAGATCCATGCCTCTTATCACTTTGTAACACCGATGTTCGGGGATTTTGGTGCTATAACATCTCTGTTCTCCCAAAGTAGGACTTCACCAGACTTACCTCGGCGTAGATCTAATGAACAAGGGGACTCTTGAATACCTTAGGATATGCGGCTCACTTTACTCCGTGATGGATAAATGGGTCAGGGTTTAAAGGTGGGGCAGACATATCTGCCCTAGTTAGGGAAAATTCTAGACGTCGGTCAACCTTGTGGGTAACCATAACAATAGGTTGCCTTCAACCGAATTGCAAATGGTAATGTCGTAATACTTCGGAGCTCTGAATCCAGAAAGTCTTAGCTCCTTTCGATCCTAGTGCAAGGTTCCCAGACCTTGGTCATATGGGTCCTCCAAAAACTCTCTTGGTCTACGTGCTAATATATTAACCATGAATTGGTTAAGTTCTGAAGGAGGCACCCTTATTCCATAGAGTTTGAAATTGGTATTCCCACGAAGGTATATTCGAGAGGTCGGAAGGACTTAAGCATTGTAGTTAATTCTACCTGACTCTCTTGCAGACTCACGATCCATAACTCTCTAGCTGCTAAGCTTAGGTAAACAAAAAACCATTCAGAAGCATGGGTTCATAGAAAGAAAATATACATTTATACCTTAATCATTCGACATAGAACTTAGCCATATATATATATATATATATATATATATATATATATATATTCAATCATCATTTCCATTTCAGTACACAGAGTATGAAAATACTTATCAGAAACTGGAAATCGTGAAGCGATTGCTGAAAGGGGTGCTTGTTTCCACCCAACCATAGGCACAACCACTCCTGAAAAGATTTACGGCTTGCCACCCCCGAGATAGACCATGATGCTCTGAGAGAGACTTGTTCTTTTTTCTCAACAACAATCAACAAAGGAGGTTACTCGCCTCCTCCCACATGATCTCGGCAATCGGTTTTCTCTATACCAAGCAAGGAGGTATGCAATAATTAATTCTACAGTAACTCGTCATCCCCATTTATCATCTTGGACTAAAAACCCTACCCGTAACTTCTTACACCCAGAACAAGCTTATTTCTCATTTCTTCCTCGAACCAAAGAGTTGGAAGCGCTATTTTCTCTTCTTGAGATTGGTCTCTCGACTTTGCTTCCTTGCAGATCTGTTGTTGGGTATGTGTTATATTATTTGCATGTGTGTGTGTGGGCACGTCAGATATGACAACTGCGTCAGACAACTACATGTGTGTCAGGAAATTTCCTAGGGAGGGGTAGTTATGCCCCCCCCTGGTTACGCGTAGTGTTCGGCAACAGGCGATAGCCCGGGGCAGCGCCCCGAATTATTTTTTTTGGGCGGTTTTTGCTATTTTTAGCAGTTTTGTAAATTAATCCCGGATTAAGGGATTAGGGTTTTGGTATCTATGAAATACCTAAAAACATTGTATATATTGTATGGTGAATGGTGAAATGGATATAATGAATATACGAAAGGTTTTCAAGATGGTAAAAACTTTGAGCTATGGAAGCTATGGAAGCTCAAGATGGAGGACCTTCTTGTATACAAAGAACAACGGGTCACTGTGGATCCTAGTACATAGACTACTGGTACATCGTCTACTAGCACACAGGCTACTAGTACACAACCTACTAGTACACAAACTACTAGTACAACAACTACTGGTATGTCGAAGGAATATTGGAAGAAGTTGGATAGAAGAGCAAGGAGTATTATTCGACTCTGCCTGGAAGATTCGGTTTTGTTGAATGCCTCGAGAGAATATACAACCAAGGAACTATGGGATAAGTTGGGGAATTTGTATCAATCAAAGTCCCTGGTAAACAAGTTGTTTCTTCGAAAAAAGTTGTATCATCTTAGGATGGAAGATGGAGATTTTGTGACAGAACATCTAAATGCCTTTAATACTCTGGTAAGTCAACTTGGATCTATTAATATTATGATTGCAGAGGAAGATAAGTGTATTACTTTGTTATGTTCTTTTCCAGACTCTTGGGATAATCTGGTTGTAGCAATAGGTAGTACCACTCAATCTACATTGAAGTATGAGGATGTAGTTGCATCCTTGTTATCTGAAGAGATGAGGTGAAAAGGCATGGATGGTCACAACACAGATTCTTTATTTGTAAGAGGGTGTACACAAGACAGGAACCTTGTTAAGCCTTCAGGGTGGAGATCTAAATCTACAAGTAGATCTAATTCTCCAGGAAAATCTTTGAGGAAATGTTGGAAGTGTGGTAAAACATGGCATTATAAGAAAGATTGCAAGTCTAAGAAGGTTGATAAACCAAAGCGATCTGATAGTACCTCTTCCACAGAGGCGAAAACCTGCACTGAAGAAGGAGGTGATGTTTACTTGGCATCTACAAGTACACATTCATACCGTGATGTATGGTTAATTGACTCAGGTGCATCATACCATATGACTCCTCACAGGGAGTGGTTTTCTGAATATGAAAAATACGATGGTGGTGATGTGTTCCTAGGAGATGACTTGACAAAAAAAATCTTGGGACGTGGAAGGGTTAAATTGCTGCTAAAATATAGAAGGATTAGAAATCTCCCTGGGGTTCTGCACATTCCAAAACTAGCCAGGAGCCTAATATATATAAGAAAGATGGATGATGCAGGAGTGGATACTGTATTTGGAAAGAACACTTGCAAGATGGTACGAGGAGAAATGTTGTTGATGAGGGGATTTCGGTGTGGAACTTTGTACAAGTTACTGGGAAGAACTTATACTAATGGGTGTAACAATTCTATTGTCCCTGAACAAAGAAATAAAGAAGACAAGACCAATATTGTCCCTGGAAAGAAGACCATGCTGTGGCATCAAAGACTGGGACATATTGGAGAAAAGGGCCTTGGAACACTACACGGTAAAGGTATGGTTGAAGGTATGTCTAATTGCACTCTGGATTTTGATTTCTGTGAACATTGCATATATGGTAAACATAATACAGTAAGATTCCCATCTGGTGCTACAAGAGCAAAGGGGATCTTAGAGTTGATACACAGTGATGTGTTTGGACCTGTTCTTGTTCAATCACTAGGTAAATTTGTGTATTGTGTTTCATTCATAGATGATTTTTCAAGGAACACATGGATTTATTTTCTTAGAAAGAAATCTGAGGTATTTGATAAATTTAAAGAGTTTAAGGCTC
>JZKD02S1672864.1:35729-52526 GCA_000966675.3 Picea glauca | reverse complement strand
TCAAGTGTACAAGTGAAGCATTGGAGGGCCCCCTTTGCCAAACTAGTACACTCTTCCTTTATGTTCTTTTCAAGTAATCTTTGATACATGTTTTAGATTAGATCTTGTTGTAGATGAGTTTATTCTTTGTTGTAGTTATATAATTCCATAGTTAAGTAGAATGCTTAATGTTTCTAAGCCTTAATGCTGAATGATTTCTTGAATAAGAATTCAATGTGTAGTTTGCTTTCAAGCATTAGGATAATCATGAATGTTTTTTGAGTTATTTACGCTTTCAGTACTTCTGATTTAATTTGATGATAGTTGTTAATGAATGAAAGAAGACAATGAATGCATCTCTTGAATAAGAGTTTTGTCCTTCTAGCATTAATAAGCCTTAGAACTAGTTCGAACATCTCTTGAATGCTTACTGTTGATACTCTTTAGGAAAAAAATTGCTAATTACTGTTATGCGATCTATGAATAGGACTTCTGAACAGAAGCTTAGCATCTCTTCCATATTTAGCCCTTAGAATAGGTTTTGGTTTATTCCCATTAAAGAATAAAAGTTATCTCTAAATCCATATATTTTGGATGTACCTCGAAGTCTTACAAACATCGAATTAACAATCATTTGCACTCTAATTTACATCAGTAGATTGGAGCCTAACAATAAGTATCCCACCAGTCTTTAACATGGGGAACGACCTTGAGGAGTGAAAAGTGATCTTTTCCCTATCGAAAAAATTGTGGACTGAAAAATATCCTTTGAGTAGATTCAACCATTTATATACAACATCCGCATCTATCGGTCCTCCAAATAATGGAATATCAAAATTTACCTATACCTTGAAGGGGGTTTCATGGCTACTCGATGAACATGATTCTCCCATGGAAAATCGTCTAACGATCTGCGTGAAGTTGTCCATCATTTCGTTTCTTTGTCGCACGAGGGCTTCCTCGAGAAACATTTTAATAGGATCTCCTACTCCATCATATTTATTTTCGTCTCCCATGGTTTGTTGTCTGGCTTAGCACGATCGATATGGTAATGGATCGATTGGTTCGAGTCCCAAATTCTTGTACCCAGACCTTGTCGGGGACATGCACGAAGAAAATTAAATGAAGAGCAGACCACTTTGATACCACTGATCCATATTTAGGAGCGGAACAAACTGATTAAGAGACTGAATATCATAAACACAGATATAGGAAGAATAACACAAATATCTAGTGAACAATATCTTCTATTAAATAATGAAATAGGTTGAAACTGTAAAACTACAAAACTGAAACTTTCTCAAATGGTGGTAGCTATCTATGAGAAGAGATGTGGTTTCTACGCGCATCCATCTGAGCAGAGTGGATTACAATGAGCCTCTAGAGGCCCTTTTCATATTACTCATGAATTCCAAATCCCTAGACATCCAAAGACCTAACCCTAGAAGGTGAAACACCAAAACTCATGTGGGCCCTATGGGTAAGTTGGTGTAATTTGGTACCTCAACTTACTAGGGTTGTAACTTTTGCATACGACCTCCTTTTTAGGCGCGTGATAGCCCGTTGGAAAGGTCTTTTAGAGAAATACACATTCCACCATCATACTATGACTCTCTTTGTATTATGTCTATGGAGAGTAAAAAAACAATGTTTAGGGACCCAAAACAGCCCTAGAAGTACAACAAGATGTGTTGACATGAAAACATACAAAATAAGCCAGTTGGATTAGGAAAGAGGCCACCTGTATCCACCTAGAGAATGTGTGGGGATTCAAACAACCCCAGAAGGGTAGAACTCACAATTATAAAGTAGTACAGAAGGACGTGTTGAAGTAAAACGGACACGAGGAGCCAGTTGGAATAGGTGGGTGGCCACCAATATCCACCTGGATCAACAGGTTCATTGATATGATCATGTTCGTGAGAAAATATTTTTTAAATGATCATGAGATGATATTTTTAAAATGTTTTAATAAGTATTTAATTTCAACATTTATCTTAAAAGAGTATTTTTCAAATTGTTTAATTAATATCCAATTCAATGTACTAATAGTTTTGGAACTATGTCAAAGTGAGAATCCCATGAATAGTATTATCATTGAGGAGGATCTTGTGGAAGTGTCAGTTGTCCCTTCTTGAATCATATTATTCAAGTTGAGGTGGATCTCGAGGAAGGTTCTACTGACCCTTCCTTGTTCATAGTATTTTGTTGTGGGAGAGCATGGGAAGGGTCATTCGACCCTTCCTCATGATCAATTATCTCATCAAGGGAGATCTTGGGGAAGGGTTAGTTGACACTCCTTCATGCATAGTATTGGAATCATGAAGGATATCATGGAAGTGTAGGGAAACCCTTTCTAAAGAATAGTATCCACATCAAAGGAGAAGCCAAGGAAATATTTTTTAACCCTTTCTTGATCATAATATTCTCATTAAGGAAGAGATAGAGGAAGGGTTAGTTTACCATTTCGTGACCATAGTAATGATGTCAAGGAGGATCACAGGGAAGGGTATTTCGACCCTTTTTGAATCTTAGTATCTACATTGATGGCGAGCTCAAGGAAGGGTTCATCAAAATTTTTTCTATCATACTATTTTCATCATGGGGATAATGGGGAATGGTCATCTAACCATTCCTCAATCATAATTCTCTCTCTGAGGGATTACCCGATGAAGGGTTAGCAGACTCTTTTTAGAACATCATACTTTCATTGAGGGTTAGCATGAGGAAGGTTTGGAAAATACTTCCTTGAGAATGATAGTTTTTGTATGGTAGCATGGGAAACTATTAGCAAATCCTTTGTCATGCATAGTATTCTTATTGATAGGTAGCATGGGTAAGTTTTGACCAAGAAAAACATGTTGAACAACACATATATATAACATAATATTTACTCAAAACTTCGTCAACCAATACAACCACTTGAATATTAGTCAACTAATAGACCAATGGATCAATAGGAAAAAGATATAGAACTGTACTACTATATAATCAATGATATACATCTATAGGAAGTGCATAAGAACCTATTCAAATTTCCATTACTAGTCATCAATCTAACCACACTCAACCCTGGTAGTCTACACTAGGTAAAAATTTTGTTTATCAAGCCTATTTTGCAATGACCTATAACAAGTGCTACCATCATTCCATGAATTTCAGTTCCTAGACACATTCCTTTGATCTCTATGATGAGGATATTGCTATGGTACATAACTATGTTTCTATTGAACAAAAGGTGTAAGATTAGATTCCTACTCAACCAAGGGTGGAAGGTAACTCTACAAATCAAGAAAAATGGTTTCCAATTTAAAAAAAATAATTTTCAACCAATATCATCATATGCATCATCACGAGCATCTATAGAATAATTAGTTTAAGAGGGGTTTTCAAACACACCATTATAATCCTACAATCTCTACATAGTCTCATATTTCTTAGTCATCTACGACAACAAAATACTATAATATTTATTTAAATCACGTTATTCATCAAACAACCAAATATTATCTACCTAAAGGGGAGAAACTTCCTCATGTAGCTCATCAACAAAGACCTGCAAGAATGAAACCTTATTCTCAATCTATTAATGGTATCCTTCAATCCTCTGTTATATTTCAACCATTAAGAAACACAAATTTGAAAGGAAACATTGTATTTACAAAGGATATCATTGTATCCCTCCAATTTATTTAAAAATAATTCAAAGGAACCCAGATTAAAATCTTTAACTAGGTAAAAAATACACACTCCAATGTGTAGTTACACTTAATACAACATTAATATACCAGAAAAATAATAAATCCCCTAAGGATATAGGTCCCTAATATTTAATTTAAATTATGGAAAGCAACACAACAACAACATGCTACCTCCAATGCTCATATAACCAAACAATACCAATATATACTTCCAGCGTGATAATGCAACTAAGAGGTTATAGAATCTTCTACAACAATGACATTACCAATTAGTTAAATAAATCATACCAATAACAAGCATTGTTTTCAATGCTTCAAACACCATAAACATTAATATATCTTATTCAATGTTATGAAAACATCTAGATTTTCTATAAAAAAATACTCAAGGATTTGAACCTTGGTCTAGCTAATACAACAATGGACTTCAATAGTCAACATGACCTAAATTCTCTAGGGGAGTTACTACTACATTCTATAAGGAAACTAGTACTCAACTGATTTGCCAATAATATCTTTCAATGTATCATTAACCCAATTGACATGCTAGTCAAGTTTAGTCATGATCAAAATGTTCTTTCAAACATAGTTCAAACACTTGTAAAACCAATGATCCCTCTTGTAACTCAAATGATCCATCTTCCATTCAATTGGTTCTCCTCCTTTGACATGGGATTTAGTCAACCATGACCACATATATGATCAATGGATCCAAACTCCATTATTTCATAAATCCATCTCTTTTCAACAAGCAATGAAATTGGGGGAAAGACGAGCTAGTCAACACAATCAATAGAGAACATGTATTACTTAATTGTATATGCCACTAAAGTTCATGAAAACTCTGCATACAATCCCCATACTATATAGCTCCTTCAAAAACAACATTTAATCAAATAGTCATATGTTCAAATCTCCTCAAAACTAGCTAAGGAAAGACAATGCATCATACACAAGATCATTTTGTAGCTTCAACATACTATCTTATCCATTACAGACTTAGACATATCAATGATTTTGAAAAGAAAAAAATAACACATGCACAACCTTTTCATATTAAACATAAAATATTATGTTTATCTTGAAAATGTTTTTATATCAATTTATTTCATTTAAAAATAAAAAATGTTGATTATTTGTAGGTAAAAATGTTAAGTCTTATTTTTTTTTTAAGTAAAAAGGCAAGTTCTGTTATATTAATATTGCAAAATTACAGAGTTCTATTGAAGTGCCAACTATCCCGCCTAGAAAGGAAACCGAGACGGTTGGCCATTCCATGCCACTTTCCAAACTCAAAATTTCAGGCTGTCATCCTGCCCGAAGGAAACCAGGACGCATGGACAACTTTAGTATTAGTCTGTTCTTCACTACGCTACCGCTATCATTGCTACAAGATAACTGAGCTACAACTCTGCTTTGCAACAAAAGAAAAAAGTTTCTAACTATAAGCATGCAGGAAAACCTTTTAACCGGTGTCCTCATAATCGTCTCCATTCTTGTCGCGTCTTATTGGAATTGCGTAGACCTATGCGCAAGTGGGGCATTGGTGTCTTGGTGTAGTGCTGGAGTAGGCGGCATAAATCATATCCAGACGTTGGTTGATGCGGATAGCCCTGAAAATTTGGCCGTCCACCATGCTGCATACATCGAAGATTAATTCCAGGTGCTCCAAGTGAAGAAATGGTGGTTGGTCCTGCGAGTCTTGCGGAGTGGAGGAGAGGGGAGCTTTCATCTGTGCGTCAGCCTCATCCTAGTGCTCTCGCTTCCTATTCTGTTGCGCCATTTCCTCAGGAGGTTCATTGGTTGTGATATGGATGTTTCCTTCTATGCCTTCCTGTATCTCTTCCTCCACGAAGCAAGGTGTAAATTCCTCAGCTGGAGTGTCCCTGGGACCGTGTGCCGCTCTTGGAGTAGGGGTTATGGCATCCTTTCCGAAACAAGCGGGGGGATCCCAATTGTCCGGAACCGTGAAGAGGAGGTTCTCTGAGTAATTATGGATAGATTCCTCCGGATTAATCTCCTCTACATATACGATGGGAGGCGTTTCAATTCATCTGGACTTCTTGGGTCTCCTCCTGCTAGCTAGAGCCAATTCTCTTTCAATTTTTTTCTGCCTCTTCCTATGTGAGTCAGCCGCATACCAAGCAGCGCCTCTGCGAGGTCGCCCCCCTTGCTCTTGGCATGCTTAAAAACAAAGCTATTGTCCGAATACCAGCTGAAAGGGTGTCTCTATTCCTGCACCTCGAAGGTTCATCCTTCGACTCTGCAACCTTCAAATACATCACAAAGCCTCCAAGGTTGTTGATAAGGACGAATATGATATCTATGGCCATTAAGGCTGTGGTCTTAATGCATTGATCAGCCGTCCTCCTCGTGCGAGTGAGAGGACTCGTCATTTGGTGAAGGCTGCCTGGGTTTAATCCCATCATAAATGGCGAGGATATGGGAGCTGGTGGCAAGCATTTATGGCACCACCCGACTCTGATCCACGTGTCCTTCCCTCTCCGCGTGGCACCCCATCTGAGGGTTGGAGATCACTGTTGGTAAGAGATTGACATTGCTCTGAGATGTCTGAGTCTTCAGAGCTATGTGCTTCCCAGTGTATATGTTCTGTCTCCTTTGTTACTCCTTCATTTTCCAGGCAATCCGCTACCCTGTTTGCCTCTCTCTTCATGTGAGAAGGGGTGATGCTAAGGTTAACCCTTAGGAGGCCAAAATGTCAAGTCTTATTGGTCCAATTCAAGGAGACTTATTTTTTTTTAAAGTAATATTTGACTTTGACATTGGCGAATATTTAGAAGTGCAAGATGGTGATTTTTATCGTTCCAATTTATTATCAATGTCACACAATTGTGTATTATTCTAATCATTTATTTTGTGTTGTGTAATTGTACACTATTCTGTGTGAAGAAATACGCATATAATATATTTTCTTTAAAATTAGAGATGATATACTATGTTTATTTTCAAAATGTTTTTATATGATTTTATTCCATTTTGAATTTTTTAAAATGTTTTTTGGTAGCTTCAAATTCCAAGGCTATCTTTTCATTAAAGTTAAATATGAGATGTTATTTTCTCTTCAAAATGTTTTTTTATCAATTTTTTTATTTCTTTTCATTAAACTTATATAATTTATATATGGGATGTTAAGTTTATTTTCAAAATGTCAATGTCTCAATTTATTTCATTTTAAAATTAAGGTTATCGTTTTATTGAAGTTATAGATTATGTTAGGTTATAGGCTAAAGGTTCTACAAAATGATAATTTTTTCTAGGAATATTTATCTGAAATTCGGCGAGAAATTATTGGATTCGTATATTTGAATAATTAGTTATGTATAATCCCAGTACCCCGAGAGTTTTTCAGCATGCTGGATCCATTTTTGCATTCAAAAATAGATTTTGAACAACAAAAATAGTGATTCATGTAAATTTATATCGTCAGATTCCAACAAAAAAAGCCATTTCGTAGAACAACTAGCCAACGCCTTATGTTAGTGTTGAAAATGATTTTATATCAATTTATTCTCTTTTGATTGAGAATATTTAAAAGTTCAATATGGTGATTTTATATAAAATTTATGATTAGGAGGTTGGTTGCATGTAATAATTGGGCCATTTAGGGAAAATATTTAAAAGTTCATGATTCTTAGGTGGAGGGTTTCTTGGTTGGAGGATTGCACGATTGGTTGGAAAATTTCTTAGGTGGAGGGTGGAAGAACTATTTTGAATTGATATAAATCCCCAAGTAATAATAAATAATAGACCATTTAGAGAATATTTAAAAGTTCAATATGGTGAATTTTATATAAAAGTTATGCTTTGTTAGTGAATTCCACTCAATAGGAAACTTTGTTTGTTGTTGTAACTTAGAGGAGAATTCCCACATAATAGAGAACCACTTAGAGAATATTTACAGGTTCAAGATGATGATTTTTATATTAAATTTATATTTTGGTGGAGAATCTTATACAATATCACACTTTGTTTTTTTATTGTAGTCACACCTCTTCATTGCAAATTACATTGATCTAGATGAGCCAACAACTTGTTAAAGTTTATATATATATATAATTTATCGCACTCATCTATTATATCTATTATATCAAGGAGACAAACAACTTGTTAAAGTGAAAGGATATAAATTTTATTATTAGATGAGGAGATTTTGTTTGTTCAAGTAAATAGAAAACCCCAATATTGGAGAATATTTAAAAGTTAAAAATGGTGTTTTTATATAAAATTTAGGGTTTAGAGGAGAGTTCACAAGTTAAAGTTATAGTACACCACACCATTTGGAAAATATTTGAAATGTCAAGATGGTGTTTTTTTCTATAAAATTTATGCTTTTCTAGAGGGTTGCAAGAAATAATCCATTTGGAGAGTAATTAAGAGTGCAAGATAATAATTTTCATATAGAATGTATGTTTTAAAGGAGAATCCACATCTAATAGAAGATCATTTGGAGAAATACGTATTAAACAAAAATACGTGAATGTTACATCATAAATCGAGAAAAATGATTCACACTTTATTTGTAGTTATAACTTTTCATTATGGAACTCACACTTTATTTGTAGTTATAACTTTTCATTATGGAACACACTAATTGGCATTATCCATTTTTAACCTTTCTTCTATGAGATATGACTACATGTGCTTTTAAGTGGATGGACATGATGTCTTTGAATTGTTATTTTTTCTCATTTCAAATGAAGAAATTTGAAGCTTTCGTTTTGTTAGTTGATATGTGTATATCACATATAGTCAAGTAACCATTCTCTTAATATTGCAATAGGACTAAGACAAATGTAACATAGTAACCATCCATTAGGATTTATAGAGATCAACATTTTTAGTAATTAGTATATTTTACTAATATTTTTTTTTATGTGTTACAATGCTTTATATGATTAATAAAATATGATTTTTTTATATTTTGTTATGTTTGATAAATTTAATTGTATTTGTAATTTTTATGGTATTTCCATATAAATAAAACTTAATTAATTAAAATTAACCAATGAATTTTTTTTATATGTAATACATATAACATAAATGTTAAATGTAATACGTATAACATATATGTTATATGTAATATGTATAACATATAATTAACCAATGGAAATTTTTATAAAGGTTGATTTGCATATTCAAGTCATATATATATGTGTGTGTGTTTATTATTTTGAAATTTTTTTATGTCTAAATTAAAGTAAGGCTTGTGAAAACTAAAATAATGCTAAATTCAATTATGGAACTGTGTTGAATATTAAATAGTTTGGGTAAAGGTTTTGAAACATTGTATTTAATAGTAGCTGTAATTGTAGAAACACAATTCTTATGGACAACTTCATGGAAAATAATCTACGGGACAAGTAATCTATATGACCATGAAAAAATAGATATAATTACAAAGACTTGTATTTATGTACAAGCATATTTCTCATGGATGAATCCATGGAAAACATTATATTGGAGAAAGAAAATATCTATGAAATTGTGAAGACATATAATTATGAAAACATGAATGACGTGTACTTCTAGGTGACATGTAATCCATTTTTAAAAATTTGAATGATATATATTAAATGCATTTGAAAACTGAATGCAAAATTGGAGTTTATAAAGTGAAAAAATCTAATCTATATGTGCTAATATAGAATTCAAAATTCCAAAATTAGATTCTAAAAGTGCCATTATCATATTCCAAATTTGCAAAATCAAATTTTGAAAGTGCCCATATTGGTTTTCAAAAGTGCAAAATCAGATTCTAATAGCTCCAATATCAATTTTTTTAAGTGTAAAATCATATCTCGAAAGTGTCGTTATCATATTGTTCCGAAAGTGCCAATATGAGGTTCAAAAAGTGTAAAATCTAGTTTGAAAAGTACCAATATCGAATAAAAAAGTGCACTTTTGAAACTCAGTATAAACACTTTTCGAACCATATTTTGCATTTTAGAAACACTAATTTGTTACTTTAGAAACATTGTGTTTGGATTATCTTCAAAGGGGATTAGAGTAGAATTGATCCAAATATAATGAAAAAGTGGTTATATATAAATTTCAAATTTAAAACTTGAAATTGTAGATATTATTTATACTTGTAAGTTAGTGAACTTCATGATGAATACAATGTTCCTTGGTATTAAAGTCTTGATCATCCACAAGTGACATATACTGCATAATTTTGAATAAATATATGTATATGATATTTCAAGACTAAATATATAAAATTTGATTGTCAAAATTTAAAATCAATGAACTAACATTAAATTTCCACATGCTTACATACCTCACCCATGGACCATGGTTGTTGAGTAATGATTTCCTAACATATTTATCCATAGGTAGATTCATATCATTCAAGGACCAATTAGTCCATATCTTTCAACTCATTATCTATAATTCTGACAAAACCCATGAAACAATGTATTGAGTGATTGTGGCCTCTTGCTTAGGTTGATTTCTACCCCTACCAAATTAGTCGCAACACTCTTCGTGATATGATCCCTTTTGCATATGTTGATTGGGATGTAATATTTAATTCTCTTGAAAGTGAAACTATCCTAGGGAGTCAAGGTACTAAGAGTGTAACATCCCGCTCTTGCGCACACTGAGCGAACCTATTCTTTGAGGACACTTGCTCGCAAGTGATCTGGATTATTATACTATTAAGCATTTGATTATGATTATGAGGTGTTATGGGTTGACAACATGGTGTTTTTCTCCATTGACATAGGCAGGTGCTATTCACTCGCTTTTTACTGAGTGTGCAGGATTATGGACCTTGAGGATGCAGAGGCATCGATGGAAACCCTTTGACTCTAGATCGAGTCTGGGAGTGGACTATTGGGGTTTGATTGTTTTATATATGATATTTGTGCATCTGATTAGATGATATGATTATGGATATATTTCTAACATGATTCGTTGATGATGCAGGCTGACGATAGCTTGCTGACCAAACTCACATGTGGAGTAGAGGGGTCATGCACGACTACGAGAGATGTTGAGGGAGAGGTGTGGAGAACAACCCTGCCACGGCCTATTACCACTCCCGTCGTGGCTCGAACTGTAGCTTAACGACTACCTAGTTCGAGAGGACCCGCGATGCCATGAGGGTAGACTGCGACAGTCGTTCACGATGATTCTAAGGGGTGCGTAATAAGGCAAGGGCCTTATTCCTTTGAGGCCCTTAGTCTCCCACAAGATCACTTGGCGAAGTATTGACTCCAATGGTTATTGATGTCTACCAAGTCAGTCAAGAGGCGAGTGCCACCTTTGAAGCATGTGGTGCGTCCTGAAGGGCACGTCGCACAAGAAAAATGGAAAGAGGCGAGTGACACCCTTGGAGGACGTGGTGCGTCCTGAAGGGCACGTCGCGTAAGAAAAATGGAAAGAGGCGAGTGGCACCCTTGGAGCACATACTACATCTTGAAGGGCACATCGCGCAAGAGAAACATAAAGAGGCGAGTGGCACCCTTGGAGCACCTAGTGCGTCCTGAAGGGAACATTGCGTTGTTATTTAATAATTGGATAAACCTAGATGGATTTCGAATGAATAACGTGTTAAGGATGATTTAAAATTTTTCCCCTAATAAAATGTTGCCCAGCCTAGGAAAATAAAGTCTAGGTCTAAATTATACTTGTGATAAAAAAGTTATCTATTTATTTAAAAATAAATATGTATATAAAACTAAAAATAAAATAAATAATAATGATAATCTTCATTAATCTTGTGACAAGAAGGGGGTAAGCAATTAAATTGATTTGTAAAAATATTTTGGTAAAAAATTTAAAAAAGGGGAAATAATTGTTTTACTATATTATGCTAATTAAAATTTATTCAATAAAAAGAAAGAGGGAAAAAGGGATAATTTTTTGCACATGCCTTTTTTATTTTAAATAATAAAAAAATAAATAGGGAAATCTAAATTAATTAGGAAACTAGGAAAAAGCAGGAAACATAAAAAGAAAGGGGAAACACATGGAAAAAGCAGAGAGTCTAACTTAGAAAGGTATCTAGCATTAAAGAACTTTCTAATTTAAAAATCAACTAGTAAATTAATGAGGGGGAAAGTCATTAAAACTTGTATGGGAATATGGGGACACCTAGGAGCGATTCTAGGATTGACTTGCGTGGGTGAGGGAAAGGAGGGTAATTAATTAATTAATGAAATTAATTTATGGAGGAATGAAGGGGATGGGTGACACATGTATGGGGAGGATTTTTATGAATTAAATTATTAAACATTAAATTAAATGAGATTTTGGGAAAGTGAAGGACTTCGAAACTCTATATAATGAAGGGAGGAGAAGGATGAAGGGGTCTTCTGTTTGTGTAACGTTACGCTGCAAAAATTTATACTTGACTGACTTATCTTGTGGGAGTTGGGATTCCCATCTCGGTGAGGAGTGGTAGCTCGACCTTGTGAGGCGAGATGGGAGCTAGTTGATTCTTTGGTTAGTGTGAGTGGCCCCTTTGTGGCTCGGGGGGATAAGGGGGAAGAAGAGTACCCGTAGCGTTGGTTGGGAGGTACCGGTGAAGTCTCATTGGTCAGCGAGCGGGAGCTGCACAGAGTGCGCGGGAAAACAACTCTGAGCGGGCTACTTGGGATACGACACGCTTCCCTTATTTTTACATAGTAGATTGTTAGTATGATTTATGCTTTTAGTTCGGTATTTTGTTTGGGTAAAGAAAATGATGGTATTAGTGTTTATTTGTTAACTGATTTCCCCATAGCCGTAAGCTCGTCATTGATTGATTCCCATGGCTTCGATCCCTACATGTCTTGAGCGTCCTGTGGTTTATTGATTGTGATGCTTGCAGATTGTTTTTGCCCTTGTCCCTAGCTCATCAGTCCACGCCTGAGAAATCGGCCAGGAGCCTGATCTACGTTCGTTGCTTCGATGTTAATAGAACTATGGATCTCAATGCCCTGCTTTTTTGTGCATGCATGATGAGTGAAGGATGTTCTGCCAGTCGTCTATCCCTGTTGATTGTTCTTGTTGACTTTGGTCTTTGCGCTTCTCGTGAACAATTACCCTCTGCCTTGTTCATCTTCGTTCCCTGCATTTTACTTCTACGCTTTAATTTAATTGAGAATGATTTTAGCGTATGTGTGTTCTCTTGTGATATCCCCCTTCACCCTGTTTTTACACAGCATTTGGGTAAGGATTTCTATGGTTTAGAATGGATGCCATTGTGATTTGGTTATGGATTGAACAACAATTGATGATTAGCGATATTGTTATTACTATGCATTTGATTAGCGAGTCGCACCTTAACAAGACAAGGTTTCAATAACTCTGCGTTCTTTATCGAATAACTATGCATTTCATGGATTATTAAACAACCAGTTAATTGCAGTGATTTTGTATTAATGGTTAGTAATTGATTCAATGTTGGCGAATGAATTTTTAATGGAATCATTTCAATTTATTAGTTTATTATGACAGTGATTCTTTAGATATGGTATATGTTCGATCTTGTTGCCTGCATTCTCCTATGGTTGCTCTATCTGCGACATCTTTGTCTGTGATCTTATATGCGTTTTTTTTTCTTGGCTAGTCATTGGTTGGGAGTCATGTTGCATCGTAAGGTGTGTGACCTCGATTTTAAAGACCTGTTGAAGGCATAGCAATCGCAGATTTTTTGTATAGATGGAAAATTGTTTTAAGCATTTAGGCAAGCATGATGGCAGTGAGACCCTTGTTGAGTAATAGATAGGTCGTTGGTTTAAATGACAAGGTTAAGTAATTGGCATTGTATATTCTTGATAGAACAGCTTATGCCTTTCTGGTATGCCTTGTGATTCCCTCAACCTGTGAATTAATGATTTGTTTACCTGTTCTCCCTCTTGCCCCATTCTATTTTACCTTTTTGCCTCGAGCCTTCATAGCCTTCATGCGACTTTTGTTGACGGAATAACCTCACCCTTTGACATCGTCCCTTCACAATTCAAGCCTGCATTTTTTTTTGGGATTGGTCTTCTAATTGTTATGTTGGGGCACGATTCCCTGCGTCTTCTCCCAGAATGATGTCAGTTGCTTTATCTTAGAATTAGGTTCCTGCACGGACGATTCTTCACCGGTGGTTGAATGCCTCCACGTGTGCCCTTTCACCTTGTGTTGAATGGTATTCGATTAAGGGGGTGTTAAGATTTAAGCGACCCGAAATCCATGCTTCAACCCAAGCAAGGATCCAAGGCACCACGAATAAGAAACCTCATGCAGGCCTATATCGACATTGTTTTTGGTTTTTTTAAGTCCAGTGGAATGCCCTAGATTTCATAAAATCATATTTTTTCTCTTTAAAAAAAATATATCCCTCGCTCCTCTTTCTTTTCTCTATTTGGTTATTCGTCTAATAGAATGTGTTGATTGACCCATTCCGTTGAATTTGATGGTTTAATTCCTTTATGTCCATAAACGTTGTTATTTTAGTTTAAATCCGTTCTATTGTATTGATAATCTTGCTTAATTCCACTATGTTAATTCCATTCCGCGGAAACGTTAAGGAAAACTATTGAGTTAAATCCTTCAATATATTAAATAATTACTCACGTTAACTCCTTGTTGAATTATGACTCTGCGTGTCATAAACTTGTTTCTTCAATTTACTTGGCAAAAGGGATGTATTATTAAGTGACTAGAAAAAGGGAATGAGTATTAAATATTAAAGGAATGATCAGTTGAAAAAGGAATGTTTTTAATTAATAAATTTAGTGATGAAAATGAATGTTTACTAAATAGTAAGTTCCGTTGGAAAAAGGAATGTTTTTAATTAATAAATTTAGTGATGAAAATGAATGTTTACTAAATAGTAAGTTCCGTTGGAAAAAGGAACGATTACTAAATGGTAAGTTTTAGTTGAAAAAGGGATATTAAATATTAAAGGGAAGATTGGTTTAAATGAATGATTAATAAGTTAAACTTTAGAGTTGTTCCACCTACCTTATATTTAAAATTAAATCACTCATTACCTTCCCTTAGAAGTAATTGATTAAACCTTTTCACTTATTTTAGTATTTGTCATTACATACCTCTTCAATAGGAATTTCAAGGAAATAATGCCAAAGACTTCCTTGTTCAATGATGATTCTCTTAGGATCTCTACCTTGAGTGAAGGGCATAGTTTATATTAATGACTTATTAAGTATTGCATTTAATGATTTCACCTTCGTTAAATTATGTTAATCGTTCGTGAGGAATCATAACTTGGTTAGCGTGCAATTAATTTTAAGGTCGGAGGTTTTTGTGCAACCCCAAGAAAAAGTAATAGTTGATGCATGATGAGGAAGCTTAATTTATCTCACCTAGGCTCTTTATATTCTGCAAGTTAGGGCGAAGCATTTTTTTTGTTGACCTTGCGCAAAAGAAAAAAAAAAGGGAAAATTAAAATAATAATAATAATAATAATTGTGCTTTTACTGGTTGTACATCGTAAGAACGTAATGGTGAGGGTCCTTACATGTGGTATCAGAGTGGGTTCAACCCTACAACTGTGGATTTCCATGCTTTCCACTGTAGTAAATCATTGAGTCTTAACCTAACTCTATGTAAAATGTTAACTTGCCCTTGCGATAAGCACAATTAGATGACATGGTAGAGATTCACAGTGTGGTGTTGTGGAAGGAGGTGCGACGCCTCCAGAAGTGTCGTGCCCATGGAGTCTAACCCCAAGAGGAGGAACAAGTCCTTGGGCTGGATCCGATTGTTTTAATGGATGATGATGGCTTGACAAGTCCTTTCAAGGAATGTCATAGGCCTTGATTCACCATTGGTACTAAGATGAGGTCGGGGCACCTGTACCCCTGGGGGTCCAGAACGTACCCTAGCTAGTACTGTTAGCGTCCACTCGAGAACTCGAGGGAGTGGATTTCTCGAGTCCACGAGTGTCGCGGACGACTATGTCGTCGAGGCACTGTTGTAGAGACAAGCATTGTGCTTCACGCTTCGTGATTCTGACCTCCAGCATGAAGGTCCGCATGGTGGTCTTTCGACTGAAGGGGAGCGCTCTTCTATGGCTGAAGAAACTCTTGCCACTTGAACATGGTCGTTGACGACGTGTCATGGGAACTGTTCGAGGAACAGTTCCAGGAGAGGTATCTTTCTGAGGAATTCGATGAGCATCATCTCAATGAGTTCGATGCCTTGGATCAAGGAAGTTGCACAGTGCCTAAGTATGAGGCCCGTTTGGAGTTGCTTTGGTATGCTCTGCACCAAGTTACCCATAATAGCCGCCAGGCAGAGCACCAGTCAACTGTGCTTGAGATGTCAGGTATCATCGCTAACCAGACCCTTAGTATTTTGATATATCTCGATGCTACCGAGAATTTCTGGTGCAACGTTAAGAGGATTAAGGTAAGGGCAGATGAGCAGTATGAGTGTAGCTTTGTGGAGATGGATTCGGGAGACAAACAAAATGTTGGAGGAAGGGTTATGGGCTGAACCCTTAACTTGGGAGAGCTTGTCACCAGGGCCAACCTGTACGTCATGATCTTAGGATCTTATGACGTCATGATCGGTATGGACTAGTTGGAATAGAATGAGGCAATACTCAACTGTAAGATGAGAAATTTGAGCTTGGTCAAAGATAAGGGACAGAGACACGTGATTGTAGGAAAAAATCAGGGAGTTTCCTTGAGGTTCATCTCTTCCTTGCAGCTACGAAAGGGCATGCGCAAGGGATGTAAGCTTTATGCGATCCTTGCGTTAAATGAGAAGGGAGTAGAGGAAGGTCTAGAACACCTTCCTGTGGTGAGAGAGTTTGTAGACGTCTTCCCAAAGGAGTTACCTGGGATGCCACCGGAGAGGGAATTGGATTTTACTATAGACCTAAAACCGATGACTGAACTGATAGCGAGAATGCCTTATCGGATGTCGACCCCAGAGTTACAGATGTTGAGAATGCAACTGAAAGAATTGTTGGACTTGGGACTTTATTAAGTTTTTCTATTAATGCCACCCCTCACCCACCCTATGTGGGTGGAGGGGGGCATTAATAGAAAAACTTTATTAAGTTTTTCTATTAATGCCCCCTCCCCCCCACCCTATGTGGGTGAGGGGGGGGCATAAATAGAAAAAATTTATTAAGTTTTTCTAT
>JZKD02S1672864.1:17935-29054 GCA_000966675.3 Picea glauca | reverse complement strand
GTTCAAGTACAAGATGATTCCAAATGAAAATGTCTCCTTGGTATATATAGGAGACTAGGAGGTATAGTTACAACTAATGGAATAAAGCCGACATAAATAAAATAACATTACTAATTTAATATGCCCCAATTAAGGGGTAATGAGCCAATATTAGGGCTTAACAAACAGTGGGCAAATATTTTTTTTTTTATTACATGGAAACCATGCATCCCCGACAAGGAAATGTCCATGTAATGTCTTTATTTCTTTATAAATTAAACTTTTAGCATATTAAAATAAAAAAATTCAGATAAATTTCCATTGTTTAATATATATATATATATATATATATATATATATATATATATATATATATATATATATTTGTGTGGTGTGTTCAAGTCGTTCGGCCCACACGACGAACGATGCACCCTGAAACTTTATAGCATGCACTGAAACACAATTTCCTAATTTTTTTGTAAGTGCGTTTGTAAATGTTATGCGTCGATGTGGTTGGTAATCATTAACGCACTTGGGCGTAATTTTACCAATGCACTGCTTAAAATAATATAGTTGATTTTTCATAGTACGTCGAAATAACATTAATGCACTGGGGCATTATGTTAAACGACACACTGCATAAATTAGATAAATTATTTTATATGGCGCATTAGTAAATGCACGCACCAGTGCGTTAAGGATTACCCAACACATCGCCCTAAAATATTAGAGCCTAAATGCTAAAGTACCGTATTTATCAATTTTTAAAAAATTGTTTGTGCGATGTGTCATCTTTCATGTAACACATTGGTGCATGTTGGGAAAGGCTATGCACCGCAATAACATTTTTTTTTAAAATAATTTTACAGTGCTTTAGGATTTTAATTTTTTGTTATTTTAGGTAGTGCGTCTGTTAACCTTAATGCACCAGTGTAGTAAGGTTATACAATGCACCGTATAAAATAATATAACAAATTTTATACAATGTGTTATGTTACATGTGTGCACCGAAAAAGGTTCTCACAAGTAATATACACACCGCGAGCGGTGCTTGACTGTTTTTTTGGTGCATCGTTAATGAAATTTACTTATTTTTTGAAGAAAGTTATTTTTTTGTATTTATAAATAAATTTCTCATTTAATTATAATTTTTTTATGTTTTATGTATGAAATTGATGTATTTTATGTGGTAATCATGCAGAGACATCAACAGAGAGAGAAGCAGCAGGAGATGGAGCAGAGAGTTGACTTGTACAATGTTGTATGAGATTAGGAGGCGAGGGAGAGGGAGAGATATTTTTACCCTCACCCTATTACTACAACAACCCAAGTCCTCTTGAGGAATGTAGTTCTCCTTAAGTACTATGAGGAGGCTACATCCTTGAAGGGGTACTCTGGGTTCTTGGTGCAGCTAACCCATTGATGGGATGTCCATCGAAATGATTTTTGTGTCAGTCTTGATTAGTGGCACCAACCCACTAAGGAGGATATATACTTTATCTTTGGGCTATCTGAGAGGGGAGGATTTTCCCCAGCTCCCTGGCATCCCAATCGATGTTGCAGCAAAGAATCAACTCATGTACTCTCAGAGATATATTGTGGTTGATGTATTTTCACCAGGTTATTTTCAGGTGTATGGTGGATAGTTACATATCGCTTATTTCGGTGCAGAGGAGGTTAGGTTCCTCTCACTGTTAATGAAAACCATTGCACACTTTACCAATGATGGGAAGCACATTAGTTGCACTCTTTTGTATTATGTTGATTCTTTGGTATAGAGGCCATGATGTATTAGATGTTCTGCCATTTTTTTGCAGCAATTTTCTATAGCTCTAGATAGATGTTGTGCTCTGATACATGGGAGGGAGAACTTCCCTTTTTCTTTAGATTTGTTTTGTTTATTTTTTGAAATATTTCCGGAGATGAGGCCTACTTTTTTTCATCATCCTTCTAGCCGATGACTCAGGTGTGGATGCACATGTGGGGTGAGATGATTCCCAAGAGGGGTTAGCCAAAGTTTATGTCCAGTATTTCCACTGATGCACTAGATCTACTATCTAGTGAGGTCAATCACATGTTTGTGATGGTGTCATGTCCTTACATGGGGTTGGATTGGCAAGGATGTATGAACATCCTCTTCACACTGGATGAGCCACTAGATGCTAGAGATAATATTAGTTTTTGTTTAAATTAATATAACTCATTTTATTATCTTACTTAATTAGAATAAAATTAATTCTAACACGTTCTTTAACTTGTTTTATTAAATTTTTTAATGAAACTATTTAATTATTGTTGTGTACTATTTATTTTGCATATATTGGCACATTTGTTGGGGACATGCCTCCTCCCCTACCAGATGTGGATGATAATATTCCCGAGGTTGTGGCGGGTCAGGGTCTTCAGGTGCAGATACCCAACAACATGTGTCGTAGGTCGGATACTAGATTCAGGTTGGAGTTGGACAACTGACTATGTGCACTTTTGGTTGTAGTGGGAGTCTAGCATGTGTTGATGCTAGACATCAGGGTAGATCCTATGCTCTTAGATATTTGGAGGGATATGTTTCACGATATAATGCCTCTTATGTTTCATATCGTCAAAGCTACTAGGATACTAGAAACAAGGAGCATTATCGATGATATTCACTCTTCCTCCAGTACTCGTTCGTCCAGTACCCCATCGAGTGATGAGGGTGGTCGTGATCCTTCTCCACGTCCTCCTCCTCCTCCTCCTTCACCTCACCTAGATAAGAAGGAGTCACCTATTCCTCCATCGCTTGATCTTCCACTTCCTCCTGACCATCCATATTATTCTACTATAGACCATGCCTCCACTATTGTTGTAGATATGATTATCAGGTTGGCTGGACCAGATATGTTATAGAATTTATTTGACTTGTTCATAATATATATAAACAAGTCAAATAAATTATATAACATATCTGGTTGAGTTGATGTGATAATCATATCTACAATAGTAGTGGAGGCCCGGTCTATAGTAGAAGATGATGGATGGTCAGGAGGATGGTGCATTTTTTTTGTTCATGTTGATGTACTTAATTTATATGTTGATGTTGATGTGTATATTGTTAGGTCATGTTAGACATGTTTTTTAAATGTGCTTGATAGATGTGTATGTTATATGTTCATTAAATGTGCATTTTTCCTATTGATCACGATGATGTACTTAATTAATTTATATGTTGATGTTGATGTGTACATTGTTAGGTCATGTTAGGTATGTTTTTTAAATGTACTTGATATATGTGAATATTAAATTATGCTTGTTAGATGTGTGTGATGATGATGTTAGACAATGCTTGTGTTTTGTTAGATGTGATCACAATGATGATGCCCTGTTAGATTATTAGAGTTATGTGCATCTAGCTAATTAATGATGTTATATCTGCTAGAGGTATATATAATTAGATGATGTTAGTGAATTTAAATGTGTATTTTAGATGATGTTTATGTTTTTTATATGATTATCATCATGATGTTTATTTTTATTAAATGATCTTTCAAAATATTCACAATCTAACAATTATATTTCAAAATCTTCACATTAATTTCATTCTAAGCTTAGTTATTAATTTTTAAATCAGTATCACATTAATATATTGTTCTTTAAAAATTTGTTATAAATTTAATTTTTAAATTATAAACCACATTTTTATATAATATTACTCTTAAATCTACAAAACACATTAACATAAAATCAGTTTTTGAATCATCATGTTAACATATCATAAAAAAAAAAATTACTATTAGACATGCATATCAACCATATTATATTATCAACATAGATTATTAGGATAAATAAGAAATTATGTAAATTAAAATATTACCATTCAATATATAAACATGTTGCCAACTATAACATTTGTTGAAATAATGTAACTACAAAGTGTATTCTTATTATTATTTGATATATTATTCATTGGATCAATCCCCATTGTGGATTGATCATGTTGTCTATTGTAAAAGTAACAAATCCCCTTTTGCGGATTGGTCATAACATAATTGTAATAGGCAAAAGAAGAAGTCGGCCCCAGAATATATCAAAGAGGCCCCGGAATATAATAAAGGTGGTTATAACCACCCAAGAGAAGAAGTCGGTCCTGCTAGTGAAAGGACACTCCCACACGTGCCAGTATTGTATAAATAAGGAGGCTAGCACCTCACTTAGACACACACTCACTTGTTCATTGAGAGACAAGTTCCAGAGCTGCAGTTGGAGAAGAGAGAGAGAGAGAGAGAGAGAGAGAGAGAGAGAGAGAGAGAGAGAGAGAGAGAGAGAGGTGCATATTTGGGAGAGGACTTTATGTACTTGTTTGAGTTATCTCTTGGCATTGTATTGGCTATCTATATTAAGGAGTTTTTGCTGGGTTTTCTGCCCCATGAGGGTTTCCCGGGATAAATGATGTGTCTCTTGTGATTGTGTATTTCTTAGTGATCTTATCTTATGATGTTGTTATTCATTGAAATGAAAAGAACTATAATAATGGCTTAGACATTAACATGGTTTTAGAGCCAAGCTAAAGAGAGCATCGTTCACAAGTGAAAAGTGAAAAACGTCACTGTTGTCGTACATACAAATTAGGGATTTTTTTTGGTGAGGTATTTCCTCCCTAAAACCATCTATAAAAGTGTGCCCTCCCCCAAGTATCATTTTGGAACCTTCAACGCACCTTTTTAGTGGCTAGATATCCCAGAAAGTGAAACCCTAGTTTCACAAAGTAACAGAAGTACCAGAAAACTAGAGAACCAGAAGTACTAGAAGTACCAGAGTGCCAGAGGTACCAGAAAACTAGAAGCACCAGTCCAAAAATATGCAGATCAAGTTTGGAGGGGTGAAATTTGGATTTTCTCAAATCCAAGCACACCAGACTACTCGCCTCAGCAAAGTGCACCTCCTCGTAAGTTCAGAATTTGATTTTGAACATTTTCATTTTTGGACATTTTCCCAGCTTCAAGCAAAAGATGTCTGCAAGCGTTAAGCTTGTTGACAAGCTAGATGGTGTGGAAAACTTATGTGCCTGAAAGTATAATATTGGTCTCATTCTTGAAGAGAATAACCTGTAAATATTCGTCAAAGAAGAAGTGTCGGAACCCGTCGATGTTGCAGAAAAAACAAAGCACCAAAAGGACACAATCATGACCAACAGAATCATTGCAAATTCAATCAAAGACCACCTGATTCCCTATGTGTCATCAAAGAATACTCTGAAAGAAATTTTTGATGCCCTAAATATACTATATGAAGGAAATAACATAAACCAAAAGATGAATCTTAGAACTCATCTCAAGAATACAAGAATGCAGAAAGGAGAATCAATCCAAGAATACTTCTCCAGAATATCCCAATTCAAAGAAAAACTAGAAGCAATTGTAGATACTATAAATGAATACGAACTTATAATGATGGCCCTAAATGGTCTCACAATACCTTGGGATGCATTCATCCAAAAAATTTATGCCAGAATAGAGAAACAGAATTTTGACAGTCTATGGGAAGAATGCATCCAAGAAGAAACAAGAGTAGCTAACCGAGAGGATTTACTAGCAAAAGATGAAGATCAAGCCCTAGATACTCACACTAAAGGAGGAAGAAAGAATTCTTCTATAAAGAGACTTACAAAGAGTCTCAACCCCAAAACAAATTCAGTCATAAAGAATCTCATCCAAGGAGATTCCAGAAGAAAGGACAACGAAAGGAAAGAGATTAATCATTTGTACAATGCTACCATTGTGACAAGATGGGACACATTGTGAAATTTTGTCCAGTTAGATGAGAAGAATGTAAGAGGAAACAAAACAGGCACCATGCCCATGTAGTTGAAGATGAAGAGCCACCTGCAAAGATGTTAAGAGAACAAATTAAAGAACATGTCTTAATCTCGGCCCTCTTAGGATCGGTAACATCTGGAGAGGACACTTGGCTCATTGATAGTGGTGCCTCCAAGCACATGACAGGACAAAGAGATATTCTTTCTTACATTTCAGAAAAGAAGTTTTCTCAGAAAGTGACACTTGGAGATGATTACCAATATCCCATCAAGGGAGTGGGAGAATCAAACTACAAACTAAATTCAGGGAATTCAATGAAGATGAAGGGTGTACTCTATGTACCAGGTTTGACAAAGAACCTACTCTCCATTTTATCTTTAGAAAAGAAAGGCTTCAGATTTTCCTTTATAGATGGATAAGTTCTTATGTGGGCTAAAGGAGAAACCATAAATGAAGCAATCATCATTGGAAATGATGAAAATGGCATGTATAAGCTAAAGGGTCACTCAGAGGCTGCCATGACCCATGCCATTGAAAACTCATGTGAACGTTTTCATAGAATATTATCTCACATTAACTACAAGGCGCTACCATACATATGCAAAGTTGTCACAGGTTTACTAGAACTCAAGGTTGATCATGAAGGCGTATGCAATGGATGTGCACAAAGGAAGAACATCAAGAACCCTTTTCCGAAGAGAGACAACAAAGCAGAAGGAGTCCTAGAAATTATCCATTCATATGTGTGTGGCCCAATGCCATCATCCTCCATGAGTGGGTATGTATACTATGTATCATTCATTGATGATTATTCTCGTAAAACCTAGGTGTATTTTTTGAAATCTAAAGATGAAGTGTTCAACAAGTTCAAGGAATTCAAAGCCTTGATAGAGAATCTTTATGAAAGAAATATCAAGATACCCAGGTTAGATAATGGAGTAGAATACACCTCAAAAGAGTTCGTGAACTTCTGCAAAGATGTTGGGATCAAGATGGAACTCACTACTCCCTATAATCCTCAACAAAATGGTGTAGTTGAAAGGAAGAACAGAACGATAATGGAAGCCGTGAAGACCATGATCCGCGATCAAGATATTTCTATGTGTTTATGGGAAGAAGAAGAAATGGCAGTCGTATATGTGCAAAACCAATTGTCCCATAGTGCACTTGGGTTCAAGACCCCGGAAGAGATGTTCATCAGAAAGAATCCAGAGGTAAGGCATCTCAAAAATTTTGGTTGCCCAGTATTTATACATATACCGAAAGAGAAAAGAAACAAGTTGGAACCCTCAGGAAAGAAGGGAATATTTGTGGGATACTGTGAGGTCTCCAAGGCCTTCAGGATATATATACCAGGTCACCGCCACATTGATATCAGTAGGGATGTGACCTTTGATGAAGATGCAGTGCTCAAGAAATCGAGAAAATTCCATCCTGAAGAGGTATATGAAGAGGAACCTGTAATCCCCATAGTTATAGAATCAGTGAGGGAGGTTCCCAGAGCTGTTGAACCAGTGAGGGAAGTCGTAACTTCCCCTAATGAGGAAATTCTAGAATATCATGATGTAGTATAGTTTCAAGAACCTCCTCAGATGACAATATCCCATAAAATAAATCTAGCTTGGGCTAGAGAGCTTATTAAAGATGGAGAGAAATATGGTGTTACCAAAGGAACCACGAGACATGTGAAGAGACCTAATCCATTCTCCAGTTATATGGCTTTGATGTGTGATCTCCTAGAAGAGGAGCCTACCTGCTTTGAAGAAGCCATTCAGAAGAAAGAATGGGAAGATGCCATGACAGAAGAATACCAATCCATAATAAAGAACGATGTATGGGAAATAGTTCCCAGACCGAATAGCAAGGATGTGGTATCGTCCAGATGGATCTTCAAAATAAAACATGTTGTTGATGGAAGTATTGAGAAGTATAAATAAATATTTGTAGCTCGTGGCTTTTCTCAAAAAGAAGGCATTGACTATGAAGAGAAATTCGCTCTTGTATCCAGATACACTTCAATCAGAACCATCATAGCCCTTACAGCTAAGATGAAGTGGAAGTTACACTAGATAGATGTAAAGATATCTTTCCTAAATGGTGTTATCGAAGGGGAAGTGTATATAGAGAAACCTCAAGGATTTGAACTTGAAAACAAGAAGTCTCATGTCTGCAAGTTGAAGAAAGCCTTGTACGGATTCAAGCAAGCTGCTAGAGCTTGGTATGGCTAGATATACATCTTTTTGATGAGCTTGGGATTTACCAAGAGTAAAGCAGATTCTAACCTCTACTTCAAGGTGATGAACGATGAGCCAGTAATACTATTATTGTATGTGGATGACTTATTCTTAACTGGAGAACAAAATCTCATCACTGAATGTAAGAAGAGACTTGCTTAAAAATTTGAGATGAAAGACCTTGGCCTAATGCACTATTTCTTAGGTCTTGAGGTATGGCAGAGTCCAGAGAGAGTCTTTCTTAACCAAGGGAAGTATGCAGTCGAAATCTTGAAGAGATTTGACATGTTAGAGTGCAAGCCCATGAATACACCCATGGAAACAAATTTGAAGTTGATGGTCGATACTTCGTCAAAATTGATTGATGCCACAATGTATAGACAGATTATTGGATCATTGATGTATCTGATGAACACCAGACCATATATTGTTTTGTCGTGAACACCTTAAGTCACTTTCTGGTAGAACCCAGACATGTTCCCCTTATGGCTGCAAAACATGTGATGAGGTACCTTAAGGGTACATTAGATTGTGGTCTCAATCATGATGGATATCATGATTTCACATTGAGTGGGTACACTAATTCACATTGGGAAGGAAGTGTTTTTGACAGGAAAAGCACTTCAGGATGTTGTTTTAGTTTGGTATCAGCCATGATCTCATGGCAGAGTAGGAAGAAATCCAGCATTTCTCTCAACACAATGGAAGAAGAATACATTGTTGCATGTTTTTCCAGCTATGAAGCTATATGGCTTCGAAAGTTGTTGACCGACCTAATTGACCTAGAGATGGAAGCAACCACGATCCTATGTGACAACCAGAGCTGCATAAATATGATAGATAATCTTGTATTCCATGACAGGTCAAAGTACATAGAGATTCGTTATCATTACATCTGTGACATGGTGCAGAGAGGATCCTTAAAGCTCTAGTACGTTAGCACAGATGAACAAGTTGTCGATGTGTTGACCAAGACTCTATCTTGTGTAAAGTTAGAGAAAATTCTAGATAAGATTGGTATAGTCTGAAAGGACCTTCCTCGAAAGGAGGAGTAGTTGTTGTGATGAGACATCTCTTGCTTCCAGATTCATTGTTGTGATGTAAAGCAAAGAGATGTGATGAGTCTAGTACTGTGCTTCTGGCTTGACAGCTGTGATGTAAAGCCAGTCTAGTATCTTGCTTCCAACCTGATGGTTGTGACGTAAAGCAAAATGATGAGATGAGAATAGTACTATGCTTCCATCTTGAGAAGTTGTGACGTAAAGCCAATCTATTATCTTTCTTCCAACCTGATGGTTGTGACGTAAAGCAAGATGATGAGATGAGACTAGTACTGTGCTTCCAAATTGAGAAGTTGTGACGTAAATCCAGTCTAGTATCTTGCTTCCAGCTTGAGTGCTATGATATAAAGAAAGACGTTGAGATGAGACTAGTAATGTGCTTCCATCTTGAGAAGCTGTGGCATAAAGCCAGTCTATTATCTTGCTTCCATCTTGAGTGTTGTGACATAAAGCAAGACGTTGATATGAGACTAGTATTGTGCTTCCAGCTTGAGAAGCTATGACGTAAATCCAGTCTAGTATCTTGCTTCTAGTTTGAGTGCTATGACGTAAAGCAAGACTTTGAGATGAGACTAGTACTGTGCTTCCAACTTGAGAAGATGTGACGTAAAGCCAGTCTAGTATCTTGCTTCCAACTTGATTGTTGTGATGTAAAGCAAGACGAGTACTGAGCTTCCAGCCTTACAACTGTGACGTAAATCCAATCCTGTATTATGATGAGCCAACCTCGTGTTGTGATGATGATGATCTATTAGTTTTATACTAATACATATTGATGCAGATGATGATTGCATTATTTTGGGAATGATGATGTTGTCGATGAAGAAAACTTCTGATGATTTATAGATATGCCAGTCATTGTTACAAGATGATGTTGATGATGTTGTCCTCCTGATGTTTTTGATGATAAAGGCCTCTCTCTCTCTTCTAATGTTGTTGTAGAATACCCTTCTTGTTAAGGGGGAGTGTTGAAACAATGTAACTGCAAAGTGTATTCTTATTATTATTTGATATATTATTCATTGGATCAATCCCCATTTTGGATTGATCATGTTGTCTATTGTAAAAGGACCAAATCCCCTTTTACGGATTCGTCATAACATAATTGTAATAGGCAAAAGAAGAATTCGGCCCCAGAATATATCAAAGAGGCCTCGAAATATAATAAAGGTGGTTATAACCACCCAAGAGAAGAAGTCAGCCCTGCCAGTGAAAGAACACTCCCACACGTGCCAGTCTTGTATAAATAAGGAGGCTAGTGCCTCACTTAGACACACACTCACTTGTTCATTGAGAGAGAAGTTTTGGAGTTGCAGTTGGAGAAGAGAGAGGGAGAGAGGCAGATCTTTGGGAGAGGAATTTCTGTACTTGTTTGAGTTATCTCTTGGCATTGTATTGGATATCTATATTAAGGAAGTTTTGCTAGGTTTTCTTCCCTGTGAGGGTTTCCCAGGATAAATGATGTGTCTCTTCTGATTGTGTATTTCTCAGTGATCTTATCTTATGCTATTGTTATTCATTGAAATGCAAAAAAATATAATAATGGCTTAAACATTAAAAAAATTATATGGTGTTGCATGTATATAAAATTAAAAAAAATGATTAAATAACTCATGCATGGCTTAAAATATTCATAACTGAAATGCTCAAGCAACGCAAATATTAAAATCTCCCTAAAAGATTTAAGGATCAAAATCATGTCACTAACAAAATAGCTTTATACAAGTGCTTGAGTGTGTCCAAGGGTAAGAGGATTGTTAAGAAATGGATAAATTCCACCTTCATGACACATCATAGTTCTAACACCATTGTGACAGCGGAACAATGTTTTGGAAAGATCCTTTTTAGGTCTCAATGCTTCAAACATAGTTACCGACTTAACGAGAACTCTCCAGAGTTCTCATTTTTTGGGGGGTCCAATTTTTCACCTCGTTTTTAAAAATGGTGCTACCAGTAGCACCCCCTCTCTGTTTTTAGGTGATTTTTGATATTTTAAATTTTTCGATCCACAATGTTTCCACATTATTTTTTTAAATGCTCATTTTTCATCTAT
>JZKD02S1672863.1:586385-599637 GCA_000966675.3 Picea glauca | reverse complement strand
TATTGTGTAACTGCTTTGTAGTGTGAAAAGAGGCCATTTAGGGCATTATTAGGTCTTTGACCAGCCCACCATTCGGATCCAGCCCGGATTTGGAGGTCAAATAAGCTTGGGAGCTAAACCATAAGTGGTTGGGAGGCCGACCACATTCATAAATGTGTCGTTTAGCAGGTGCGCGGCTTTTTGTGCTAACAGGCGTGCATCGTGCGTGTATGCACTCTTTCTACATTCCTGTTCCGCGCATGTGCGCGCGTGCCCAACTTCTGTAAAGCGCTCTTCAATTTTTTACTACTTTGTATAGTTTTTGACCTTTTTGAATGCTGTGATATTAATTTAGGGCCATGAATGACTTGATTACTGTTTGATGATGATGAGTTCTTGTAACCATGTGCAGATGAAATTTTAGTGATAACAGCTACCTCTATCAACGATGAAGTGCAGCGGGGTGCCTTTTACCCACATCTTTGAATGGAAGAGGCACTCTCCTTCTTATGGCTTGTCTAGTTCACCAGGCTAGATCTTGGAGGTGGCAACAGTGGCATTGGGTTTCGCATCAATGATTCGTCTTCCCCTTTCTGGTTGCAACTCATATTTAGAACCTACATCTGATTCAGAGGCTTTCACTTTTCCCACCAGCGACTGCTTTGAGTAGAAGTTAGCAGTGTTATGCAAAGGGTTCTTATGGAAGTCGCACCACTTCCCGGTGTCTTTCTTTGTCTTTCTGGTGTCCTTCTTTTCTTGCAACTTGGAATGGTTGTCTTGATACTTTCCATCTTTTCTCTGTCCTTTTTTATATGGGTTGGGGCCTCCCTTTCCTGGATTTTGTTGTGAGGGGTTCCCAAGCCCAAATTTCCACATCTTTTGTTTCAATTTCTGCTCAATTTTGACGGCATATCGGTAGGCCGCACCCAAGGATGAGATATCTAGAAATTAAATTTTAGTCTAGATGTATCTATGCAAAGCACCGCGATACTTGAGAACCATATATCGCTCTGAATATTTGATACCCATCTTGGTGTGCAAGGTATGGAAGATATTTGTGAAATCTGGCACTGCTTGGTCTCTTTCTTGCCACAATGTGGTCCATTTGATATACAAGCCGTCATAACTTCCGACAGGGTAGTATTGTTCCTTAATAGCATCCCTAAAGGATTCCCAGGTGGTTGTGACAATAAATAATGAGGGTTACTCTGTTTCCTTTTGCTCAAAAAATGTTTCCCACCAATATTTGACATGGGGAATGACTTTGAGGAGCACAAAAGTAATCTTTTGTCTATTCGAAAAGTTATGGATAGAAAAATTTCCTTCTAGTAGATTAAACCACTTGTCCACAACATCTGTGTCTATCTGACCTTCAAATATAGGAATATCGAAGTTTATTTGTACCTTGAAGGGGGCGGTGCCTCCGCTCGAAGAAGATGTGTCACCTGTTGGTAGCCACCGAAGGATTTGCGCAAAACTATCCATCATCTTGTTCCTCTATTGTGTGAGGGACTCCTCAAGCAACATTTTGAAAGGATATCATGTCCCATCATATTTTGTTTCTCATGGCATGAGAGGTCGGTTGGGCATGCTAGAGATTTTGTTCTCAAGAGAAACAAGATTGAGACCCAACTCTTTGTACTCTGACCTCGTTGGGGACATGCATTAAGATCACAAGGAGAAAACCGCTATGATATCACTGATCTAGATTTTATGAGCTTAAAGAAATGACTATAGATTATTAACAGTTGCTTAACACAAAATAACAGAGATACAGTAAAACTAGTTTTCTATTCAATAAGGAAATAAGATGAAATGGTAAAATGCAGTAGAAAACAAGCTTGTTGGAATGGTGGCAGCTTATCTTTGAGAAGAGATGTGACAGATGCACTCATTCACAAGAAGATGATTACAATGAGGATCTGAAGGAATTTTTACAGTAAACAGGAATGCCAAAAACCCTATACATTCAAAAACGTAACCTAGGAGATGAAGCGCAAAAATTCATGTGGGCCTCGTTTGGGTAAGTTAGTACATCAACTTCCCAAGGTTGTAACTTTTACATACGATCTTCATTTTAGGCGCATGATAGCTCGTTGGAAAGGTATCATTGAGGAGATTCATTTTGGGGACAAAGTAATTCCCATGTAACTCCCCAGTTTCCTAAAAAATGTCGTTTAGGGCCTCAAAATGGCTCTGAAAGTTTCAGGACCCGAAAAACTGCTAAAAATAGTAAATTACCAGAATTGCAAGAAAACTATTTTGACCCAGTTGGAAAAGGTGGGTGGCCACCAACATCCACCTGAATCAAGTGATCCTTGTCATGGCCCTATGATTTACATTTGATACACCAGATATCTTCTCTTTTTTCTTTTCCTTTGTCTTTCTTCATATCTTTGACCTGTAAAGATAAACTTGTTAACTGATTTAAGATCTAAATCATACCTAGGATGGCTTCTCCTACCGAGGTTGCTTCTAGTTTCATAGTGGTCTCCAATGCTTCTACCTACAAAGCGACCCTCTATTGCATCAGGGGAAATTTGATGTGTGGTAAGAGGGCAACAATGAACCATTCCTTGTTCTACTCATCTGGAATCTGAAAGCTCAAACGATCTGTCAGAGTCTTAAACCTCTGATCAAACTCCCAAATAGGTTAAGTGACCTTCTTCTTGATCTATTTCATCTATGTAATGCATTGTGACTCCGACTTAGGTTTCTTGAATTCTGCACTCAATGCAATCTTGATAGAATTCAGCGGTTTAGGTTGTCTAGGTCCTGAAACAAACTTCATATACAAGCAAAACTCAAATATGAAAGCATAGACTTTGGCATCAATACAAAGTGTTGGGCCCTTCTTTTTTGGAGAAGGATTTGTGCAAGAAGGAATATAGTCCCAGTTTTGGCCTGGTATGAGTTGCGTAAGCTACAGAAGAAGCTAGACAACAGAGAAAGGAGAAGTAACAGAAATCAGTTGTGAAAAGGATGAAGCAACGCAAACAAAGAAAAAGCGGTTGCAACATAAGAGTAAAGAGTGAAAGACAAATCCAAAAGAAGTGACTTAGCTTATATATAGGGATGAATATGATTGTAAAAGGGTTGGATCGTGATTATAAAAGGGTTTGGTTCGATTCTTCCCTTGTTGTTAGGTTGATGCCATAGTTGTTGTTGTCTATTGTTGATAAGTCAGGTTTTGAGTTCTGTGATGTAATCTATACACCATTTTGGGAATTACAGCTCTGCAACATGAGTCTAGAGCCAAGGGTGTGTAACAGAGTGCTATTGTGTATCTCTGAGGTTGTAATGGAGAAAGATCTGAAGATAATATATGAAGAAGGATCCAAAATTTCAAAATATGTTGTCTTTCTATGTTTATCTTTATGCATTGTATATTTACAGTACTTTTTTATGGTTCATAAGTTCCACGTGATGTCTATGTGTTTTAATGATTTTCCACAACATAAGTAGATTGAGTTCTTGCGTATATGAGTTTAGATCTGTTTTGTAGTGAGATGTCTTGTGCAAGATTAGGATGAATCTTGATGGTTCTATGAACCCTTCTAAGTATTGTCCTTTCCCTTCCCTATCATTTTGTCTTAGTAGCTCTTTAGGTGAGACTTATTCTCTTTGGAGGAGATAAAAATTCCAATTCTCTAGACTACACGGTACATTTTTTTGGTAACCTGAGAAGGACCCTAGTTTGATCAGTCTTGTGCCAACAAAATGGTTATGTTGTTGGGACCTGCGTTGAAAGAGAACCTGTAGGGAGGATGGTTTCATGAATTCATAGATCTAATATTGACCAATGGTGGGAGATAATTTGTGATGCCTTCATATGGAAAGAAGTGGGGCTAAGGAGGAAATTTGTGAAACATACTCGAGAGGTAGTCTTTTAATCAGAAAGATCGAGTGACCAATACGAGATATTCTAGGTTAAGTTCCCAGAAGAATTTTTCCACTAGATAGATAGGCTCCAAGAAGTTCCAGGGTTCCAAGAACGAGTCAAGAGGACCTGTACTTGGGATATAGAAAATATTGCAACACTTCATCAGTTGGATTGTCCAGTCATGCGAGCGATTGATTTCTGGGTCAATACCATGTTAGAAGGATACATTATTTAGTTTTCAACTGAGAATCACCAATCGTTTTCACAAGCGGAGGTGGATTTCAAGAAATACGCAAGGGGAAGACTGTTGAGAGAAATCCCCCTATGGATTAATTTTTTCTTGATAGAAAAGGGGAAGTGGACTATGTCCCCAATTGTGATGGTAGCTTAAACTTCTTCTCTTGGGGTATAGTCATGCCCTGAGAGAGGGGAAAGGTTCTTTGATAAGTGGGGGAAACAATAAGAAATGGACTCAAGAGATGAGAAAGCCTTGAAAAGAGACGCCATAGTTGAGAAGTGGTGGCACGAAAAGATCAAGAAAGCAACAAGATAGTTTGAGAAGTTGCGGAAAGAAGTCGTACCAGGAGAAGTAGAGGAAAGACATATGGAAGAGATGTAGAAAATGAGAAGACATGAAACATTGGTCAGTCAAAGGTTAAGTGAGAGATAAGTGTAGAGAGAAAGAAGTCCCAAGGAGGGTGGAAAAGAATGAGAAAGTGTATAATCATGAGAGGAGGAAGTCGGCATGGATCTTGAAGAGGAAAAAGAAGATCTAGCCCCGATGACAGGAAAGATCGGGAATCTGACTGAAGAGACTGCTCCAATGGAACAAAACAAGACCCCCTAGATCAAATAAAACTGCCCAGAAGCCAATGGTGCCAGCCCTGAATAACCCATACCCCAAGTGTATTCTATACAAATGGTAAGTTCGATACTACCCTCTTATGATAGTTTTGTTCCAGTACAATTAGTTAGTCGGTCACATCCAAGAAGTGCGAGTACAGGGAGGATATTGGGATCTCCTGGTAGATCCCAAGCAAGACCATTAGGTTTCAATTCTATAAGAGAAGCAATATAAACAATGATTGGTCATGTAGGAGGTTTGATTGCTTGATACCCAGAATTCTAGGGTAAGGGAGATGAAGATGTGGAGTAGCATTAGTTCTTGTGTGAAGCAATCTGGAGATCCAGAGGGACTCCGGACGTGAATATGTTGGTTGAGTTCCATACTACCTTGAGAGTTCAAGCTCTCAAATGGTACATGAATATTATTGATCTAGAAGTGCCAATATTGCAAGGTCAAGAGTTCACACTCGCCCAGGTATGGACAAGGTTCCTAGCATATTTTAATCTACCTCGGTCAGAATAACAAGCTTTGTCTGAGTTGTGCGAGATTCAACAAAGGGAAGGTGAATCATTATGGGAATACAGCCAGAATTTTAAAGATGTTTAGGGAGGTTAGCACATCCAATCCATGAGGAACATAAAAGAGAATGGTATATTCAAGGATTTCTACCTCTGACATGGATTCCCCAAATGCAACAACAAATAGCCACTTTGATAGACGCCTTGGAACAATCAATCAATATTGAATCCATGGTGGAGTATCCTGGGAGCATGAGAGTGACCAAACCCCCAGCAGATGCAAATCTAGTGCAAATACAAGGGAAAATATCAGTTGTTACATAAAATATTCAAGAATTGACAATGCCTAGACCAGGACGACCACAGGTCTGGTGCACCGGATGTTATACAGAAGGAAATTTGGTGAAAAAATGTCCATGAATAAGGGGAATGGGACCTCCTTAGAATATTATAGGTCCCTCACCAGGACCCATGGGAGGAGTTGTGAAAGTATCTACGAACTTACCATTCCATAACCCCAATCCATATCATGCTTTTCCAGGGATCCAAGCAGCACCAGGAGTTGAGTATTGTGAGATTTGTTGAATCCATGGGCATGGGCCGAGATAGTGCCCCATTATGTAGAAATATTTGATAGTACCAAATACTGTACACTATGATTTATGTGCATCTACCACACAGACTACCAATCAATGTAGAGCGTTGGATGGACTTGCAAACAGGTTGGACCGAACAACATTCAGGGTGAATGAAAACCCTCAAGGACTGGTAAGAGGTTGAGGAGGTGGAGTCGAAGGAGACTTCAGAGGAGGAAGAAGTAGGGGAAGAGGGCTAAGCAGATGTTATAATTGTGATGATCAATTCCATATGGCTAGATATTGTCCGCATTTGAGGTAGCCATGGTGCTCCCATTGCAGAACCAATGGGTACGCAATTGAAGACTACCCATAAATAATTTCAAAATGGGAAGATCGGGCACGTCAACAAGGAACTAACCTATTTAATTCAGAAATCAAGAGTTTTATTAAAGGACAATTTTCCAACCTCAATATTGTTACTCAAGGAGGAGAAAAGATAGGAGCTGATGATGATAATCTACCTCAGATCCAGAAAGCAACACCTAAAGAAGACATGTATGACCCTCTAAAACACAAGTTGTTCTTTAAAATTTCCATAGAATTATTTCATAATATCCCTAGCCCTGAGATGTAAGTGAAACCCCACAACCTATTGTTTACGCTAAGGTTGTGCAAGTCCCTGCTTCACCCCCTCCACCCATAAACCATGTAGTCATACCGAGACAACTTGAGCAACCTCAAAATGTAGTTGACCTTTGGTTTCAATTATTATCTGACATTCTTAGGAGTGACCAGTTAACAAAAAAGTTGTGCAATGTGCTATACCTAGTTTTAGGAAATGAGGAACCCACAGAAGAAATAATAAGGACTAATATTCCTGAGAAGAGTACTTAGAGAGTGCAGAGAAGAAAAATATGAAATGGAAAGGAGTTCAGACTAGTAGCTCAACTAGATGAATTTGAGATTAAGGATTTCATGTTGGATCTAGGATCTAATGTGAATAGTCTTCCTAAAAAGACTTGGGAAGCCTTAGGAAAAATCCAATTGACATATTCCCCAATCCAGCTAAGGATGGCCAACTAGTATTGTATTTTCCCCATAGGAAGACTAGAGAATGTGGAAATAGATGTTGCGGGAGTGAAGACTATAGCTGACTTTGAGGTGATTGAGATCATGGGGGATAAGGACCCTTGCCCTACACTACTCGAGTTTGATTCGACCTATGACAACTATGCAGTAATGGACCTAAAGAAAGACAATGTGACATTTGAAGCAGAAGGGATAAGGGTAGTTCAACCCTTGGATCTGTATGTAGGTCCCAGATATATGGAGCCAACAGACAACAATATGGAGAGAGAAGACTTATATCAGTTGTACACTGTAATAGCAGGAACAAGAGAATCCTACATAAATCCCACTTTTGATGGATTGGTAAGTTGGAGGAGTATACAGTCAATGGACGAAGATTCAAAACTAGAATTTGACAGTTGGTAGCAAGGATCATACGAAAAATTCTCAAGGAGATGTGCAACTGTCATGGAAACTATATGGGTTGGGACCAATGTCACATAACACCCAATATATGATGGTACCTCAGGACTTAACAGTTTTCTGCTCAACATGGAAGAAAAGGTAGCAGAGGATCAAAGGGTTTAAGTACTAGACTTAGCCCTCCAAGATACCCCTACCAGATGGTGGGTCAATCACAAATCCTTACTCAGAAATTGGGATGATGTGAAGCAAGATATCAAGTATAGGTTTCAAAATAAGGAGCAACCGAAATTAGAGATGTAGGCAGATTTCCAAGTTGCACAACTGTTCAAGAGAATCTGATCCCAGAGAACATATTGAATAGTGTGTGACATAGTGCCAAGTTGCGGAAATACCCTCTCGCTTTTGGGTTTAGGTATTTCCCCACTCACTAGGTCCAATCCTAAAATCTTGGTTCATACATGAAGAAACCAGAAGACAGACCAATGACTGGAAAACATTGGCAGATCACTTTTACAAGGACTTCACATTTACAAGTAAGTGCCCTGAGCTTGAAGTAGTCCTGCAAAGAATTAAAGAATTTCTTTTTGCAAACAATAGTAATCAGAAATTAGACCTAGTGGCATGTGAAAAATATAGCCAATAACTTCAAAATAATCTTCACCTAACCTTAGACAAGAATCCTATAGAATGCTATAAGATTGCCAGGGATTCAGAAAGCCCAGATGATTTAGAGGAATTAAGAAACCTAGCCATTAAAGAGACAAAAGGGAATAGAGAAATATCGATCATACCCAGTCAGACTGATAGTTCTTATAATAACCCATTGAAGTTGCACAAAGTCAATATAGGTTCCACAGAGCAACCTAAGATAGATATGGTGGGAGATTACTGGAATGAGAAAACTAGTCAAGAAATACAGAGTTTATTGTGGGAATATGAGGATTTGTTTCCAAAGACCTTTTTAGAGTTAAAAGGGATCAAAGGAGTTATGGGAGAAATGAAAATTGAATTAAAACTAGGATCAAAGCCTGACAGGCATAGACCATACCGCCTTAACCCTAGAATAAAAGAGAAAGTTAAGAAGGAGATAGGCAACATGTTGGAAGAAGGACTTATTTTTGTAGTGAAAGAAGCAGAATGGGTCAACCCAATAGTCATCCAGAGCAAGAAAGGCACAGACGATATCAGGTTCTGTGTAGACTGTTAATGCCCTGTAAATTTCCTAGAGGTTGTCAGGAAAGAAGAAATCTATGGGAGGTAACTTTATCCAACCACTTCGAAGCTGGGATCTAGCCCTACCAAATTCAGAGAGGGATCTCTCTATATGATTTAGATATATTTCAAATTTTAAAATATTAGGCTAGGTAAATAAAATATGTTGGTTTTGTTGATGTAGTGTTTGTCGGGTTGGCTGAGATAGTTTACACATCCATTGGGCTATGGGGTCTGTGTCATGAAAAATAAAATATAAACCAAAAAGAAAAGAAACTTTTCACAGGGCGAGATAATGTAATCGTTGGATTCTCTTAGTAGCATAAATGAGGAAATAGTAGAAAAGGTGAGAATGTCAATTACAACAAAGAAGCAGTTAAGAATTTCTTTATCATAAAATTAGAAGATGAAACACTAAAATATTTCAATGTGAGAAACAAGGTATACAAAGATAAATCCTACAACATTCATTACTTTCAAAGATTAGATTTAGCAAAAAGTGTGATAACTAAGCAAGAATAACATCAAACTTAGAAAGAAAAACATCACCAGTGAATACACGCAAGAATCCTATAAAAATGCCTCTTTGTATTAATGGAAGATCTCTTGAGAAATATTACAGTCTAACAACTCGTAGGGCATAAAGATCAACCCGCAATACTTCCAAAGGTGAAGTATTTATAACCCAAAATTACAAACGATCATGTCATTAAAGATTATGAGGTGGTAAAACTATTTTTAGCCTAACTAACTTAACAAATTACAAGAATCTAGGAAACTGTTTGATGATGTTTTGCAACTGCATGTTGTTTTCTGGGTGAACCGTTGGTGAGGCCTCTACACAACCTCATCTGACTGGATAGCTGATTGGGCTGGGACAACTCATCTACTACTCGATCAGGTCACAAATCTCTTCCCATTGAAGATAACTGGGAACGTTGACTTTGAGTAGCCTTCAGTAGACTTCATCCATTTTTGTGTACTTGGAAAAAGTAGGCTTGGTGATGAAGATGTACTGGATCTCATGTTGAATGATGATATCCAACTGAAGTGCATCTAGGAATGCCTTGCCAGTGATGCTACCCTGAATCCCTGAAAACTTCGAACTATCCTTAGCCACATCGGCTAGTTTATTTTTGTAGTCTGGGAGTGTCATTAGTTTGTCATTTATCACCTTCAGAACAGGAAGACCTTTCTTCTGTAGAGCCTCAATCTTATTGAAAAACCTTTGTACCCCTTGGTCCATGGCCTGGAAATTTTCTTCTAGTTGTAGCATCAATCCTCTCTTGGTCAAGACTCTTTTGACCTCAAGGATGGTATTTGTTCTATCCTCAATTCTCATCTCTTCCAGCTCCTCTCTGGTTTTAGAATTCAAGAATTTGATGATTTCATTAGCTCGTGTGGGCATCTCTCCCAGTTCTGATCTGATCTTCTCGGTGGCTTGTTTACTTCTTTGCACCAATTCATTTTGCTCAAACATAATCTGTATCATTGGCCATATTTCGTTGATAGACTTGGTGATGTCTATCCAGACACTTTCTTTGACTTCGGCTAGTGTTTTACCTACCACTGTTTTCTTCCGAAACTACTGCAACTCTTGTTTGAGTTGGTCTGACACCTGTTTTTATTTGGAGAGTCTGGTTTGATAAGAATATTTGAATTCCTGAAGGTTCTCAATCTCCTTTTTGAGCCTGCTAATCTCTATCTCCTGCAGGTTCATCTCTTCCATAGATTTGGCCAATTCAGCCATCTTTTCCAGAGATGTCAGTAAATTCGTTGATGGGACTTCTACTAGTGATGTTGTGCTCACTCCTGAGAGTGGTATTGAACTCAACGGAATGACTTCCATGGGTTTCAACTATTCTTTCTCTTTCACTAGCTTCTCCATCTGAACTTCCATTTCCTTCAGTTGTGCATTCTGCTCCATGATTAACTTAAGCATCTCATCTTTTTCTCCTTCTGTCTCTGCTATTTCCTTTGCCTACGAGTCTACTGTTGGGGGTAGATTCAATTTTTTTCTCAAATACGCTATGTCTTCATTTTTCTTCTTGACCATCTCCTCGACTGCTTTCACATTCGAGGGATCATACCCGATCTTGAGGACCAGTTCCTCCAGCGTCTTGATCTTGTTATCCTTGGCAAAGGATGATATTTTCTCCAGCTTCAACTGTGTTTGGACGTTGTTCAGAGACACTTGTAACCTGGAGGCAGTAGTGGAAGCATGTGCCAGTGTGGAGAAAACCATTTCTCCCATCTGCCTGTGCAGATCCATTTGATCAGCAGGATGCAAGTCCTTGGTCTGGAATTCAAAAGTGTCCCTTTTGTAATCGGTGATTACCTTTGGGTCTGGTACCTGTGCTTGGAGGAATGCCATGTGCATTCTACCCTTCTCTGTGTCGAATGTTGATAGCATTCTATGTTGTGCAGATGACATCTACTTCCAGAATTGGGCGTATGTGTTGCTGGTCAAAGTTTGATTCTTTTTCTTGATCAGATCGTATTTCTCAAAAATACTCAGCTTCGGACATGTCTTGCCTGGCTGGTTGATCAGTGGAGTATCGGTAGGTTTCTTTGGTAACACTGTGGTTATAATATGCTTCTTGCCTGTATTGAGAAGTGATCGATCAACCTCTGTCACTGTGGTGAATGGAATTTCCTTTTCTCCAGATGGGTCAGGAGCCATACTAGCTTTTGGCCTCTTGGTATGCAGTCAAAATTCTTCTAATGACACTTCAATGACCGAAGGTGACAGATCCTACCTAGGCCTTTTCTCCTTTGGAGCCTGTGGGGTGGTGGTCTGTGATACAGTGACCGAGGGGTCTTGTTGTTCAATTTCAACCAAAGTGTTTGGTTCCCACCCTGTCTGGTTTGAAAATTTCTCTACCTCGGGCCTAGATTTTTGGACATACAGGATATTCTTGTTTTTTACCCTCATCTCTGAAATGATCCCGCACGGATCATAGTGCCATGTGAAACTCATGAAGAATTTCATTTTCTTCAACAGCCTATCTTCTTCCTCCCCAGTGCCTCGATTGTTGCAGATGAAAGACCCAATCTGCCCTTTGATTATGAGCTATTGCTTCTTCTTAAAAGACACAAAATGAATATCATCCGAGTTTATCATCTACCTTATGTATTCCAGAGCAAAAATTTTGACAGGTAAATATTTGGGCAGTTTATACGGGGCCAACTCACACCCATAGACTCTAATATCAGTGTGATCTTGGTATATGTACCAATCACGATTCTTTGTATGATCTGAGAGATGTAGGATCCTTTGAACTTCATCATTAATCTTGGGTTCGGGTCTGCCACTGAGCATACTCACCAGTAGGTGGTAGAACTGATCGACGAACTACTTGAAACTGAATTCCATGGAGTTATGTCTGAGCAAGGAAGTCCATGCGGTTACTACCTGGGGTTTTCCATCTCCGTCCATCTTCTACATAGAAAAAGTGAATTTGTCCGCTTGGAAGAAAATGAACAGGTATGCCAGTATTGAAGAATACCGGAACATGCCTTCTGTGGTGAAATTGACAAATTGCTCGTGAATACTGTTCGCTTGGAATGTACTGAAGTCGAACTATGTAGTAGGCTTCTCATCGGTGGAGAAAATAGAAAAAAATCCCAGAATGGGCTCATCTACCCATTGATATGAATAATAACCCAACAAGGTGCATAAGGACATGATAACTTGGTTTCCTTTGGTTGAGAACATGGAGGAAGGATAAGGGGGATTTGTAGTAGGGATCTAAGCAGACTGTGGAAGAAAAAGCTCAAATATTTGAGCTCTTTGAGGAAATGTCATCTTCTGGTATAACTCTGTAAGGATTTCAAGATTAAAAGGTGATGTGGAGTCGGCCCGGGATATTTGCATCATTTGGTCGATGGTTTCTGGTGTGATGAGGAAAATAACTTCCCTGGAGGAGGATACAAAGGCTCATTGCTCAAGAATATAGTGGGCTTGGCACTTGAGGGCGAGCTCTGGGAAATGGTGAATCTGGGGGAAGAGATACAGGGGTAGGTTGGACTCCCAGAGTCCAATTTCATCACTCTGGTCCATGAAGACTTCTTTAAGCCATGATTGAAGGTTTGTGAAGTCAAAGTCACACTTAGTGTCTGTGATTAATTAATCTTTGTCAACCAATGGAATCCTGTCAAGATCGACAGGAGGCGGGAGAAACAGATTCTCCTCTCCTTATGTTCATTTTGATTTTGGCACCAGTACTGTAACAATACCTGCAAATAAAACAATGTTAGTGGGGATGACTATAGATGGGGGCGTCTGACTGTAATGGAGAAGAAAATGGGGTAAATTATCTGGTGCGATGAGTGGGTAAATGGTAAAGGAATGAAGAGTGAGGGTAATTTTGAGTAAATGGGTATCTATTGGGTGCAGGGGATAGGTCAGTTGGTTAATGGATAATTTATCCAGTAATATATGGCCAACGGGTCATTTAGAAAGTGAGATGGTAGGTGACAACGATCGAGGGATACGGATGGGTGATGTGGCGGTTATCGATTGGGGGATCATGATGAGGGGACTTGCCACAAGTGAATGAGGGAGAAGGACTAACAGAGTTATGGGATGTGACTCTTTTGGAAAGGTGGATGATGATGTCAGAGGTGACAAGGTATGTCAGACAGTAGGAGGTGGTGGGACTCGGGACCAGTAGATTCATGCCACATATAGATAGGGGGCCCGTCAGAGTAGATTCCATTCCAGACCCCTCCCCCCCCC
>JZKD02S1672863.1:568718-579965 GCA_000966675.3 Picea glauca | reverse complement strand
CAGAGACAGTCAGAACTAGATGTTACATCATAGCCACCAAGGTTATGAGGTCATATTATAAGGGAGAATGCATGCTGGATGCATTGCCAGTAGCGTATTTTTGTGCCAATGGCATCATATTGAATTGGTGTAGTTACCTACTAGAGGAACTACTCGTGGCTTGCAAGGAAGCTCAGGAGAAGGAAGGCACCTTCAAATATGGATACCTATTGATGGCATATACAATGCTTAAGTGGAATCCACCAGATGAAAGATCATTGGAGCTAGAAGATAAGGGGCACCTTGCGAAGATGTTTGAGCCCTGATATTCCAGGATGGACTTGGAGAACACAACCTTCAACAACATGACGTTCTCCAAGTGGTATAATGGGCTTATCGACACAACGCAAAGGTTGCACATTCCGCAGGAGCTCCTCAACTACAACACGAGGAACATTGCCTTCATCATGAATTGACATCTTACATTTGTATGGTCAAGGTATGCCAATAGGGAGGATTTCCTTTCAAGGATGTTGTCATTCTATTTAGATGAGGAGGCCTTCAACAAAGAGGTAATTTCATGGTTGGAAGTTAAACACAATCCAAGCAAGTCAGGTATGCACTACATTTTTCCTGTAGAGATGTCGAAGAAGAAAGGAAAAGAAGCAGAGGTAGGACTGAGCTCATGTTCAGAGGCACCGAAGAGATAAGATTTGACACAGATGAACTCTGAGGAGGAGGAAGAGGAGATGCAACCACTACAGTGGAAGGAAAGAACATTGTCGATATTCCCACAACTTCCAGAGAAATCCATGTTGACAGGTAAGGATGTCAATGAGATTGTGAGTGTTTCATTCATCATAGAACTAGTGGAAAAGAATTTTAGAACCGTGGTCTCGTCGAGTAAAGTTATGAACCCCCAACACCTTTCATTTACCATCCCCCACACTTGCTTAGTGGTCAGAGAAGCCCCAATCATCCATATTCATGACGACCCTGAGCCTGACACCCTTCCATCCACCATCATCATTAAGAACCCTCCATCACCACCACATCCCCAGTCGCCACCCCAAGAAACCACCAGTCCACCCAAACCATTGATCCATATCTGATGCAGCTCGATCCCCCACAACAACTAGAGAGAGAACTACTAGAAACAAGCCTGAAGTTTCCTGAGTAGAGACCAAAAGTTTCAAGTCCAAACCAATAAGTACTAGAGCAGAGAATGTAACTAACTGGTCCAAACCTAGGCACTCAGAACCATCAAATTATGTCATTTGTGTATAAAAATGACATTTAAACGGTAGAGGAAATGCAATCTCAAATCCCCCAAAACATTTCCTCAATGGTAAAGGTTGAGGGTTCCCAAGGAAGCACAACTCCAGAAGCAGATGCAAGTAAAGAGAAGGAGATACCATAGGTTCAAAAGGAACCAGAGTCAACTTTCAGGCAGAGCGCGACATCTACATAGGAACAGATGGATATGGTTCTCCAAAACCCTCAGCATTGTGCAGAGTTGTTGCAAATCTGCATGGCTAGAATAGAGATTTTGACACTCTTGCCATCATCCTTGAGGTTGAGACTTGCGCCAGGACCATCAATATGAGAGGAGGAGGTAGAGACCCCCTCATAACATTCAACAAACAGTGGAATTCCACTATAGACTCGAGTACCCAGGGACGCAACACTGTCTTTTGTTGACCTTGCATAATGGCCAGTGACACACATAGTTGGAATGATCAGAGATTCCACTGATCAACTTGATCAAAGGCTCCAACAGGTCGAGAGGTATGTTGAGGTCACAAGGGAGGAAGAGTTCTTTGCACAAGAATCCAAAAAACAATAGGAACATGCCAAGGTCTAGGTCAAGAACAGACTGGGAAGAGTCCAAGAAAGGCTTGTTGAGGCCTGGCCGAAGATTCGAAGGGTCTGACCCTAGCTTCCCAAAGTCAGTGATACAGGAGAGCCCGAGCATCAAATTGAGTTTCTCCAAGGAGCATGGTCACAATTGGCCATTCACAATGAGCATATGGAAGTGTAGTTGCAGAAGACTCAACAAGAAGAAAAGAAGTAACCTTTGAAGCTACAGGAGCAAATGGAGAAGATAGTGTTGGAAAGAAACAATGCTTGAGCAACACTACATATGCGCACAACTGAGTGCACAAATATTTTCAAGGAATTCAACGATTGGATGGGAATGATCGCTAGATGCAACCAAAATTTGTAGGATGTGTGCACCATAATCTAGGTATTGAATGAATAATTTGTGGCTACGATGGATCCACTGGAGAAACAACAAAATTTTGACAAGATCCATCAAGCGGAAAATGAACTGAACGCCCTATTTGAGGTGCAATTCGTAGCTAAGAAGGGGTTGCGTGACTTCTGACCTATCATTCAAATAGTTTATATGCAGATGCATCAATTCTATGCAACAATAGATTCTGAATGGAACTTGTTGATTGCATCCAATCCCAAGGGATGTATCACAGAGGCAACCTAATAGTTCGTCACTGAGGCCTTACTCCTTGCCAGGAAATGGCAGGATAAAATTGGGAGATTTCAAGAAGTGAGTAAGTGGACCTTGGATTTGGTCCCATAATTGGGCCCTTCATTTGAAGAGGCAAAATAAGAGAAAGCACAAGTAGAAGAGAAAACGAAAGAGGAAAAGGAGCACAAGGGAAAATAATAGTTTCTCCTAGAAGTTGAGAAAGAGTCGAGTACTTGACTCGAGGGTGAGTCAAGGTTTGTGGTCGGAGTTTGTTGAGCCCTTTGTTTTTGGATAAGGAGTTGTGCAAGAATAACTATGGCCCTGGTTTTTTCCTAGTACGAGTTTTGAAAGATACAGAAGAAGCTGGACAACAGGGCAAGGAGAAGTAACAGAAATCAATTGCAAAAAGGACAACGCAACTCCACCAAGCAAAAGTGGTTCCAATAGAACAAGAAAGCATGAAATCCAAAGCCAAAAGACACAAATTAGCTTATAAATAGGGATGGATATGATTGTAAAAGGGTTGTATCACGATTGTAAAAGGGTTTTGTTTGATTCTTCCCTTGTTGTTAGTTTGATGTCATACTTGTTATTGTTTATTCTTGAGAAGTTGGGTTTTGAGTTATATAATGTAATCTATACACCATTTTCGGAATTATAGATTTGCGACATGAGTCCAAAGAGAGGGGTCTATAACAGAGTGCTACTGTGTATCTCTGATATTGTAATGGAGAAATATTTGAAGATAATATATGAAGAAGGATCCAAAATTTCAAAATATGTTGTGTATTTTTGTGTTTATCCTTATGCATTGTATCTTTATAGTACTCTTTATGGTTCATAAGTTCCACATGATGTCTCTGTGTTTGAATTATTTTCTGCAACATAATTAGCTTTAGTTCTTGCATATATGAGTTCAGATTTGTTTTGTAGTTAGATGTCTTGCGCAAGCTCAGGATGAATCTTGATGTTTATGTGAACCCTTTTAAGTATTATCCTTAACCTTCCCTATCCTTTTGTCTCAGCAATGCTTCCTTTGAGATTTCTTCTCTTCAAAGGAGATGAAAATGCCAATGCTCTAGACTACACGGTACCTTTTGGTGGTAACCTAAGAAGGAACCTGGTATGATTAATCTTGCGTGAACGCAAGGCTGTTATTGACTAGTATTTAAGTGATATAATTGCATCCTTATGTATGTAGCAAACAATTTGTGGTGTAGACCTCTTGTCCTTAGGCTAAGATCCACGCAGGATCTTCCCTAAACCATGACAAGGGTTAACTGAACTCCTTGTTTAATCCCACAAAGTATTTCAAGTCTCGCGAGTTGGGCACTTTGAATACAATGCCACAGCCCTTGGCAATAGCTGAAACAAAAAATTGCAAATGGGCTTAAGGTGTAAGCCCCCTCTTCGACCACTTTTCCAATAGGACCATAGCCAAGCCTTAATGCAAGCACCTTTCACAACTCTCGACTTCACGAGTTGGAGCACCAACCTCTCGTGCTCTTCCCTTACGAATCCCTGAAATGCGATATGTCAACAAAGGTTGACTCCACCCAAAGCGATGGGCGCACGCCACCTGTCACCTATGTTTACTCCACTTATAGAGTGGGTGCTTGCCACCTGTTCACATGAGTCTTTAGCTTTCGAAACATGAGAGAACAATGAACAACCATTCCTCTCCCTCTACAAATCCCCGACTCTGAAATCTTGCCTTCGACGAGATCGATGATTGTGTGCCTCCCTCGATCCAACAACCCTCGGTGTATCTGTATATGATGGTCACTATCCTTCCTGAGCTTAAGAGTGTTCAAAGACACTCGATCTTAATATTTCTACTATTCCACAAGATCCCACGGCTCACGAAACTTTGGCACTTCCTCTTGAAGTGGTTCCACCATCTGATTCAACTTATCAAGGACTTCTACCCAAATGACTTGGCATCCTCCCTCCTGAACTTGAATTCTGTGAGACGATTTCGACCTCTGTCTCCCTTTGAAAACTTCAGAGGTTCTATCCCTTCTGAGTTTTCGCTTGCGAACTCAAGGCTTCCAAAAGGGTCCCTGCACACACTCCTTGTGGCGATTTTCAAATAACCTATGGTTATTTGGGTCTTTAACTCTGTGCACCTCTTGCAACAACAGTCTCTCAATATCCCTCTTGAGTTGGTAAAATCCTAGACCTCCCTCAGCCTGTGCACACCTTCCACGGCTCTTAAGCTAACCTTGCACTTCGGCCTGTGAAAACACAATTTGAATCTCCTCTGAGAGTTCTGAGATGAAACTCATAGCCTGGTCGATACACTCCTTATGGACCCTCCACTTCACTCTTTGTAGGAGTTATTAGAAAGAGAAACAATTGAAACTCATTCTCCCCTTGTCCAGAATTCAAATATTCAACATAGAATTCTAGAGCATACACACACAGATTTCATTGAAATAAAATGCACACGGAGAATTTAAACTAGCCTGCAACATACCATTCAACAAGTGGTTGCAACAACCATAAAAAACACATAGATTGGAATCAAATATTTCTTCTATTAACTCTAGTTCTCCTATACATGGTAAATAACAATAGCTAGAATGCATACAATTCTCTATTCTCCTCTGCAGCTCTATAGCTTACAAAATTTTGAATAATAATGAGTTATTTTTAAAATACAAGGTGAGGGTGTCTATCATCCATTTTCCCTCCTATGCTCCTAAACTGTCTAATCTATTAAATTAAACCTACCTACTTTCACTAAACAAACTTAAATTCCTATTACATCTGCGGATAGGAACATACGCTACAAAATCAGTTTGGATCTTTAGATATAAATGCAACTGCACTTTCCTCCTGTCCATTACATTAATGCTTCAGATTTTAAATTTCAAAACATTTTCACAAAAAAGTGTTCAAATTACATCTTCACATCCAACTGTCTCTTTGGCTAGGCACTTGCTTTGGCTTTCTACGATGCTCCTGCATCATACTCCCTCACTTGAAAATTTTCATGAACTCTTGTTCATGAGTTCCTTCGCTGTTTGTCCATCCTTTTGAATTGTTGCTTCATCCTCCCAACTGGCATCTTCAACTGGATGTCCTTTCCACTTGACCAAGTATTCAAAATACTCTTTTCTCCTGTTCTTTCTGCTAATCCTCTTGTCAAATATGCTTTCCATCTGTGGATTTTCAGCTACAGTCATTTGTTTTGTCCATGGAATTTCTTCCTGTTCACCCTCCACTCCTGATTCTTCAGCTCTATAAGGGTACAAATCTGTGTCATTGAATATCGGTGAGATTCCGACCCCATCGAGCAATTCAATCTCATACGCGTTTGTACCAAATTTTCTAATGACCTAGCATGGTCCAATTTTCTTCATCTTCAGCTTGTTGTATGTTCCCCTTGGGAACCTTCCCTTCCTCAAATGCATAAGAATCAAATCACCAAATTCAAATTCAAGTTCTCACTTGTGTTGATCTACTCTATGTTGGTACTCTTGACTTGAACTTTGCAATCTCTCCTTGATTCTTCTATGAAGCTCCTTCATTCCTTCTGCAAAGTCCTCTGCACTAGCACTTTTGAATTCATCTTGTTCTGAATCTTTCAATTCAGAGACTCCCCTTGGCTGCATTCCATATACAATTTGGAATGGACTCTGCCCTGTGCTTCTATTGAGTGAATCATTGTAAGCGAATTCCACCTATGGCAGAATGTGATCGCATTGACTATGGTGTTCAGTCACTATGCTCCTTAACAAATATCCCAAGCTCATGCTCAAGACCTCTATCTGTCCATCCGTCTGAGGATGATATGGTGAGCTAAAAGACAAGTTTGTCCCCAGCTTCTTCCATAAGGTCCTCTAGAAATGTCCTGCAAACTTGGTATCTTGATCAGAAATGATACTCCTTGCAAAGCTGTGAAGTCTGATGACTTCCTTGAAAAACAGGTTTGCAATTTGAGTTGCGTCACTTATTTTCTAGCATGGTATGAAATGTGCCATCTTTGAAAATATGTCTACCACTACAAATATTGAACCATATCCCCTCTGTGTCCTTAGCATTCCTAATATGAAATCCATGGTCATTGCGTCCCATGGCCTTTCGGGTATGGGTAATGGATGATATAACACTATGTTCTGCCTTTTTCCCTTCGTGTGCTGACAAATTCTACACCTGTCCACAAATTTCTTCACATTTTTCCTCATCCTTGGCCAGTAATATGAGCCATTCAACTTTGAGAACGTTTTTTCATGGCCAAAGTGTCCAGCCAATCCTCTGTTGTTCTTTTCCTTCAGCAAATTCTCCCTCATGGAGCATTTCAGAATACATAGTTGATTTCCCCTGAACAATAGTCCATCCTAGATCATGTACTATGTCCATTGGCTTATGTCCCTGAGAATTGGATTCTTAGATGCCTCATATGCCTCTTTTAAATCTGGATCATCCCCGTGCATTTCTTTGAGGTTATTAAAACCCAAAGTCTTAACTCTAAATTCCTACATAAGCAAACATTTCTTGCTCAAAGCGTCAACAACTTTGTTAGCAGTTCCAAAAATATGATTAATCACAAAAGTAAAATTCTGCATGTTTTCAACCCATTTAGCATGTTTTTGGTTCAACTTCTCCTGTTGAGTCACGAATTCCAAAGCATGATTATCATTGGACAAAACGAACTCTTTTGGAACCAAATAGTGGCTCCTTTTCTTCAACACTTGTATGACTGCATAGAATTCTTTGTCATACTTGGAGCACTTAATCTTTGCTTCATTCAATTTTTCATTGAAATACGCGATCGACCTGTTGTCTTGGCTTAAGACCACTCCAATGGAAAATCCACTCACGTCACACCTGACCTGGAATGTCTTGCTGAAATCTGGAAAAACCAGAATTGGTTGCTCAGTGATCTTCTTCTTCAGCAGGTTGAAGCTCTTCTCCGCTTCCTCTATCCAATGAAAATATTTATGTCTTTTCTTCATCGTATCCATCATCGGTGCACTAATTCCACTGAAGTTTTAGATGAATATCCTGTAGAATCTAGCCAAACCATGGAAGCTTCGAACTTCAAACATGCTCTTCGGCGATGGCCAATCCTTAATCGCCTTTATCTTTTACGGATCCATTTTCAATTCATTTGCAGAGATAACAAAATGCAAATAAATGAGTTATGTCCTCATAAATGATGATTTCTTCATGTTGATCAACAATTTCTCTTTCTTTAACCTTCTCATCACTGCATCTAAATGCTTCAAATGCTCTGCTTTAGTTTTGTTGAAAATTAATATATCATCAAGATATATAATGATGGATTTCCCAATGAAATCCCTCAGGACTTCATTCATCAACCTCATGAAAGTACTGGGTGCATTCGTCAAGCCAAATGGAATGACAATCCATTCATACAACCCTTCATTCATCTTGAATGTTGGCTTCCATTCATCACCTTCTCTCATTCTAATCTGATGATATCCGCTTTTCAAATCAATCTTTGAAAAAAACTTTGCTCCACTCAAGAAATCCATCAAGTCATCCATCCTTGGTAATGGAAACCTGTGCCTGATAGTAATTTTGTTTATTTCCCTTGAGTCTATATACATTCTCCAGCCACCATCCTTCCTTGGGCTGATCACTGTTGGAATAGCGCATGGACTCAAGCTCTCTCAAATCAATCCTTTGTCCATTAAGTCATGGACCTGTCTCTTAACCTATTCATTCTCCTTCAGCGTCAACCTATAAGCTGCATTGTTCAGAAAAATGGCTCTAGGTATAAGATCGATATGATGGATTATACTCCTGATAGGTGGCAATGAACAAGGTAGTTCATCCACTACTTTATCAACAAATTCTTCCAGCAACTCCTGGATTTCTTCCGGTAAATCATCTATCCTAGTGTTGTTCAAAACAATTCTGGGCTTCCTAACCAAAATGAATCATGTGTCTTCCTTCTTCTTGACTTCCTTAAGAAGTTCCTTCCCACTCATAAGAAGTACAGTGTTGGTCATCTCTATTTTCACATCTTTATCCTTAATTGGCAGCAACATGTGCATCCTACCATTTTTCTCCAAAGTGTATGTGTTGTTTCTCCCATCATGCACCACATTTCTGTCATATTTCCATAGTCTACCTAGAAATATATGACAAACATCCATGGGAATGAAATCACATAATAACTCATCTTTATATCCTCCTATTTTAAATTCAACTAAACACTATTTAGTGACATTTACTTGATGTCCTTTTTGTAGCCACGAAACTTTGTATGGGCTTGGATGCGCAACATTCTCCAACTCCATATTTTCTAACATTTCCATGGATACAAGATTATCTGTGATACTGTTGTCCACCATGAACTTGCATACCTTGTATTTGGTTTTGCAAGCAATCTGAAACAAACTGTTTCTTTGGGCTGGGTTCTTGGGCTCCTTCTCCAGTTTCAAGAGAACTTTCTACATCATCAAATATCTTCCGTCTTCAGTGTCCTCTGCATCAACATTCCGTCCTTGAGCTTCGACAATGTGAGTTTCACGAACATATTTCTTCCTATATGGGCACTCATAGGATTTATGTCCGATTGTTTCACAGACAAAGAATTTCACTTCACCTCCTCTACCTCTTCCTCTTCCTTTGGCTCGAGGAAAAGTATTTCTATCAGCATACTGCCTTCCCTATGAGCTTCCTCCTTTCTCAAATTGAGTTTGAGGTTTCTTCCCCTCTTCTTTAGGCTTCTGATTTCTGTCCTGGGAAATTGTCTTGCCTCTTCTTTGACTTCTGCCTTAGCCTCTTTGAACTTGCTTTCGGCTCAGCTTCTCTTCATCTTTTAGAGCCATCAGCTTCTCTTCAGATTTTAGAGCCATCCGATAAGCATCTTCTATGGTTTGGATGGTCATCATAATCATCTCGCCCTGAATGTCACATCATAGACCATTCATATACATGGAAACTTTCTCATCATCACTTTCCTGATGACCTGCTCTGATGTTTATCCTATAGAAGCCTTCAGTGTATTCTTTCACTGACATCAGCTTCTATCTCAAATTTTGCATCCTCCAAAACAGAGTTATTTGATAATCCCTGGGTATAAACTTGGATTTCATTTTTGAAACCATTCTATCCTAGCTCTTGATTTTCTTCTTGCCCTTGCAACGTCTGTCAACCTGCAGTTCATCCCACTGTTGTAACAGATTTCCGATTTAACTCAGCGCTACATAATAGAGAATACTGACTTGAAATATGAACCCATTTAACTGAAAGTTGTACGTCTTCTTAAGAAAATTGCAGGGATGGACCTCAGTGGACTCCGTGCACCAGACTTCTCCTCTGCCTTCAATGACAGTAATTTTTCAGACTGCGTGCTGCAAATACAAGTCCTCCCAGATTCCCAAGGAGAGGGGTTCAACGACGATGTGCTAGATTCGATAACGGATTGGAAACACCTGGAATGTTGGTCTTGAAGGGATACAATAAATAGAACGTGGTCCATGGAAATGCATTTTGAAACCCGTCAAAATATCCTCTGTGAGTGAACCATATATCCATCCGACCTTTTTTGGCAATGACATGCTTGAAATCTGAAACAAAACGAACTGGACTCTTCCTTCCATGATTCCTTCCATGATTTCTTCCCTTGAACACTTGGATCAGTTCTGTCTCCTCTCCAATCTCTTCTCATAGGTCCAAAATAGATTACAAGTGGAAATCGGGCAATGATGTACCCAACTACAAGAAACATAACCAGATAAAATATGTTGACAAGACTATAACGAATTCAAATACTAGACCTGGCAATACAAAACCCCAACCATTTGTAACCAGAGATACGACCTAGCCTTGGATTCGATCAATTTCGGTCTTCATACGATCAGGATTTTGTCACATTAAAATATTATGCTCTAGTGATCTTTATCAAATGTCGAAGACCTGAAAACTTCCCTTTTGATGGATCTGGAAAGAAAATACCACCATCACTGCTAAGCTATAGAGGGAGCCAAAAACCTATAGTATACGATTAATCAAAAGGAACCTTGCATGTGGAAAAATGACCGAGACAGAACTTAGTGCAAGGAAACTTGAGTTCGGGCGAAAAAGAGTTGTGGAAACTTGACTTCGGCCTTCGGGAGAAAATTTGTTGTGGAACTTTGACTTCGGGCTTTCGGGCGAAAATATGAACTAACAATTGAAATCGCCCGGTGGCCAAAACTGTTGTAGGAAAATCTCCCTGCGGACAAGTAGATCGCCTCTAAGAGCTTGACCCTAACTCTAGACAGAAAATGCTTAACGTGGACACTGACTTCCTTTCAAATCTATCTAAGCTAACACGTGAGAAGGAAGGATAACAGAAGTACCTCTTTAACGATGTTTGTCCCTGCACGCTCTGAGTTGCGCTTCAATCCTTTGCTTCTCGCTGGATCCTGTGGACAAAACAAGATACGACCACTTCCTATTATATTGATATTAGCTTGAAAATAGATCTATCAATTAATGATAAGTTCATGTGACATTATACACAAACTAGAAAGAAACAGGCCAAGCATGTCATATTGATGAGAATAACGACAGCAGTACTTACAATTGTAGATGCGAATGCGACAACTTCATCGAGTCCTCTTCGTCTAACCCTTGCCTGAAAGATCCACAACCTGGATAACAACAACTTCACTGATCACTCTCCTTTGGCTGGCTGTGTATTTTCTCCAAGATCATAAGTTTCATACCAGCAGTTCTTCCCCCTTTCCACCATCATAGAGTCTGCTTATATAGGTTAAGAGGAGCTTAACCTCTTGAGTTATCTTTAG
>JZKD02S1672863.1:531729-552452 GCA_000966675.3 Picea glauca | reverse complement strand
TGGAAGCCACGTGTTGCTTAGTATATGGGAGCGGAATTTGCATGGAGGGTACAATCCGTACGGTAAGTCAATTTCCGTTGGGCCTTTGAGTCACATGTAATGGTTCTATGAATAGCCCCTTCCGTTGGATGCTAAACGAAGAAAAAAAAGTGTTAAATCCGCCAATCTAAGAGGAGTCTTGCCAAATGAAATAGAATTGCCAATTTAAGTTACAGTTAACCAAGTTTAGTGTTGTCAAAGAATGTAAAGACCATATTCAAGGAAGGTTCCAGTACAGAGATATTCTGGAATACGAGTCTGCTTAATATTGGGCAGGTGGTACCTGCATTAGCTTGACCCTAACTCTAGACAGAAAATGCTTAATGTGGATACTGACTTCCTTTCAAATCTATCTAAGCTAACACGTGAGAAGGAAGGATAACAGAAGTACCTCTTTAATGATGATTGTCCCTGCACGCTCCGAGTTGTGCTCCAATCCTTTGCTTCTCACTGGATCCTGTGGACAAAACAAGATACTACCACTTCCTATTCTATTGATATTATCTTGAAAATAGATCTATCAATTAATGATAAGTTCATGTGACACTATACACAAACTAGAAAGAAACAGGCCAAGCGTGTCATATTGATGAGAATAACAACAGCAGTACTTACAATCGTAGATGTTAATGCGACAGCTTCGTCGAGTCCTCTTCGTCTAACCCTTGCCTGAAAGATCCACAACCTGGATAACAGCAACTTCACTGATCACTCTCCTTTGGCTGACTGTGTATTTTCTCCAAGATCATAAGTTTCATACCAGCAGTTCTTCCCCCTTTCCACCATCATAGAGTCTACTTATATAGGTTAAAAGGAGCTTAACCTCTTGAGTTATCTTTAGAACAAGTTAGGAACTTCCTCCTCAGATCAGGGATCTCTTGATGAAACCAAGAATTCGAACACAACTGCCTCCTAATCTCGAAAGATCCTCCTCTTATTCTCCTCAACGGGCCAACTACTGCCTCAGATTAGGCAATGCTCCTTTAAAAGGGGCATCAGAGCATTGTAGCACTCCCTGGTAAGCTTTTGGAGGGCGCCAACGCTCTCAAGATGAGCAACGCTCCTTCAAAGGGGGCAGGGGAGCGTTATAACGCTCCCTGAAGCCTTGTAGGGGGGCGCCAGTGCTCCTAGAGCTGATATAGGGGAGTGCTCCCCCTCAAAACCTCTGTTTCAGAGCTCTCTTTAGTTGTCAAGAGTTATTTGACTTCAGTAAATCAGTTCTTCTTCTTCAAATCAAGCATATGAGATGTTTTAAGTGTCTCCTTAGTGTCTTCGGCATGGAAGTATGTTCAAACATTATTTGCGACACTTGTGACCAACTTGTGACATTTGCGAAAGTTGTAAGGAAGATGCAACACTTACGACGATTGAGAGGAACATGCGGCACTTATCCAGTTGAGTGATTTTGACGTGTAACAAAAAATCTTGAAGTGGAACTTGGTGCTCGAAACGTTGACCAAGCCATGTAGAATTTGGTTTAAACAACGGAGATGTTTGAAGACCCGAATAATCTGTCCATCATCGATTTGAGTATGTATTGAATGGTTGGATGGTGTTCATAATTGCTCGTGGTGCGCGCATGATGGGTGTCATAGATGCTAGGAAAGAGAGGCAAATGAAGGAGTTGGAGTACTGCTACTCGTGTGGGATGATAGGACCCCCAATAGAATTGTTCGCAAGGAGGGTGTCATGGCTACTCATGACCAGGAGATATTAGATTATTTCACCAACATCAAAGTTCGGTGCACGCGCTATCCCAGGGATCCCGATAATAGGACGAGCATTGTGCAGGACATGATGATTGCCACCACGTTCACTCATCACCAGAAACGATTGTTGTTAAAATAATTGAAGCACCTGGGCAGCTGCGCATATTATCTTTAACAGCTACACCTGGATCAAAACAAGACTACAAATATATGTCTCGCGGGAAGCCTCGATCCCAAAATGGGGAGAAAAAAAATTTTGTTGTGCGATCTTGTAATGGTTACAATTCAGTACAACCTCTGTTGTAGCTATTTTAAAGCATTCCTTAGGGTGCAGTTTTTCCTATGTTTTGTTGTGAGTAGAACAAGACCTGCATCCTAATTGTTTTGCCTTATTTACAGGTTTTATTTGTTCATAGCCTTTCCTCTGTCTTTCTATGAGTGAGACAAGACCTGTGTTCGGATATTTGAAGTATTGGTGTTATTTATTCTATCGAGAGGAAGACCAGATACTTGGCTTTTCTTTTAGTTTTGTTCATCCCCTATCTACTATCCATCCTCATGATTTTAAAATGAATTAGATAAACAAGGTCATGCCTTTTCATTTCTGATCTATAAATGAGTGGAATGACTATTTTAGACCTAGTTCTAGAAGCCTCCTATGACTGATCAATCAACAAGATTTATTTCTTTTAAAAATGTGCTAAGGCTTGGCTCTTTTACAGCCTAGAGTCAACTCTTGCAACAACATTTTCTAGCGCCATTGCCAGGGATGGAGGACGAAGTTATCTTCCCTGGGATACGACAAAGTTCAGATCTATCTCTTGATGGTGAACAAGGGATAGGCATTCAATTGGTTGTGATCATTCACCTGGCGAATCCTTGGTTCATAGACTCTACATGATTTTGTTGGTGACTCCACTGGTTTCAAATGTCGAACTCGTTCGCTGCTCGAATTGCTGCAAGGTTTGCTCCTCTGGAATTTGCAAATGTTTATGGCTTTCCAAACACTGTTCCAGACATTAAAATTTGGGGGGATATCCTTCCTAAATTTGGAGAAGATGAGGACGACAATCCTGGTCAACATTTGTTTGAATTCCACAAGCTCATGGAGGAATTATATGTACGTCATGAAGATGTCCTCATGAAATTGTTTATGTTTTCATTGGAAAAATATGCTAGACTCTGGTATAAATCTTTACCCCATTCCAGTATTCCTTCATTGAAATGTTTTCACACACTTTTTCATCAACATTGTAAGAGGATATATTCTGCTGAAATCTTTTTTGAAGATTGTTGTGATACAAGTCTCCTTGAGGAGGAGGAAGAAAAAATAGAAATTTCTCAAGTTGATGAAGATGAGCAGTATGAGGAGGAGTTGGCTCATAAAGATGCTGGATCTTGTGAATTTACTCAAGAAGAAGAGATTTGGCATCACGGTCAACCTGCAAAAGAGATAGAAAGGAATGATTGTTGTTTCGTTCAGGAAATACAGAGACCACCGTCTCCTTTAACTAAGGAAGAGAAGGGTCTGCCCCTGCACAACTTTATTGCAGCCCCTACTCACACAGATTTATAGCTTTCACACACTCCCAGATATGAGTGTCAAATTTCTTCCATCTCTGAAAATGTAAATCTATTTTTAAATGGAGACAGTCATCTATTCCATGGAACTTTACAGCAAGTTAGTGAACCTGTTTATGACAATTTCCTGCCAGAAGATCAGATTTTAGACTCTGCTTTGTTTCATGAAAAAGACATGGCTACCATGTTCGATGATCTTGAGCATCATAAATCAGAACATAGAGTAGTTTTGGGTGTTTTAAAACCTCAGGACGGTATATTTTTCCAAGACCCTTTTGCTGATATTTTGGATTCATTCAATGGAGGAATATGCTATGTCATGAATGTTTGGTCACAAGAATTGATGAAAGGTTTGCACATCCATGATCACCAATAGGTCAGATGGGGATTGTCAACTTCCTTTTTCAGCCTGCTCGAAGAAAGTGTAAAAAAGTTTCAAGTAAGTAGGCAATTATTGGGTTGGCTTCACTGGAATTTTTGTATCATTTGATTCTGGAAATATTTCAGTAGTTAGAGTAGGTGATGTATATAAATAATCTTGACTTCAAGCACTAGATTGCAGTGGTAGTTTCCAATATTTTTTCAGTTCAGTTTTGAATCTAGTATGGTTTTGATATAAGCATTACGACTCCATAGCCCAATGGATGAATAAGCAGTTTTTTGTTCCGCAAAGATGCAAGTAAACTGACAGCATTCAGGATTTGATATGGATGAAGGCCACCTGGTCTACGGTTCTTGGCACTTTCATGAAAGCACCATCCCTAGTTGGAGCCGATGTTGTAACAGATTTTCGATTTAACTCAGTGCTACATAATAGAGAAGACTAACTTGAAAGATGAACCCATTTAAGTGAAAGTTGTACGTCTTCTTAAGACAATTGTAGGGATGGACCTCAGCGGACTCCGTGTACCAGACTTCTCCTTTGCCTTCAATGACAGTAATGTTTCAGACTACGTGTTGCAAATACAAGTCCTCCCAGATTCCCAGGGAGAGGGGTTCAATGACGACGTGCTAGATTCGATAACGGATTGCAAACACCTGGAATGCTGGTCTTGAAGGGATACAATAAATAGAACGTGATCCATGGAAATGCATTTTGAAATCCGTCAAAATATCCTCTGTGAGTGAACCATATATCCATCTGACCTTTTTTGGCAATGACATGCTTGAAATCTGAAACAAAATGAACTGGACTCTTCCTTCCATGATTCCTTCCATGATTTCTTCTCTTGAACACTTGGATCAGTTCTGTCTCCTCTCCAATCTCTTCTCATAGGTCCAAAATAGATTACAAGTGGAAATCAGGCAATGATGTACCCAACTACAAGAAACATAACCAGATAAAATATGTTGACAAGACTCTAACGAATTCAAATAATGGACCTGGCAATACAAAACCCCAACCATTTGTAACCAGAGATACGACCTGGCCTTGGATTCGATCAATTTCGGTCTTGATACGATCAAGATTTTTTCATATTAAAATATTATGCTCTAGTGATCTTTATCAAATGTCGAAGACCTGAAAACTTACCTTTTGATGGATCTAGAAAGAAAATACCACCATCACTGCTAAGCTACAGAGGGAGCCAAAAACCTACAGTATATGATTAATCAAAAGGAACCTTGCATGTGGAAAAATGACCGAGACGGAACTTAGTGAAAGGAAACTTGAGTTTGGGCAAAAAAGAATTGTGGAAACTTGACTTCGACCTTCGCAAGAAAATTTGTTGTGGAACTTTGACTTCGAGCTTTCGGGAAAAAATATGAACTAACAATTGAAATCACCTGGTGGCCAAAACTCTTGAAGTGGAGCTTGGTGCTTGAAACGTTGACCAAGCCATATAGAATTTGGTTTAAACAACAGAGATGTTTGAAGACCTGAATAATATGTCCATCATCGATTTGAGTATGTATTGAACGGTTGGATGGTGTTCATAATTGCTCGTGGTGCATGCATGATGGGTGTCACAGATGCTAGGAAAGAGAGGCAAATGAAGGAGTTGGAGTACTGCTGCTTGTGTGGGACGATAGGACCCCCAATAGAATTGTTCGCAAGGAGGGTGTCATGGCTACTCATGACCAGGAGATATTAGATTATTTCACCAACAACAAAGTTCGGTGCACGCGCTGTCCCAGGGATCCCGACAATAGGACGAGCATTGTGCAGGACATGATGATTGCCACCACGTTCACTCATCACCAGAAATGGTTGTTGTTAAAATAATTGAAGCACCTGGGTAGCTGCGCATATTATCTTTAACAACTACACCTGGATCAAAACAAGACTGCAAATCTATGTCTCGTGGGAAGCCTCGATCCCAAAATGGGGAGTGAAAAAATTATGTTGTGCGATCTTGGAGGAATAGGGGCATTGGTCGTGCAACAAGCAAGTAGTGCGGGGTTGATTCTTGCCAATGGGCCTGCTGATGGAGAAGATTTATAGACAGAGTGTTATTCAATTTTCGTCTACAATGGTCATTGCCAATTCGACGGAAAACATTAAAACTTATAAAAATAACACCAGAATCGATAGCAACTGCAACAAGAAAAGAAGCGCCCGGTGAGAAGGAAGGCTGCATTGTCAGAAGCCGCTCAAGAAACAACTCTGGGAGACAAATATTATAGCAGGTGGCTTCATGTGATGATTGGGACATTACCCTTTGTATGGGGGGCCGTTACCATGCACCAGGCGCTCATCAGAGGTGGTGCGGAACGTGGAATAAACTGACTGAGAAGCTTGGCCACACCACGATTTCCGGCAGTCGTTCCTCGGACTGTGGATAAACACTTCATTTTCACCATTGGTTTGGGACTGAATCCATGTGCCAAAGGACAGAAATTCCAAGGCCCCAATGGAACCAAATTCACAGCCTCCATCAATAACATATCCTTTGTCTCCCCTCCACTGCGCTTTTTCAAGCCCACTACTTTGGGCAGTCAAAAGGAGTTTATAAGTTGACTTTCCCGGACAATCTGCCATTTCCATTCAATTACACTGGCACTCCTCCAAAAAACAGATGGACTCTGAACAACACGAGACTCGAAGTGGTTCCCTTCAATAGCCACCATTATCTAGCTGGTAAAAACCCTGTTGGTCAAGGTCGTGGCATCTTCCTTCCATGCTAATACTTATTGTGATCGGATACCGGAGTCTTTGTTTAATCAGTGTGTTCTAGAGACTTTAGCAGGGCCTCCGTTGATCGAAATTGAGCGTTCTCAAATGGAAGACAGGAATCTTATGAATGAGATAGTAGAGTTGAAGAGGGTCGGGGCCAATGGTCCCATTGATCTCGCAGCCAAGAGAGGTTTCTTGCACAGCAAAGGAAATGGCACTGGAACTGGAACGACTACCCCAAGAAGTAGATATAGCGGGGTGATTGGGAAGAGTGGTAGAATTGGAAAAAGCCAACGTTCTATGGGGGTTAAAGCTAATAGGAAAGATGCGGACAATGACAAATAGGAAGAGGGAATCACCATAGACCACCTGCATAAGCTCAATCAGAAGAATATTTCCGCCTGGAATATGAAGAGACTAATGAACATTATGAGGCAGGGAGTGTTGTCTACGACCCTCACATTGAACGATACAAAGACCACTGTAAATAAATTACATCAGATGGTGAATGTGGTGATAGGTGTAGTCATCATAGTAATTTGGCTTCTCATATTGGGCATCGCCACAACGCACATTCTTGTGGTTGTATCTTTCCAACTCTTGTTGGTGCTAAATAGAGGGTGTGCAGATGGTTGTGGAGGAGATGAACATCCTAACAACGGTATTCCTGAGATACGATAACGAGAAGATCTGGTATCCCAACACGGTTCTTGTCACAAAGCCCACCAGCAAATTTCTACAGGAGTCCTGACATGGGTGATGGTGTGGACTTCAGTATCCACATCTCCACACTAGTGAAGAAGGTGGACATAATGAAGGAGAGGGTTAAAAGGTACATTGATAACTCATATCACTGGTATCCGAATCCAATAATAATAGTGAAGGATATGAAGACATATACTTGGGTGTGCATTGCATATTATAGAATTGACGTTCTACGTATTCTAAGTTGTTGAAACTGAAGAGGCAGTTCATTTTTCCAATCCATGGCACTAGGAATTGAGCCAAAAGAGATAATTTCTATAGAGTGGGCTTGATTTCATTATTAATAATAATGATTATAGAATTGACGGGAAACCAGGGAGAAATATGTTGCAACTCCAGGGATCATTTGGTCCACTTGTCAAAACCATTGGTAGTAGTTCGAGTAGCCTGCAGAGCTTATGACAGAACACCTGGCAGTCGAAATTTTTCATGAAGAGGAACCATTTCCTATTCCTAGAACACAAAGAGTTTTGTTTTATATTTTCCTCTTTTAAAATAAGGAAGAGGGAACAGAAGAGAAACGGGGGGGGGGAGACAGCCCAGGAGCCTTGAGAGGTTGGGTTTGTAATGCATTTTTTATCAAATATAGAATAGAGTGCCAAGAGATTCTATACTTTGTCACTATCTAATTCCATTTTCTTCCTGTATTATTGTTTCTGAAGTTTTCATCACTGCTTTTTCTACCTTATGTTCATTATTTCAGCTTGTAATGGTTACAATTCAGTACAACCTCTGTTGTAGCTATTTTAAAGCATCCCTTAGGGTGTAGTTTTTCCTCTGTTTTGCTATGAGTAGAACAAGACCTGCATCCTAATTGTTTTGCCTTATTTACAAGTTTTATTTTTTCACAGCCTTTCCTCTGTCTTTCTATGAGTGAGACAAGACCTGTGTTCGGATATTTGAAGTATTGGTGTTATTTCTTCTATCGAGAGGAAGACCAGATACCTGGATTTTTCTTTCAGTTTTGTTCATCCCCTATCTGCTATCCATCCTCATGATTTTAAAATGAATTAGACAAACGAGTTCATGCCTTTTCGTTTCTGATCAATAAATGAGTGGAATGACTATTTTAGACCTAGTTCTAGAATCCTCCTATGACTGATCAATCAACAAGATTTATTTCTTTTTAAAATATGCTAAGGCTTGGATCTTTTATAGCCTAGAGTCAACTCTTGCGACAACACCCACCACAGTGTTGCATGCCCTTTAAGTCTAGTAACGACATGTTTGACTTTATTGTCTTCCTCTACATCCTCAAAGTCGAAGTGTTTGTCTAGAGATCTAATATAGTCTACAAGATCTTCAACATCTAGGTTTCCTTCATACATTGGAATGCCCATTTTTCCCCTAGCACCTATCCTTGCAACAACCCTGAATAGGCATTCTTCTGCAGCATCTTCAACTGCAACTTTTTCTCCTTCGTTTTTAGCTTCATTTTCACTTTCAGCTTCACTGATATCCCCTGCGTCAACTGTTCACTTATGTGTTGTCTCCATAGCATCAAGTCTGGGATGTAATTCACGCATTTCTCTTTCCACTGCTGGATCAGGTATGGGACTTTCTCTTCTTCTCGGTGGCATGGTTGTAAAATTCCTCTTTTTTCTCTGCTGTAAAAAGAAAAGAATTTGTTCTGGGCTCTAATACCACAATTGGTGTAGACCTCTTTCCCTCAGGTCGAGATCTGGTTTAAACCCTCTAAACCATGAAAATGGTTAACTAAACTCCTTGTTTAAGCCCATAAAGGATTTCGGGTCTCGTGAGTTGGGCACTTCAAATACAATGCCACAACCCTTGGCAATAGCTGAAACACAAAATTGTGAATGGGATTAAGGTGTAAGCCCCCTCTTCAGCCCCTTTTCTAATAGGACCACAACCAAGACTTAACACAAGAACCTTTCGGAACTTACAACTTCACGAGTTGGAGCACCAACCTCTCTTGCTCTTCCCTTATGAATCCCAGAAAATCGATATGTCATTGAAGGTTGACTCCACCCAAAGTGACGGGTGCACGCCACCTGTCGCCTATGTTTAATCCGCTTACAGAGTGGGTCTTTGCCACCTATTTGCATCAGTCTTCAGCTTTCGCAACTTGAGAGAACAACGAACATTCATTCCTCTCCCACTACAAATCCCCGACTTTGAAATCATGCCTTCGATGAGATCAACGGTTGTGTGCCTCCCTCGATCCAACAACCCTCGTTGTATCTGAATATGATGGTCACTATCCTTCCTAAGCTTAAGAGTGTTGAAAGACACTCGGTCTCAATCCTTCCATTTTTCCACAAGATACCACAGCTCATGGAACTTTGGCACTTCCTCTTGAAGCGATTCCACCATCCAATTGAACTTCTCAAGGACTTATGGATAAATGGCTTGCCGTCCTCCCTCCTGAACTTGACTTATGTGATATGATTTTGACCTCTGCCTCCATTTGAACACTTTAGAGGTTCTATCCCTTCTGAGATTTCACTTGTGAACTCAAGGCTTCCAAAAGGGTCCTTGCACGCACTCCTTGTGATGATTTTCAAATAACCTCTAGTTATTTGGGTCTTCGACTCTGTGCCCCTCTTGCAACAAAAGTCTCTCAATCTCCCTCTTGAGTTGGTAAAATCCCAGACCTCACTCATCTTGCGCACACCTTGCACGAATCCTAAGCTAACCTTGCACTTCGGCCTGTAAAAACATGATTTGAATCTCCTCTGAGAGTTCTGAGATGAAACTCATAGCCTGGTCGACGCACTCCTTGTGGACCCTCCACTGCACTCTTTGCAGGAGTTCTCAGAAAGAGAAACAACTGAAACTCATTCTCCCCTTGTCCAGAATTCTAACATTCAACATAGAATTCTAGAGCATACACACATAGATTTCATTGAAATAAAATGCACACAGAGAATATAAACTAGCCTGCAACATACCATTCAACAGGTGGTTCCAACAACCATAACAAATACATAGATTGGAATCAAATCTTTCTTCTATTAACTCTAGTGCTCCTATACATGGTAAATAACAACAACTATAATGCATAAAATTCTCTGTTCTCCTGTACAACTCTACAACTTACAAAATTTTGAATAATAATGAGTTATTTTTAAGATACAAGGAGAGGGTGTCTATCATCTATTTTCCCTCCTATGCTCCTAAATTATCTAATCTATTAAATTAAACCTACCTACTTGCATTAAACAGACTTAAATTCCTATTACATCCATAGATAGGAACATGTGCTCCAAAATCAGTTTGGATCTTTAGATATAAATGCAACTGCACTTTCCTCCTGTCCATTACATTAATGCTTTAGATTTTAAATTTCAAAACGTTTTCACAAAAACGTGTTCAAATTACATCTACGTGTCCAACTGTCTCTTTGGCTAGGCATGTGCTTTGGCTTTCTATGATGCTCCTGCATTAATTTGATACATCATAAAAATAAGACACCAAAATTCACAAAGAATCCACCTAAAATATGTGCTAGGACTAGTAGATTATATGGGTAAATTGTTAGCAACTTATGACGGTTGAATTGTGAGTTATGAATAAAAAGGAGAATAATTTGTTGCATCCATAATGGATTTAGATTTGATTTATTTCTAGCTCCCAATAGAATAAGTAGACTAATATTACTTAGAGGATTTAGCAACCTCAAAGCATCATGAAAAGTTTCCAACTTGAACAAGATCAATATCTCACTAAATCACCTTTACCAAGGAAAACAAATTATTTCTCCAATTCAAACTTCAGATTAGTTCTTTTAAAAATGGGTGAATGGAGTCTTTAAAACACAAGTTATATGAATAATATCCCTAGGGGTTTAAAACCTCTTACTATCTAGGGCATGAAAACCAAACTCAAGGTAGATCAAGGAGGGTGTACACCCTTGTACTCCTCCAAGATACCTTGACAAAAAAAGACTTGTGAACTAGAAAATGAAGAGAACGTGATGGAGGGTGTATGCACTTATAATCCTCCTAGGGTTTTAACCAACAATATCATGAAATAAGCAAGAAGAATGCATTTTTTCCTTACCAAAACCAAGAAAGTTGCAAGATCAAACCCTAGCTTCACCAAGAAAAATCATCCATAAGAAAGAAMAAGAGTCCCTAAGAGGTGTGCACCACGTTATCTCATCCATTCATCAAGAGATAAACCAAAAATCATTTTCAAGAGAGAGAGATACCAAAACTGCTCAAGTATAGCGAAAATTTGAGCCAATGTAGTCTTCTCACAATGGGAGAGCTATCATCAAATGAGATAGAAATGATCTCTATTGATAAAAAAACCTCTAACAAGATATTTTCCACAAAACTTTTGGTAAATCACAAAGTGAGGGGACAACAAGCCTTAGTTTTCCCCTTTACATTATAAAATTCAATTTAACCCTTAAAACATTGCACAATAGAAACCCTAAGGTGATGTCATGCCTCTAAGGGTGACGTCTTGACCCATTGAGAAAGTCATTTGAGTAGGATATTGAGGTCTTTGGGGCTTATAGAGCCTCCCTCTCATGTACTATAGCCTCCTTAATTCATCTCCCCCCAAATCATGCCAAGTGTAAATGAGTAGCAACTCTACCACCACAACCTCAACCCTAGGTGGCACCAAGCCCTATTTGTATGGTGTTTTGGCCCCAAGAGTAAGTCGTTGGAATAGTAAGAGGTTGGGTTAGGTATTCCATGGTGTCATATAAGGCCTACAAAGGAAATCATCATCATTTGATGTGTGGGACTTGGTATCCAACCTTTGGGATTGAAGCCCCAAGGAATACCAAGCTAGGGTTATTCTTCCAAATATATCCACCAACTAGGTCTTGCAAAGACAATGAATATTCCCTCCAAGTATCTCAAGTCAAATGCATCATGATGAGTAAATAAAATCAATAAAATATCCATCCAATAATGTACATCCAAAATACCTCGTCAAAATAAACAAGTGCTCAAATACCCTATACAATTTCCCAAATTTAGGTAGGGAAGGTTGACAAAGAGACCTATTGGGTTAATCATACCTCAACTTTAGGAGTGTTTCCCAATTTCCTCTAAGTAATGTGGATGAAGTGACATGGATGGGTGTAAGACTCTTGGGCATAGTTTCATGAAATACAAAGGATTGTAGTGTCTCGTCTATGGGTTCCTTTGTAGAGGATGTGTTGCACCTTTGTTTTCAGTGCAACCTTTTTCTAAGCCCATTCATTTCCTTTTACTATTTTAAGATGTTTCTAGGTTAAAGAAAATGTTGGGATTCTACCTAAGAATGAAAAACAATGCCCACATTGACTCTACCCTGGTGACATCATGCTTCCCTGATGCAGGAGCATCTCTCCACGTCATCCAGCCAGCCAGCCAACCACGTCAGCGAATTCAAATCGTGCGTTGAAGAGAGAGGCGCAACCTCATTTCAAATATGAATTGAATGTAATTTAATTGCTTAGGCTGGTGAGCTGTAGAGTCGTGCCTTTGTGCAAGCATTAGGTAGATCGGCCTTTAATGTTTGTAAGGCTGAGATCTAGATCTAGATGTTAGACTAGACAACCCATTCAATGCAATTGAATAGGGTAGGTAGATTGGAGGGAAGAGATCGAAGAGCCTCCTCATGTAAAAAGATCAATTGTATCTCTTTGATAGTAAGTGTGCATAGAGAATAGAGGAGAATATGTGAGTAGAGAGCAGAAGAGAAGAGAAGAGCCGAGACCTTGTTACAGGCCGTTCTCAGGAACACTATTGTATAAACAGGCGTTTTCCATTTTAATACAAAGAGCAGTTTTTCCTGCATAAATTTCTGTATTATGTGGATGTCTGTGAGTGTTCTATTTTATGATATGAATGTATGTTGTAGATGTATGTTAGGAATTTGCAGGGGTTCTTGATTTCAGGTGAAGGTCTTTGAGGCTTCACACCAGGAGGGTGTGACAGGACACTGCGGGTTCTGATAGCCGTGCACAGAGGTTGTACTTCGGAATACTGTGGGTTCAGACAAAGATGTGTTGCGGCACAGGAACTGGAGTCAACAACTCGGTGAAGACCTCAAGGTTGTTGAACACCTTGGAGGCAAGGATGTGTGGGAGAAGACACAGTTGTAGACAGAAACTCTGTTGTGAGTTTTGTAGAGCTCTGCCAAGTGGTCATTGAGCGGGTAGATAGGTGCACAGAAGTGGACAAAACTATTGGATGTTCTGGGAGAAAACACTCTTCCAAGTGGACATTTGAGTCAGTGTGTAGATAGGCACAGGGAGAAGAGAACTCTTTGAGTTCTATATTCTGAAGGAAGAGTCAACTGAGGGATCTTCATAGGGTTGCTGAACACCCTGCAGACTCAGCAAAAAGTTGCTTGAGCAGAAGGATAGCCAGGAGGGAATTATATTCTCCATCTGCAGGAGAAGGGAAGAAAGACACAAATCCCTTAGGGGTTAGAGCATGTGAGAATCTCAGGAGAGATAGCACAGTGTGTGAGTGAAGACTCTGTAGAAGCGCAAACATTGGAATCATTTGAGGATTTGGGAGGAACAACGTTATCAAGAATGCAGGTGAGGACTCAAATTCGTGGAGTTCACAGAGGTGAAAGAGGAGAAAGGTTGAGGCCTTTGGGAACTTGGAAATTATTCCAAGTCTGGGAAGAAGGAGTGTGCAATCTTAGGAGAGCATAGTAGTTGTCATATCGGGTGGAGAAAAGAGATCTGGACCATTGGTTTCTACATCCAGGAAGGAGCAGAAGGAGAGCACAAGAAGGATGGATTTGAACCGTCAGATCTAGAGCGAAATACTCGACAGTCGTCAGATCGGTTGGGAGCTGCACGAGAATTAGCTTCATGAGCAGGAGGGTGGAAGTCCCGACACATATCAGGATATCAACACTTGGGATATCGGAGGTCCTGAGGTCGAGAAAGCTGGGACATCTCAAGTCCCAAAACAGTGAAAGAATTGCAGCCATTGATTTGTGGGAGGACGCATGTCATGCAATCATTCATTTTGAAGATTCGAGCATTGGTATTCGTGGAGGCGAGAGTCCCAAAATAGGCATCGGGATATCGGGACTTCAGCGATCAGCATATCGGGAGTCTCGAAGACAAGAGATTGGGAATTTCTATAGGAAAAGTCCCGGGGAAGATCTGAAGCGTCCGTTTGTGGAGACACGTGGCAGAGATCGAGCGAACCATCGGTATATTGGCTACCGGGGTTTTGAGTTGACAGAGAGTTTCTATCATCGGAGCATTGAAAACTTTGAAATGGCAATATTGGATCAGGGTCGTCCATCTGTTGGGGACACGTGGCAGAGATCCAGATTATCGAGAGAAGTCCCGATAGAAAAGTAAAACCGGAGCATCGGAGTTCGGCATTTCGTGAGTCCTAAAGACGAGGTGTTCGGGACATCAGAAGTCATGAAACCATGAGGAGAAATCAGGACCGTCCATCATAGGAGGATGCGTGGAGGAGATCAGAGCACTTGGGAGATTTCCCGAAAGGAAGGTCGTCCATCTGCATTTCAGGAATCGGGAAATCGGGAATCTTGTGGACACAGGGTTTATGCATTTCGGCATTGTGATGTTCGAAACCCCAATAGGAGACAAGGCTAAGGTCTTGTGAGATAGGGGTCATATGGACCAAGATATTAGCCAGGAGGGCTAACACGTAAAGCACCGTATCGACAAATCAGTGATCGGGAGATTGCGGGGACAGAGGTTCGTGACATCGAGGATCGCGAAACCCCAAATCCCGAAATACATAAGGTTGCGGTCTTTTGAGAAGTAGTCACATGGACCAGGGCATAGCCAGGAGGGGCTAAGGCTGGAAGGGAGCACATCAGTGAATCAAATTTCACGAGTTCAAAAGGACAGGAACTCTTGACGACAGGGATCAAGAAACCCCGAAACCCGAAACTGAGTTGGGGAAGATCACGACTTAGTGCAGAAAAGCTGTGTGGGTGAATTAAGGACCTGTGGATCGGGTTTTCATTAGAAGATTCCAGTAGGGAATCAAAAGAGCTAATTCATCTCGAATGAGGTGATTGAACGATCCTGTGAGCAGGAGAGCGCGAGGTGGTGGTAAGCAGAGCTCTCGCTGCATCAAGTGGTATAAGGGCCTGATTCTTGTCTGTATATTTCAGGAAAGGGAGGCGAGGAGATAAAAAGCACTCTGATACACACATCAAGTGGTATCAGAGCTTGATTCTTGCTTGTATATTTCAGGCAGGAAGAGGCAGGAAGAGGTAAAGAGCACTCTGATACACATCAAGTGCTATCAGAGTGGGATTTCATATGTGGATTTCAGGTGGAGCGAGAGGGAAGGAAGACAGAGTGATGGAGACTCTGTAAGGATTTGTTTGTAGGTAGGTAACAATCCATAAGCAGTCGGGAAGACTGTAGGATGAAGCTGGAAACACTCTTGGTGCAGAGTGACAACAACAGGTTTGCCAGGAGGGCAGACAGAGACAACAACAAGGTTATTGAAGGCCATAGGTATGCTAGAAGGAAAAACTTAGAGCTATGGAGTCAAGAAGACATGGATAAAGAGCTCACTGAAATAAGAGCAGACATAGAAAATATTGAACTGTGGATGCAGCAGAAAGCAAAGCCGAGATGGGTATATGAATGGCCCATGAGGAAGGCAAAAGAAAAATGGCCAGTCAAAGAGTTGATGGTCAGAAGACAGCAAAGGCTGTTAAAAGGGTGGTTGAGGTATATTGAAAACCTCAATGGACCTGAAGAGATGGTTCAGGTATGTGAACCAGAGACTAGGGACACTCTCGGTGAGGAGAATGAATTGGGATCAACTAGGGATATCAAGAACTACCAGGAGGGAAGAAAATAAATTCTAGTTTTCCAGGTGGGAAACGAATTGAGATCACTGCGGGATCTCACAGACTGTCATAAGGACAGCCATGGAATTTCACATTGCCAGTTGGGAAATAAAATGAGGTCGTTGCGGGATCTCGAAGACTGCCAAGAGGGTAGTGGAAGCATCTCGGATTGCCAGGTGGGCAGAGATGAGCATTCAAGACTATATGAAGGTCTCATGGACTCGAACGTGAGTTCAATTCAGCAAGGAGTGTTGATGAAGATGGGATCAGTTGATCTCATAATCTTCCAGGAGGACAGTGAACAGATCCCATATTGCCAGGTGGGTAGGGAAGAGCAGGTGAGTTTAGATCAGCCCAAGGAGCTGACAGAACAGATGAAGATAGGGTTGGATTAGAAGATGTAGCTGACAGAGGAGGAAGATCAGATGAGTCTTCTAATGATTGGGGGAATTCATATATTCCTACCACTTTCCCAGGAGGAGGCAGAAGTCTGTGTTGCAGAGGGAGTAGCAACAACAGAAGAACAGTCGTTTGAGAATGTCAAAGAGGAATTGGAGCAGGTGTTTGAGAAGAAGATGATCATTCTGAGGAGTGTCTCAATGCATTCAGCCAGGAAGCAGAGGAAGAAGCAGGAGAGGATGATGAACATTTTGAGGAATGGCTCAATATTTTCAGCCAGGAAGCTGAAAAGACTGCAACATGGGAGTTTGCAGAAGAAGAAGAAGAAGAGGTAGACAACATTTGTTTTGCTGATCTGTGGGAATAGATAGAATCCCTAGAGAGAAGGGTGAAGGTGAAGGGCATGCACATCCAACAGGTAAAGTTGGAGATTGATGAAGAAGGCATGGGAGATCATGGTGATCTGCCCATGTGTCAAAAAAATTTGCAGTTGGGGAGACTGCAAAAACAGAGCCATCCACTGGAGCAGCCGGACCGAGTGATAGAAGACATCAGAAGGATGATGTTAAGGTCAGCAAGGACTACCAACAAGGAGCAGCTGAGCAGAAAGGAAGCAGCGGCAGCAGCAGTGCAGCAAAAGCAGCAGCAGTGCAGCAGAAGCAGCAGCAGCCAATAGATGGAGCAGATGAATAGCTCCAGAGGATGATTTGGGATCCAGGAGGATTCCCACAGCTGAGATGGGAAGCTCATGAGATGGATCTCATGAATTTTTCAGCTGAGGAGTATGATGCAGGAGCATCTCTCCACGTCATCCATCCAACCACGTCAGCGAATTGAAATCGCGCATTGAAGAGAGAGGCGCAGCCTCATTTAAAATCTGAATTGAATGTAATTTAATTGCTTAGGCTAGTGAGTTGTAGAGTCATGCCTTTGTGCAGGCATTAGGTAGATTGGCCTTTAATGTTTGTAAGGATGAGATCTAGATCCAGATGCTGGACTAGACATCCCATTCAATGCAATTGAATAGGGTAGGTAGATTGGAGGGAAGAGCTCGAAGAGCCTCCTCATGTAAAGAGATCAATTGTATCTCTTTGATAGTAAGTGTGCATAGAGAATAGAGGAGAATATGTGAGTAGAGAGTAGAAGAGAAGAGAAGATCAGATACCTTGTTACAAGCCATGCTCAGGAACACTATTGTATAAATAGGGATTTGCCATTTTAATATAAAGAGCAGTTTTTCCTACATGTATTTATGTATTATGTGGATGTCTGTGAGTGTTCTATTTTATGATATGAATGTATGTTGTAGATGTATGTTAGGCATTTGCAGGGGTTCTTGATTTCAGGTGAAGGTATTTGAGGCTTCACACCAGGAGGGTGTGACAGGACACTGTGGGTTCTGATAGCCGTGCACAGAGGTTGCACTTCTGAATACTGTGGGTTCAGACAAAGACGTGTTGTGGCACAGGAACTGGAGTCAACAACTTGATGAAGACCTCAAGGTTGCTGAACACCTTGGAGGCAAGGCTGTGTGGGAGAATACACAGTTGCAGACAGAAACTCTGTTGTGAGTTTTGTAGAGATCTTCCAAGTGGGCATTGAGCAGGTACATAGGTGCACAGAAGTGGACAAAACTATTGGATGTTCTGGGAGAAAACACTCTGCCAGGTGGGCATTTGAGTCAATGTGCATATAGGCATAGGGAGAAGAGAACTCTTTGAGTTTTGTATTCTAAAGGAAGATTCCACTAAGGGATCTTCACAGGTTTGTTGAACACCCTGCAGACTCAGCAAGAAGTTGCTTGAGCAGAAGGATAGCCAGGAGGGAATTATATTCTCCATCTGCAGGAGAAGGGAAGAAAGACAAAAATCCCTTAGGGGTTTGAGCATGTGAGAAGCTCAGGAGAGATAGCACAGTGTGTGTGAAGACTCTGCAGAAGCACAGACATTGGAATCCTTTGAGGATTCGGGAGGAACAACATTATCAAGAACGCAGGTGAGGACTCGAATTCATGGAGTTCGCAGAGGTGAAAGAGGAGAAAGGTTGAGGCCTTTGGGAACTTGGAAATTCTTCCAAGTCTAGGAAGAAGGAGTGCATAAGCTCAAGATATCACAATAGCTGTCAGATCAGGCATAGAAAAGAGATCTGAACCATTGGTTTCTACATCCAGGAAGGAGCAGAAGGAGAGCACAAGAAGGACGGATTTGAACCATCAGATCTAGAGAGAAATACCCAACAGTCGTCAGATCGGTTGGGAGCTGCACGAGGTTTAGCTTCGTGAGCAGGAGAGTGGAAGTCTCGACACATATCGGGATATCGGCACTTGGGATATCGGAGGTCCTGAGGTCAAGAAAGTCGGGACATCTCAAGTCCTGAAACAGAGAAAGAATCGTAGCCATTGATTTGTGGGAGGACGCGTGTCACGCGATCATTCATTTCGAAGATCTAGGCACTAGTATTCGTTGAGGTGAGAGTCCTGAAATAGGCGTTGGGATATCGGGACTTCATTGATCGGCATATCGGGAGTCTCGAAGAAAAGAAATAGAGAATTTCTATAGGAAAAGTCCCAGGGAATATCTAAACCGTTCGTTTGTGGAGACACGTGGCGGAGATCGAGCGAACCATCGGTATATCGGCTACCAAGGTTTTGAGTTGACAGAGAGTTTTTGTCATCGAAGCATTGAAAACTTTGAAAAAATGAGATTGGATCAGGGTCATCCATCTGTTAGGGACACGTGGCGGAGATCCAGATTATCGGGAGAAGTCCCGATAGAAAAGTCAAACCGGAGCATCGGAGTTCGGCATTTTGCGAGTCTTGAAGATGAGGTGTTCAGGACATCAGAAGTCATGAAACCATGAGGATTGATCAATACCGTCCATCATAAAAGGATGCGTGGAGGAGATCAGAGCACTCAGGAGATTTCCCGAAAGGAAGGTCGTCCATCGGCATTTCAGGAATTGGGAAATCGAGAATCCTGTGGACACGGGGTTTATGCATTTCGGTATTGCGGTGTCTGAAACCCTGATAGGAGACAAGGCTATGGTCTTGTGAGATAGGGGTCATATGGACCAAGAGCTTAGCCAGGAGGGATAATGCGTAAAGTGCCATATCGGCAAATTGGTGATCGGAAGATTGTGGGGACAGAGGTTCGTGACATCGAGGATCGCGAAACCCTGAATCCCGAAACACATAAGGTTGCGGTCTTATGAGAAGCGGTCACATGGACCAGGGCATAGCTAGGAGGGGATAAGGCTGAAAGGGAGCACATCGGTGAATCGGAGTTCACGAGTTCAAAAGGACATGAACTCTTGAGGACGGGGATCAAGAAACCTCGAAACCCGAAACTGAGTCAGGGAAGATCACGGCTTAGTGCAAAAAAGACGTGTGGGTGAATTAAGGACCTGTGGATCGGGTTTTCATCAGAAGATTCCAGCAGGGAATCAGAAGATCTAATTCGGCTCGAATGAGGTGATTGAACGATCCTGTGAGTAGGAGAGTGTTGTAGGAAAATCTCCCTGCGGACAGGTAGATTGCCTCAAAGAGCTAGACCCTAAACTCTAAGACAAAAAGTGCTTAATGTGGACACTGACTTCCTTTCAAATATATACAAACTAATGCATGAGGAGGAAGGATAATAGAAGTACTTTTTTATCGACGTTTGTCCCTGCACGCTCTGGGTTGAGCTCCAATCTTTCGCTCCTCGGAAAGCCCTGTAGACAAACAAAGTACGACCACTTCCTACTCTATTGATATTAGCTTGAAAACAGATCTATCTATCAACGATAAGTTCATGTAAGATCAGACACAAACTAGAAAGAAACAGGCCAAGAAAATTATATTAATGAGGAAAAAACATTGCTTACATCCATAGATGAATTGCAACATCTCTTCCAAGTCCTCTTTGTCTAACCCTTGCTCGAAAGATCCATGACCTGGATGATAGCAGCTTCACTAATTTCTCCCTATGAGATCATAGGTCTCTTGCTTCCAAAATATCTCTGTTCCAGCACAACTTATGAGATCATAAGTTTGGTGTGATTCTCCTTTTCTAGTCCCCACTTATGAAATCATAGATTTGGTGTCATTCTCCATTTCCATTCCTCTTTTACCATTAGAAAGCTTGCTTATATAGCCTTGGAGAGGCTTTAACCACTTGAGATATCCTTGGGGAAGTTGAATATTTGCCTCCTTCAGTTGAGGATCTGCCCTAAGATCATGGCTGGACTAGGGATTCGAATCTAACTGCCTTCCAAGAATGAAAGGATCCTTCCCCCATTCATCTCAACAACTTAACTACTGCCCAGAATAGGTAGCACTCCCT
>JZKD02S1672863.1:503331-513578 GCA_000966675.3 Picea glauca | reverse complement strand
ATTTCGTATATCATTTCTGTGTATTGTGAAGCTTATGCTGGATATTTTACTGTTATTCTGTTATTTCTAGCATTTCGTTCTTGTTCTGCATATTTTATATATCTGGTATCTTGCATGATAGGACTTTATTATGAGGCTGGTATAGACCGATCGAGCTCACAGGTGCCCATAAGTAAGATTATTGATTTATTGTTGCAGGAAATTGTGTTGCTTATTGGGTGGATGATTGGTTCTGTAGCTCTACATCAGGCATCTCGTGCATAGATGAATTGTGCAATCTAGTGATTAAATGCACAAATATTTGACTGGAGCACTACACTGCTAGATTCTATGAAGAGGCAGTTGATAGATTGTCGGTCGCAGATGCAGAGGAACTTTGGGTTCAGGACCATTCTATGCTCTTTCTTCTTTGAAAGAGTTTCGAGTTTCAGTCCTTGAGTAGTGGTGCCAGGACATCAGGCCTCTCTTCCTGCAGTCTATAGATGGGCAGTGTTATTGCCATGACAGGGTGGTGGAAGGACCAATGAGTCCTTTGACAATGATTTCTTTTCTTAGTTGTCACGACAGATCCCAGTCATAGGGGATTACCCTTATGTTGGGATTGATTTCTTGAGAGATCCTGAGATACCAGTACCTCCTATTGAGGAGCGGGGAGAGATGGGTAAGTTTACATCATTGTTTTTTTGTTTTTTTTTATATATCATTTTTTTTATACCAGAGTATTTGACGGATATTTGTTTGTTGTGTGCAGATGTGGGACCAGTGTGACCAATGGACTACGCGAGGAACATGAGTCATCCTTGGCCAGGGGTCATACTTGCCACCACAGGGGGACCTGCAGCAGAAAGAGAGCTTCCAGCTGGGGAGGCTGAGAGGGTGTTGAGACGAGTCGAGCAAAACTTTACCTCACTCACATGCACAATCCCTATGGCAAAGATTAAGGATCTGCCACCATCTATGCAGCCTCATATAGTGGAGGCACCACGGACATGGGTCCGATTGTTTTGGTGTTTGGAAAATATTGTTGATCGGTACAACAGGGCCCACAGGCCCTAACCTTAGTTAGACTTTTCACGTGTCGAGAGCACTACTTGTATATATTTTTTTAGGGCATAATCCCCATGAGTCATTATTGGTCATACTTTTGAGGCGCTTGCATCCACCTATGTACTCTAGTGACTATGACATTATATATGGATTTTTATGTCTTTTTGTGTCTTATGGATCATTTTTTCTTTTAAAAAAGTATTTACATGTTTATGTGTATATCCTTTCATATGTGTGTGAGATTCCAATCTAAAATTTGATTAGCTAGAGTATCTGTAATTTGGTTTAATCTCCTAGGAATATGAAAATATGTAATATAATAAAAGCTTCGTTCTAAGAGACATACCCTAAGGAATCGTCGGTGTAAAGTTGGATCATGAACACGGTAGACTCTATTTAATTGCGACACAACCACCTGAGCATCTAAATAGACCTGGAGATGAGAGATACCATATGACAGGGTGTCACGAAGCAACTCAATAACTGCACTGTACTCGACGACATTGTTTGTGGTGTCACCTAAGCATATAGCTCCGGAAGATAATAACTGTCCTCGAGGTGTAAAAATTACCCAAGCTGTGGAGGCTAGCCTTCGAGTGTGTCGACTAGCACTATCTACGTACCTAATGAACACCTCAGATTCACTTGACATCTGCCACAGTGATGAAAGATAACATCAAAAACGACACGTCCATAATACTAAAAGAAACTAGAAAGTAATAGTACAAAGACTATACATATGTTACAAAAAATTACCCATGGTGACCTACCTATGAGTAATACTTCTTGAGGTAGAGACCATTTCTAGGCTCTGCCAAAGAATTCCCTTCAAATTCAACTAGACGATGAGCACCCTTTTTTAGAACCTCTTTTATGATGAAAGGTCTGAACCACATGGGTTTGAATTTTCCTACCCCCAAGGGGTCCTTATCTTGGTCATAGACCAAGACAAGGTCACCTTCAGAGAAAATCCAAGAACGAATGGACCTATCATACTAAAACTTGACTTTATGTTAGTGAGCCTCATTGGCCGGGGCCGCATCACGATGCTACTCATTGAGCCGCTCAAGGTATAATTATCGTTCTTCAAGTGGAGAAGTATCTGGCAATAATTGTACTGCCAACTTTAGGGACATGATCTGACATTCGATAAGAAAGACTGCTTCTAGCCTGTAAATGAGTTGAAAAGGTGAGAAACTGGTTGCAGTCTTAACAGACGTTCGGTAAGCCCATAATGCTGAGTATAACATCAAATGCCAATTTGACTTGGTTGAGTTGATCATTTATTGTAGGATGGTCTTAAGAGATTTATTTACAACTTCCACCTGACCATTTGTTTGGGGGTAGTAGGGTGATGAATGTTCTTGCTATAACCCAAGCCTTGATGTTAACTCAGTCATCATCTGGTTCTAAAAGTGACTGCCATGGTTAGTGACAATCTCCCTCGGGATGCCGAACCTTGCTATTATTTGGTTGAATAAAAAGAGAGTCGTAGCCTCTCCATCATATTTAAACGTTGGCATAGCTTTGAACCAATTCATGAAGTAGTCTATGGCTACAATGATATAACGGTGCCCCCTTTCTGAAGGAGGGTTGCATGTAGTGTAATCAATCCCCCACTTGGTGAAGGGACCAACTGTGATGACAGGAAACATGGGAGCGGGATGTTCCCTCATCTTCGAAGAGAAGATCTGGCATGTGTGGCACTTCTTGATCGATTCAATACAATATTTGATTAGTGTCGACCAGAAGTAACCTGCTCGTAAAATCTTTTGGGTTGTTTCCAACCCAGAAAAATGATCGCAACAAGCTCCGATGTGGCAATCGTTAAGCACGATAACTGCTTCTTCATGAGTGAGACATTGGCACAGGATGCATTCTGCACCTCTTCGATACAACGTATCATCGAGTATGAGATAATTATTAGCCTGATGGAATATACGTCGATACTCATCATGAGAAGAAGAGGTGTGGCACTTCAATGTCTGGAGATAGATAAGTATATCTACATACCAGGGATCTGAAGATGTGATCAAAAACATATCTCCTCTGATAGGCGACTCTTCAGGAACAACATCACCTGACCCAACCAGAAGTTCCGAAATAAGTTCTACAAAGACCAGTGACGTTTTGGATTTCAATGAAATGAAATCTAAGTCAAAATCCTAGAGGATGACTATCCATCTACTGATCTTTCTGCCTATTACCCGTCGTGTCAACATGTACTAGAATGGATTCATGACAGCAATGATGGTGGTCTTGCGAAACAGAACATAATGACAGAACTGTTGAACAGCATGGACTACTGCAAACACAATTTTTTCTATATGAGAATAATTGAGTTCCGATCCTACGAGGCCTCGGCTTAGGTAATAGATCACATATGCTGAGAACAAGTCATCCTCCTGAACTAAGACCATGCCGATGGTTGACTCTGCTGGAACCAGGTATAATAAGAAATCTTTGTTATAGTTAGGTGGTCGAAGCAGAGGGGCAGTTGTGAGGGCATGTTTCAACGCTTCGAAAGAGCGTTGAGTAGAATCGACCCAATGAAAAGGAACATCTTTCCTTAGTAAGCGCATAAAGCCCTTTGTGATCTTGGCATAGTTGGCGATGAAACGTATTAAAAAATTTGCCTTGCCCTGTAGACTCTGAAGTTGAAGGATTGTGCATGGGGGAGGTAACTAAATTATTCCCTCAACCTTGAGAGGATCGACCATGATCCCTATTGTTGACACTATGAAACCTAACAAACGTCCTAATGTTATGCAAAATCTGCACTTGTTTGGATTCAAGCGAATCTGGAAGTTGCGACAGCGCTCAAAGATAAGCTGGAGGTGTGTGGGATGATCTGTTTTGTTGTGAGATCGAGATGCTAAATCATCCAAATAGGCCTCAAATATATGCTTGAGGTCATGGAAAGAAAAAGACATGGCCCATTGAAAGGTCGCTCCATCATTTTTTAGACCAAAGGGCATCTTATGATACACGAATGTACCCCATGGACAAATGAATTCTATTTTGTGCTGGTCTTCGGGTTTGATTTGTATTTGATTATATCCTGAAAAACCATCCATGAAAGAGAAGGCCTCACAACCTGCACATTCAACAATTATCTGGTCGATGAATGGTGTGGGGAAATTATCTTTTGGACAGGCCTTGTCCAAATCATCGAAGTTTGTACATACGCGAATCATGCCTTGTTTTTTATTGATCGGCACAGGATTTGACACCCATTGGGTCAAATGGATAGGATAGATAAAACCAACTTTTAGCAGTTTCTCAACTTCAACCTTAATGGTTGTTGCTTTCCTAGGATTAACTGGACGAAGCTTCTACCGGACAGGCTTGGCATCTGGATAATTTGTGATTTCATGTTCGACTATTTTTGGATCGATGCCTGGAATTTCCTCATAAGACCAGGAAAAAACATCACGGAATTCTTTAAAAGATCTGTGTAGATTTGAATCTCTCCGAGGGAGGAGTCAGCTCCGATAAAAACATTCTCCAGGGTGCTAGGGGTTCTGGAGATATTGATCGGTATGGTTTCAGTGATGGTTTCCATACTACCCTCAGCATAGACCTCGTGTATGGCTAAGGGATTAATAGGACAAGAACTATCTCCAGTCATGGTCAAGGTGAATTCTCCAACCTTGATTCTACTTAACTCTAGGAGGAAGTATGATCTGTGATGAAGATCATCCTAGGGTTTGTTCGGACTATTCATTGCTTCAATTACTTCTTCGTCAGAGGGAAAGACTAAGTCTAATGAATCGGTACCAGGGAGAGAACCTTGATCCCAAATAGGCTCTAGAAGCGGATCTAACTCTTGTGCAAGAGTTGAATCTATGTTGGCTGAAGCTTTCTGGACTAAAGAGTATGCTACTTCAGCTACAGACAAGGGCAAGGACATGCCTGGGTGCCCTGTCCCATCCATCGTGGCCGATGGGGAAGGAAGTATCCATGGATCGTTGAAGTAAGTCATGTGAAACGACAAAACTTGGAAAATATCAACCTTAGGGTGGTTGGATATGAACTTGACATCACCTTGAGGGGGCGGGTAATCGAAGGTACCCATCAAAGATGGGCACAAACCAACCCCTATGTTGACTATGCCTGGTTGAGGATTATCAATCATCAGGACCACGGACACCCCCAATGAAAGGTCAGGTCTAGAGAAAGACAATTGATCAATGGTCACAATCCAGTCCTCGTGTGGAAACAACAAGACCTGGAAAATTGTAGCAACCACTGCTTGCATGGCATAATTCCAACTCCTTCCTAACAAGAGATTTTTGTCGAGGGATGCATCGACTACTTCTACCTTGGCACACATGGTCTTCCCTCCTAAATACATGGGAAAAAAGGGAATGATACCATGTGGTCGAAACAAATGACCATCAAAAGCAGTGAGAAGAGTAGGTGACGGTGACAAAATAGGCTAGCCAATAGCCTTCCAACATGCCAATGACATAACGCATGTCGAGGCACCCTCATCAACCACCATGTGAAAAATATTTCGAGTAAAATTTTTCGTGGGGTGAGCCACTACTATCTAAAATGCTATGTGGTAAGGCATACGAGGTTTTAGGTCGGTTGTATCCATCATGATGGTACCTAGATTACAAGTCTCGGTAGATCCTAAATCGGTTAACAATGCTTTCCTCTGGGAAGGGCATCCTTGGAGGACCTCCAAAGCAGACATTGCACAAGGGGTTTGAGATAAATCCTCCACCACAGAATAGTTCTGGGCAACCCTTGCATTTGGGTTGTGAGAAGCTTTTTTGAATGCGCCTTTTGGGATGCATGTCATTGTTTCACCCAAAGTCTTCTCAATCTGTAGAGGAAGAGATGGGAGTTTGACTTATTTGCCCTTCTCAGAAGTGCCTGGTTTACTATATTCATGCACTCTAGTTGATATAAAAGCATCACCCTTCATCATAGACACATTCGCAGATGTGAGATTGTTTGAAGACAGAGAGGGTCCTTGACTACCCCCTTCCATGCTTGTAGAGGCTTGGATTAGGTTTTGCCCATGCTAAAATGGATTGGTTAACACAACAGGCTATTGTTGTGTCACAAACTTTTGGGCCTCTGCAAGCCGAGGACATTGGTGGGTCAGGTGGTCTTCCATGCATAGGTTACAAGGATACCTCGCCTTTTGTTTCTCAGTGTTTCCCCTACCAGCATTATTAGTTGGTTTCTTATCCCCCTTACCCTTCTTTCATTGTTTTTTCTTTCCTTCAAGCTATTGGGTAGCCTTTGGATTTGTCGATTTCACTGTGTGTACATCCAACGTTTTAGTAGGGGGAGCAGCCAAAACAATAGTTTGGGTGGTTGTTGTGTGTTGTATAGACAATTGATGTAATTGCTTCATCAGTTGCTCAGTGGGCTTTGTTTGTGCTAAACCAACAATACCATCGGCATGTGGTCCAACTCTTTGTCTGTGTAAGGTCCTCTCTAATAGAACCTAGAATTTCACAAATTTAAACACAACATTTCTATTATAATTTCTTTTACGATTCTATATTCAGAAAAATAACATCATCAAAATAACAGTTTACAGTTTATGGCTCAGCAAAATTCCCAAATGGGTAGCATGATATAAGTGATATATTGAATAATGTACACATCATAAATAACATATTAAATCATCATACGGTAATGACATGCCATGATAAAAAATAAAAAAAATACCTGTCAAGTGATTTGTTTCCCAACTTTGTTTGTCCAAGCCCAAGCTGAAACTGTGCCCAAAACTGAATTTCCCTCCCTGCCAGCTAGGAACAGAGCCTGTCCAGCTCCCTAGCTCCAAGATTCTGTGAGGATTCCTGGCCCCCGAGCCCAAAACTCCCAGCAACTTGGTGCACCCCTATAACAATCCACCCAAACTCCCAAACCAGAAAAATATCCAAACCAGAAAATACAGTCCTTCTCTCAAAATAATGCTTCCTCCCCCAATTTTCATAATCCTCTCCCGAAGGCCTCTGCCCCCTCATATCCTCCTCTTCCCATTCACCGCCTCCTACCTTCAATTAGTGCCACCCACCTTATCCCTCCATTTAATACCCTATCCCTCCATTCAATGCCCTTTCCCTTCATATGTAAAGTTTTCTAATAAGTTATTCAGCCTTTAATTTGTTATCCAAACATTAATGTGTTAATTAATCAATTAATTAATTAATCAACATATATTAAACAATAAATAAATAATTAATTAATTAATTAATATTATTAATAATTAATCATTACTTAACTAATACATATTAAGACAATTAATTATTTAATTAACTATACTTGATAAACCTTAAGAAACTATTTAACTAGGGTTGTTACAGTCTGGTTTTATCAAGTATTGAGCATGGCGCATCTGGAAAGATCTCGTATAATAAACCGGACTAAGAATAGATTAGCTCAAATTGTTGAGCTCTCATGATGGCGTCTTCCTCGGAAAATACTCTCGATGTCACGACGTCTGTGGATAACTGTGGGACCAAAGACTTAAGGAACCACTCGAGCAGGAATGTTGGTGGGACTAGCACCTTAATTAAACTCTTCCAACATCTCCATTCTCAGATGTGATCAAAGATATGGTCTGCTTTTGTCTGTGAGAAATTGGCCAGCAATTATGTGCCAACATCGCATCTCACAGGCAATTGGAAATGGTTTAGGAAAGCCATTGCCAATTCACCAAAGGAAGAGTATCATGAGTGGTCGAGCTCAATGTACCATTTCATGGCACTCCCAATGAGAGTACATTGAAACAATCGCAACTATACAGAGTCGTCTTTCAATGAGTTAGATGAGCACCAAAGATGGAAGGTAGTCACATGATCTCTTGGATCTTCGTTAGGCTTGGCTTCAAACTTTGGTATGTCTGAAGGAAACTTCATCGGCATAGGGGGCCAAGGAGGATTATGACAGATAGGGTCATTCAACAACCTTGTCAAGGTTGGTAAATGCAAGGTTTCCAGGAAATGTAGTTTGGGATGTTGGTGATAACCTGGGAAAAAGGGACCTGGAGTTTGACTGGCACCAGGTTTCCAGGAAAGGTTCGGCTGCTGGCCTGGGTTCTGGTAAAAGCTATGGCCATGACCAGCATATGGATTCTACATGTGAGGAGACATCATCGGTTGATTCCCAAAATAAGACATAGATGGTTGGGTGTGCATTACATGAAAAGGACTTTGGGAAGGGTTTCCCCATGCCGATCCTGTGGGGATAGGCATAGTACCTTGTCTGGGGTTCCATTGATTGTGAAAAGAATTTCCCCAAATCGACATTCCTAATGAGGGAATGGATCCCTGCCAAGAATTCCAGGGCCCTGATGCAGAAGAAGTTCCTGGGTTTGCCCCCTATGCAGGAATAGTACCTTGCATAGGAATAGGTTGTCCAAAACCGGGATTGCCCCCAGTCGGGAAAGCAGCTGACGAGAAGGCATTGTTACCAAATGCACCAAACGAAGAAAATGGTGTCAAACCTACCGTCATATTATGCAAAGGTGGTCCTTGACACCCTACTCCAAATAAACTATGGTGTGCAGGTGGCCCAACAGATTATTGATGCGTGCCACCGAGCGAAGGGGACGAAGGAGGTATATGACCTCCCCCGTAAGGGAAAGCATTAAAAGGAGATGAATTTCCCCTCATGTGGCCTTGCAAAGGAGCGTTAGAGCTCCCTTCCCCCAGACCTAAAGTCTGTGAAGTGGAGTAGGAAAGTACATGACTTGTACCTGAGCTAGGCATCTCGTATGAGAACAGAGGGCCTATCGCACTTGGTGTGAAAGGGGTTGTGGCCGCCACCATAGATGGGATCAGACCACTGTGCGAGGTAGAGGCGGTCGAGACCATGGTGGCTCGGACTGGTGACAGTGGGTTAGTTGGTGGAAACTCTCCTATGGTGACAACCGTAGTGGGAATTGAAGAATTCCCAGAAGGAGTGACAGCATGTGTTTCCATTGCTACATGGGACACTGTCTGTCACTTGTAAGGGTGAATCAGTACAATGACTGGTGCCAAAAGATTAGTGGTTGGAGTTTTAGGTGGACCAAGAGCTTTTGATCCAAAGTCTAAAACGGTCGTTTCCTTCGGAAGTTGGTCAGGCACAATTTCTTATGACCCGGTCGCTTCAAAAGACCCTTGTTGGTCTAGCTTTCGCCTTAGTGGTGGCGGAGGTGGATCCAATGTAACTGGTGATAGGCCCAGAAGCCTTCATGACAGATGAAGCTCGTCATCCTCCACTGTGTGAGAAGATAAAAGACACTAGGGATTTCTATTCGTTCAAAAAACAACACACACTAAAAAAATTCCCTACAAGATAAAACAAGCAAACACTAAACTAATTGGAAGAATAGTTACAACAACCAACACTAGAGAAACTTACCGGTGCAAGTGCAACTCGAACACAGAAGCACCCTCCAGGTATAATCTACAAAGCATGGCCCGATGTCTTTCCTAGGTACCGCGGTATACCCTCGCAGTCACCCGTGTATGTCTCTAGAAAGATAGGCAACTACGTTGCCAGCACGCGAATAATCACTAGGAAGGTACAGTCGAAAGTCAGGTAGACCACAATGAGTAGGGTATCGAGCCCAAAACTTGTCAAGGGTATCGAAAGAAAGTGGTCCGAAAGACAAATGAGGACCTCGAATGGATACGAGACCCACAAAGCTCCATGGCAAATGTAATTGACGGATTCCCAAGACAATCCCTCTATATGTGTTCTCCACTATGATTGGTCATGTTGGTTGTGGAGCCTGATTATCTTCCTGATTCATAGGTCCTTGCTTTCAGCCATGTTTATACCCCATGAAGTATTTACACCCCAGAAGTATGTACACTCTTCCATGTGGGGGAGTGCAGAGGGGGGGTACCCCCTCTGCGGGGTCCGAGGGGGCTATCCCCTTGGCTGGGGGGTCTGGAGGCAAGCGGGCCCCAGCGAGGGTTCGGAGGTAGTGTCCCCCGATGGGGGTTTAGGGGTGAATCCCCCGAAGAAAAAATTGCCTTGTAAAAGTATATTGTAATTTCATTGTAAATCTGGAGCGTTCATTATAAGGTCGCAGATCTAACGGTAGAGATTATGTTTGGGTTTTTTTCCCTAGAAGGCAACCCTCTTTTATGAGAGAAATGTATTGCGGCTATGGATGATGGTGAATATTGTATTCTAAGAGAGGAGACTGTGAGAGAAAGAAGAGGAAGTTA
>JZKD02S1672863.1:477779-490295 GCA_000966675.3 Picea glauca | reverse complement strand
CTTTCACATTTAATATGATACAGTAATATGATTCTTTCCTATAAAGCTTGTTGTGTTTTATTGTATGATTCCTTGATCACATACATAGGTTTATATTGAGTTTATGCTATAACTAGCACTTTGGTTGGTTGTGTTCTTTTGTAGGTTCATCATCGTATGAGCGTTGAAACGGAGCTAGGATGGCGATGGTGAGAGGAAGCGAAATTTAAATGATATGTCACCCATCCCTCTTTGGTAAGTAAATTCAATATCTAAAACTTAAGGAAAGCGTCATGTTCTTGTGTGTTTTGTTCTAGATCTAGGTGGATCTAGGGAGATCAGTTAGTGTCCGCACCTACCGATTAGTCCGATAACACTAATCAGCAAGCTTTCAGCCCATTTGGATGACTAGAGCATGTCCCAGTAGACATCGATGGAGTAATAACCTTTGCAGATTTTGAGGTACTTGAAATTGTTGATGATAGTTGCCCTTACCTTGTATTGTTAGGAATTGATTGGGCCTTTGACAATTCTACTATTGTTGATCTAAAGAAAACATGCATGACATTTGAGAAATATGTTCTTAGGGTAATTACACCTTTAGATCTAGATGAGGGTCCCCTATATACAGAGATTATCAGAGAAGAAGACCACACATTTGAACTAGAAAACATCTACAAATTAACAGCCAGACAACAGGATTATATCAACCCTACAGCTGATGGGAATATTAGCTGGCGAAGTGACAACACATGTTCATGTGACTCAGAAGAAGCATTGGAGAACTAGTAGAACCAGAAGTATGAAGTATCTACAAGAAGATATGCTAGTCTAACCAGAGAAGTTTGGTGTATCGACACAACAATGAGTAATCTACCCACATTTGATGGGCTGAACCCTTTAGAGAAATTCTTATCAGAATTTGAGACAAGTGTACCAACACAATAGAGGCTACTGGCAATGGATGAGGCCATGAAGGCCACACCAGTAAGATGGTGTGGAGCGCACAAGGGAAACATCGCAGACTGGACACAATGTCGAACTTTGATGATAGCACGGTTTTTAGCACATGTAGGAAGCTGCAAAGTAAGATACACAAGTCAAAGCTTCCCAAAGGACAACGTACGCAACTGCGAAGAGGCCTGGAGTGGCATTCCTAGAGAACAATGGGTACACAGATTTGTCAATATGCTAGATACCACCCCGATCAACTAATACCTTCAAGAAGAGTTGCGCCTCATCACCTCAGAATGGGAAGGTATGATCCATAATTTTATAACCACATTTTTGTTTGAAAGTGAATTTTCTTCAGTAGATCAAGAACTACATATGGTGAGACAAAAAGTATTTAAGGAGGCATCTGGCCTCCCTTTGGAGCAAGAAGAGGATGAATGGACTGTGCCCCTCCAGAAACTGTAGATCTGCTACAACATTAATGCCGACGAAGACGATGACCCAAGGAAGGTGAATATCGCAGAAACAGAAGGCCAAAGAGATGTGGAAGGATTAGGAGTTGAACTACCATTCATTGGACAATTGATAAAGATAAAGAAAGTCAATATTGGGATAGAGGAGACACCAAAGCTTTCCAATGTCGAAGATTATTGGGATGCTGATACCATTGAAAAAATCACAGAATTATTGCACGACTATCAGAACTTGTTCCCAACCAAGTTCACTGATATGAAGGGTATTAAAGGACCTATGGGAGAGATGAGAATACCTTTGAAACCAAATGCAAATCTAGTCAAGTAAAGACCCTACAGACTAAACCCGAAATATAAGAAAAAAGTGAAGATTGAGCTCGACAAAATGTTGGAAGCAAGGATTATTGAACCTGTCGAGGAGTCAGAGTGGATTAGCCCCATGGTAGTGAAAGATAAGAAGACATGTGAGATTAGGATTTGTGTAGATCTCAGGAAGCTGAATGATGCTTGTCTACATGATCCTTTCCCTACACCATTCACAGACGAAGTGTTGGATAACATGGGAGGCCAAGAAGTATATTCTTTTACAGATGGATTTTCAGGATACCATCAGATCTACATCGCCAAGGAGGACCACCATAAGACTACATTTTCCACAGAGTGGGGATCCTACCAATATAAAATAATTCCATTTGGATTGAATAATTCCCCAAGCATCTTTTCCAGGGTGGTGGTTGAAGCATTCAAAGAATTTTTGCATAAGTTTTTAGAAGCATACTTTGATGACTGGACTATTTTAAGTTTGTTGAAAAGTCATAATGAATGTCTAAGGATAATGTTGGATAAATGTAGGCAGTGTCAAATTGCTTTGAATTTCAAGAAGTGCATCTTCTTCTCACCATTTGGAGTATTATTAGGTCATATTGTATGCAAGAAAGGATTGTTGATGGATCCATCCAAGATTGCAATTATAGTTGATTTGCCACCACCTACTTCAGTCAAACAACTGTGCACTGCACTAGGACATACTGGCTATTACAGAAAATTTATCAAAGGATATGCTTAGATTACTGCACCAATGGAGAAGTTATTAAAGAAAGACTGCCAGTTTGGTTGGACAGAATAATTCCAACAGAGCTTTGTCACACTGAAACAAAAGATGGTAATTGCGCCTATTCTAGTCTTTCCACACTGGAGCAAGGAATTTCATGTGCATGTTGATCTATCTTCCATTGCATTAGGAGAAGTACTGCCACAACCTAGAGAAGGGGACATTGATCATCCATTAGCATTTTCTAGTAGGAATTTGTCCACAGCTGAAGTTAATTACACCACTACAGAGCGAGAGGGACTAGCCATGGTGTATGCATTGCAAAAATTTCGCCACTACTTGTTGGGAGGAAACTTGAAAATGTTTATTGATCACTCCATGCTGAAGTACCTAGTCAAAAAGCCAGTGTTGGGGAGGTGAATATGCAGATGGCTTCTGTTGTTTCAAGAGTATGATTTTGAGATCATAGTTAATCTAGGAAAAATGAACAAAGGCCCAGAACACCTATCGAGGTTGGAACATGGCGAAGAACCTACTAGTCTGGAGGATACATTATCGGATGCACAACTACTCACCATTAGAAAGATTGATGACCACTTCAAAAACATAGTCCAGTTCTTGTCAATGGGAATGGCTCTGAGTGAGTATACAATCTCCCAGAAGAAACAGCTAGTGGTGCACGCTGCAGAGTTTTCGTTAATAGTTGGTCATCTATATAAAATATGACCTGATGAGATACTAAGAATATGCGTTATGGAAACAGAGTGCTTGATGATCCTCACAGAATCTCATGAAGGCATCGTAGGAGGAAAATATGCAGGGAAAGCAACTGTGCAGAAGGTTTTGTGAGCTGGCCTTTGGTGGCCTACATTACACAGAGATGCTAAAGAATATACCAGAGCATGCGATTTATGCCAGCGAGTTGGAAAACCATCCCGAAGAGATGATATGCCATTAGCACTGTAGATGACCCTGCAGGCATTTGAAAAATGGGCCATTGACTTCGTGGGACCTATAAAACCACCAGGAAATCACACAGGAGCAAGGTATATTATCACTGCGACAGAATACCTAACTAGATGGGTCGAAGCAAGATCAGTCAAGGATTGTCGTGCAACTACAGATGTACATTTTATATTTGATGACATAATAACCAGATTTGGATGCCCTAAGGTCCTTATGAGTGATCAAGGTACACACTTCATCAATAGAACAGTTGAATCCATGATTGAAGAATTTGCAGTCCACCATCAGAAGAGTACACCTTATCATCCACAAGAAAATATAATGGTCGAAGCATTCAACAAGATCTTGGAGACAACATTGACAAATATTTGCAGCATCAATAGGGATGACTGGGATTTAAGAGTACCAACAGTACTCTGGGCTTATAGAACCACTTGCAAGAAATTAACAATGAAAACCCTTTTCAAGTTGGTTTATGGTCTTGAAGTTGTTGTCCCAATGGAGTACTTGGTACCGAGCTTAAGAATTGTTGCATTTACAGACATGGATGATATTGGCACTGTTCATGAGAGGCTAGCACAATTAGTCGAAATAGAATAAGATAGATTCATTGCAGGCTTCCATCAGCAAGTTCAGAAGGAACGAGAAAAGGCCTACCATGACAGGCACATCAAGAAAAAGATATTCAGGCAAGGTGATTTAGTACTGGTATACGACAGTAAGTTTATCAAACACCCCGGGAAGTTCAAAACGCATTGGCTTCGGCCATATGAGATCGCCTATGTCACAGAAGGAGGAGTTGTCCAGCTGAAGACATTGAATGGAGAATGGAAAGAAGGATTGGTGAATGGTAGTCGGCTGAAGTTGTACTATGACAACCAGTTGCGTCATAACTCTAATTAAAAGCATGAGGAAAAGGGTTTAGGTACCAGGTGCAGTTGAAATTGGGTATCAAACACAAAAAAGACATTCTACACAAGGACAAGAAGGAGGCATAAAGAAGAAATAAAAGGTTGCACTACGCAATCCAAAGTCGAAGTAAAACAAAAGGAGCAGATATGAAGTACCTCGAGATGAGTCACAAGTGAGTGTTGGGGGCCTGTTAGCCCTTGGTTATGAAAGGAAACATAGAACAAGGAAGAAAAGGTAAAAATAGAACTTTGCGGAGACACAGTGACTGTCATTGGGTCGAAGTGAGCAAAAGAGCAGAAAAGATGGAGCGAAGTGAGGAAAAGAAAGTCGTTGGATGAGGAGATCGAGGATGACAGATCAACAAGGAAGACGGACCGAGGATGACTCGAAAAGTGGAAAAATCCACCATTGGATGCTTTGGAGTATCGCACATGAAGAAAGGAAAAGCAAGCTGGCGAAGTCTGGAAAACATGGATCAAGTTGACCTAGGGTTTTAGAAACCTAGGGTTTTGGTAATTAGGGTTTTGAAACCTAGGTTTTGACCTAAGGCTATCGGTGAGGTATTGTAAATGTATAAATAAAGGTCAAGAGGACTTGGGTCGGGGGATGATGATATTATGGTTGATTTATCTCTATTGTTGTGGTGAGAGGTCATTGCATTGGGAGAGAGGAATGATGAGGTTGAGAGCCTTCTCATATTGTAAGATCTTCAGCTGGGTGCGAAGATTAGATCCTGCAGCTGGGTGCACAGGAAGGGGGAGAGAAAGAGGGAAGAAGAGAGAGGATTTGCTGGCCATGAGCACAAATTAGAACTGTAAGCTTTATCTTAATCTATCATAAGCATAGTTCTATGGGTGTATCCCTAGAGAGAGGGTGAACCACGTATATTTTGTGTTTTGTGAGTGATTGATGCTTTAATCTCTGTCATTATTATTCTGTTCTTTGCATCACTGTGTTATATTAAGATCTATAGTGGCACAGAGTAGATCTCGATGATAACTAATATATGAATACTGATTGTTGTTATATAATATCCCCTTGATATTCTCCTAGTTGTAGACATCTTTGTCCTACAACCCCCTCATAAGCTGCTTCGAGTGAGACTGCATCTACTTCGGAGGTGTTGTCGAAAGAGCCAGTAGCTAGGGCTTGTTGGTGTGCTCTTGGAGTGAACCCTGGGTCTTCCCCTATGCCAACAGGTTCACTAAGTTAGATTTGGCATCTAGATACCATCAGGTCTGAATGAACCCAACAAATGTGTGGAAGAAAACCTTCAAGACCAAATTTGGTCTTTTCGAACGGAAAGTCGTGCCATTTGGGATGACTAATGCACCGACAACATTTATGAGAGTTATTAATGATATCTTTAGGCCTCTTTCGGGATGGATTTTTGTTATATATTTGGATGGCATTCTCATATTCATTAAATCTTAGGAGGCACATCTTCAACATGTTCTCCAAGTACTAAAATTACTTCGGGAGCACAAGCTACAAGTAAAGGGAAATAAATCATACTTTGGACAATGTTAAGTTCCATATTTGGACTTTCTTGTGGACCCATAAGTCATTCGTCCATATCTGGAATGGGTACAAGCATTGGTACAATGGTCAACCCCTTCTTCCTAAAGTGAATTAAAAATATTCATGGGTGGTATCAACTTTTATCGAATTTTTTTTTTGCACTTCTCTTAGATTGCTCGCCCTTTGCATCAATTATCTAACAACAGTAAAAACTTTGTTTTGGATGGAAAGTCTGCTCACCACTTTTCTTGCCTCAAGAAGTCTTTGTGTTCTTCCCATGTACTTATATTTCCATACTTGACTTGGCCCTTTGAGATCGAATCCGATGCCTCTAAATATGATATTGGTGTAGTACTTAAACATGAAGGAAATCATATAGCCTATCATTCTGAAGCTCTTTCAAATGCTAAGAATAATTATAGCAAATATGATAAATAATTCTACAGCCTCATGCAAGCTCTCAAGCAATGGAGACAATATTTGTTGGGTAAGGAGACCATTCTCCATATAGATCACCATCCTATAATTTTCATTAATTCCCAATCAAAGATTCAAGAGAAGAGACATCTCAAATGGGCAACCTACATACAACAGTTCCATCTGGTCATTCACTATAAGAAGGGGACCTCTAACAAAATGGTAGATTTGCTTAGTTGTCCTATGAATCAGGTTCTACAAATATTAGAAGTTCGGTGTTCTTTGTATGACACATGGAAAGACAAGTATTCCATTGACCATGACTTTCAGAAAGTTTGGGATGTGCTACATCAACCAATAATAATCAACCAGACCCCTTTCTTGGACTACACCATCAGCAATGGGTGGCTCTACAAGCTCAAATTTCTATATGTGCCTCAATCAGAGGATCACTTATTTTTCATCAAGGAAGCTCATGCCTCTTCTTTTGGAGGTCACTTTGGTACAATGAATATAGTAGAGAACCTTTAGCGCCATTTTTATTGGCCATCTCTACAACACCAGGTAGAGAAATTCATTTGAGCTTGTACTTTATGCTCTCAATCCAAGCCTTCCAACTAGAAGCATGGATTGTATCAGCCACTCCCAATGCCTTCCAGATCATGGGAATCCATTTCAATGGAATTTCTTAGTGTATTTCCCACCACTCAAAAAACCCATGGTGCCATTTGGGTAGTAATATGTTGGTTTTCCAAAATGTCCTTTTTCATTGCTTGCACCAAGACTACTACAACAACTCAAATAAGGAAAATATATTTTCAACATGTCTGGCCTCACTTTAGTCTACCCAACACTATCATTTCAGATAGTGACTCAAGATTCCTCATCTCCTTTTGGCGGACACTATGGGTGCTACTTGGTTGTCATCTTAAGTTCTCCACCGCCTTCCATCCTCAAATGGATGGCCAAACATAGGTAGTAAATTGTGTTTTGGTACATGCTCTTTGTAAGTTTTAAACCTGTGAAGTAAAGCAATGCATATAGATTCTTAAGCAAGATAGAAATTAATCAATAGCTCATATACAAAGTACACAGAGACTTTATATACTCGAAACCCTTAACTAGGAAAACCTTTCTTATATTCATTATATCGAATTTCACCATTCACCATACAATATATACATTTGTTTTAGGTATTCCGTAGATACCAAAACCCTAATCCCTTAATCTGGGAGTAATTTATAAATTACTAGTGCGAGGGATCGTCAGATGCAGTTGTCGAACCTGACACACCCACACACACGCATACAAAGAATATAACACATACCCAACATTCTCCCACTTGTTGTTTTCTTTGCATCCAAGGGTCCAGGGGTCCAGGGGATTATATAGTCAACAATCCAGGGCATCAATGCCCATTGTTACTCTACACCAGGAGAATTGTTTTGTGCTCACATACTTTGTCAATGAATCTTGAAGTGGAACAAATGGATGTGAAGACAACATTCCTACACTCTAACAGACTTTGTGGAACAAATAAATATAATAGAAGCTAACTTAGAAACAGGGGAAAAAATATCACCAAAGTCAATTCCCTCTACTTGGGAATAACCTTTTGCTACTAACCGAGCTTTGTATTTCTCCACTTTACCTTGTGCATTAAACTTCTTCTTGAACAACCATTTTCTACCAACCAATTTTCTTCCAGCTGGAAGCTCAACTATATCCCATGCCTCATTCTTATCCAAGGCATCCATTTCTTCAACGATGGCCTTCTTCCATAGCTTACTATCCTCTAAATTCACTCCTTCCCCGACAGTTCTGGGATCATCATCAGTAATAGATAAAGCAAAATTGGAACGAAAATCAAGTGGACTATACCTTTTTGGTTGCCTCCTATCTCTCACTGATCTCCTCAATACTGGGGTATGAGGTTCTTCTTCTTCTGCTGCTGCTTCCTCTGCTTCCTCTTCTTCAGATGATTCAGATTTTGCATCATCCAACTCAAGCTNCATCAATTATCTAACAACAGTAAAAACTTTGTTTTGGATGGAAAGTCTGCTCACCACTTTTCTTGCCTCAAGAAGTCTTTGTGTTCTTCCCATGTACTTATATTTCCATACTTGACTTGGCCCTTTGAGATCGAATCCGATGCCTCTAAATATGATATTGGTGTAGTACTTAAACATGAAGGAAATCATATAGCCTATCATTCTGAAGCTCTTTCAAATGCTAAGAATAATTATAGCAAATATGATAAATAATTCTACAGCCTCATGCAAGCTCTCAAGCAATGGAGACAATATTTGTTGGGTAAGGAGACCATTCTCCATATAGATCACCATCCTATAATTTTCATTAATTCCCAATCAAAGATTCAAGAGAAGAGACATCTCAAATGGGCAACCTACATACAACAGTTCCATCTGGTCATTCACTATAAGAAGGGGACCTCTAACAAAATGGTAGATTTGCTTAGTTGTCCTATGAATCAGGTTCTACAAATATTAGAAGTTCGGTGTTCTTTGTATGACACATGGAAAGACAAGTATTCCATTGACCATGACTTTCAGAAAGTTTGGGATGTGCTACATCAACCAATAATAATCAACCAGACCCCTTTCTTGGACTACACCATCAGCAATGGGTGGCTCTACAAGCTCAAATTTCTATATGTGCCTCAATCAGAGGATCACTTATTTTTCATCAAGGAAGCTCATGCCTCTTCTTTTGGAGGTCACTTTGGTACAATGAATATAGTAGAGAACCTTTAGCGCCATTTTTATTGGCCATCTCTACAACACCAGGTAGAGAAATTCATTTGAGCTTGTACTTTATGCTCTCAATCCAAGCCTTCCAACTAGAAGCATGGATTGTATCAGCCACTCCCAATGCCTTCCAGATCATGGGAATCCATTTCAATGGAATTTCTTAGTGTATTTCCCACCACTCAAAAAACCCATGGTGCCATTTGGGTAGTAATATGTTGGTTTTCCAAAATGTCCTTTTTCATTGCTTGCACCAAGACTACTACAACAACTCAAATAAGGAAAATATATTTTCAACATGTCTGGCCTCACTTTAGTCTACCCAACACTATCATTTCAGATAGTGACTCAAGATTCCTCATCTCCTTTTGGCGGACACTATGGGTGCTACTTGGTTGTCATCTTAAGTTCTCCACCGCCTTCCATCCTCAAATGGATGGCCAAACATAGGTAGTAAATTGTGTTTTGGTACATGCTCTTTGTAAGTTTTAAACCTGTGAAGTAAAGCAATGCATATAGATTCTTAAGCAAGATAGAAATTAATGAATAGCTCATACACAGAGTACACAGATATTTTATACTCGAAACCCTCAACTGGGAAAACCTTTCTTATATTCATTATATCGAATTTCACCATTCACCATACAATATATACATTTTTTTTAGGTATTTCGTAGATACCAAAAATCTAATCCCTTAATCCGGGAGTAATTTACAAATTACTAGTGCGAGGGACCGTCAGATGCAGTTGTCGAACCTAACATGCCCACACACACACATGCAAAGAATATAACACATACCCAACATTCTCCCACTTGTTGTTTTCTTTGCATCCAAGGGTCCAGGGGTCCAGGGGATTATATAGCCAACAATCCAGGGCATCAATGCCCATTGTTACTCTACACCAAGAGAACTGTTTTGTGCTCACAGACTTTGTCAATGAATCTTGAAGTGGAACAAATGGATGTGAAGACAACATTCCTACACTCTAATAGACTTTGTGGAACAAATAAATATAATAGAAGCTAACTTAGAAACAGGGGAAAAAATATCACCAAAGTCAATTCCCTCTACTTGGGAATAACCTTTTGCTACTAACCGATCTTTGTATTTCTCCACTTTACCTTGTGCATTAAACTTCTTCTTGAACAACCATTTGCTACCAACTGATTTTCTTCCAGCTAGAATCTCAATTATATCCCATGCCTCATTCTTATCCAAGGCATCCATTTCTTCAACCATGGCCTTCTTCTAGATTTTATTATCCTCTAAATTAATTGCTTCCCTGACAGTTCTAGGATCATCATCAGTAATAGATAAAGAAAAATTGGAACGAAAATCAAGTGGACTATACCTTTCTAGTTGCCTCCTATCTCTCACTGATCTCCTCAATACTGAGGTATGAGGTTCTTCTTCTGCTGCTGCTGCTTCCTCTGCTTCCTCTTCTTTAGATGATTCAGATTTTGCATCATCCAACTCAAGCTCTATTTTCTCAGGTTTGTCTTGTGTTGGTGGGAATTCATGTCTGGACACATCTTTTACCTCTCTGAAAACAACATCTCGACTATAAATAGTTTTCTTAGTTTCTGGGTTCCAAAGCTTATAACCTTTCACACCATCTTTATAACCAATAAAGATACACTTTTCACCTTTATTATCCAACTTACTCTTATTTTCCTTTGGAACATGTACATAAGCATCACAACCAAACACTCTAGATGTTGAAGAGAGGGTTTCTTTCCAGAACATACCTCATGTGGAGTTTTATCATCCAATGCTGATGAAGGTGATTGATTGACCAGGTAACATGTTGTACCCACTGCCTCTGCCAAGAATTCTTGTCCTAACCCAACACCACTAAGAATGCTCCTTGCTTTTCTCATCAATGTCATGTTCATCCTTTCTGCAACTCCATTCTGCTGAGGAGTGTATGGAGTAGTCTTCTGCCTTGCTATACCACACTTCTTATAGAATTCTTCAAATTTATTTCCGCAGAATTATCCACCATTATCTATTCTCAATACCTTTATTTTCTTCTCTGTCTGATTTTCTACCAAAGACTTAAACTCTTTAAATTTATCAAATACCTCAGATTTCTTTCTAAGAAAATAAATCCATGTGTTCCTTGAAAAATCATCTATGAATGAAACATAATACACAAATTTACCTACGGATGGAACAGGAACAGGTCCAAACACATCACTGTGTATCAACTCTAATATCCCCTTTGCTCTTTTAGCACCAGATGGGAATCTTACTCGATTTTATTTTCCATATATGCAATTTTCACATAAATCAAAATACAGAGTGCAATTAGACATACCTTCAACCATATCTTTACCATGCAGTGTTCGAAGGCCCTTTTCTCCAATATGCCTCAGTCTTTGATGCGATAGCATGGTCTTCTTTTCTAGGATAGTATTGGTCTTGTCTCCTTCATTTTTCTTCTTAAGGACAACATAACTGTTACACCCATTAGTATAAGTGGTTCCCAATAACTTGTAAAGAGCTCCACAACAAACTCCCCTCATCAACACAATTACTCCTCGTACCATATTGCAAGTGTTCTTTTCAAATACAATTTTCACTCCTGTATCTCCCAACTTGCTTACAGATACTAGGCTCCTGGCTAGTTTTGGAATGTGTAGAACCCTAGGAAGAGTTCTAATCCTTCCATCGTTTAGCAGCAACTTAACCCTTCCACGTCCCAAGATTTTTACTCTCGATTCATCTCCTAGGAATACATCACCACCATCATATTTTGCATATTCAGAGAACCACTCCCTGTGAGGAGTCATATTGTATGACGCACCTGAGTCGATCAACCATACATCATGGTTTGCATGTGTACTTGTAGATGCTAGGTAAACATCACCTCCTTATTTAGTGGAGGTTTTAACTTCTATGGAAGAGGTACTATCAGATCCCTTTGGTTTTTTAACCTTCTTAGACTTGCAATCTTTCTTATAATGCCCTGTTTTACCACACTTCCAGTATTTCCTCAAAGATTTTCCTGGAGACTTAGATATTCCTGTAGATTTAGATCTCCATCCTAAAGGCTTACTAGGGTTCATGTCTTGGGTACGCCCTCTTACAAATAAAGCATCTATGTTGTGACCATTCATGCTTTTCTACCTCATCTCTTCAGATAACAAGGATGCAACTACATCCTCATACTTCAATGTAGATTGAGTGGTACTACCTATTGCTACAACCATATTATCCCAAGAGTCTGGCAAAGAACATAGCAAATTAATACACTTATCTTCTTCTTCAATCATAATATTAGCAGATCCAAGTTGACTTACCAGAGTATTAAAAGCATTTAGATGTTCTATCACAGAATCTCCATCTTCCATTCTAAGATGATACAACTTCTTTCAAAGAAACAACTTGTTTACCAGGGACTTTGATTGATACAAATTCCCTAACTTATCCCATAGTTCCTTGGCTGTAGATTCTCCTGAGACATTCA
>JZKD02S1672863.1:407320-417379 GCA_000966675.3 Picea glauca | reverse complement strand
ATGGAGCTTTGTGGGTCTCGAATCCATTCGAGGTCCTCAGTTGTCTTTCAAACCACTTGCTTTCGATACCCTTGACAAGTTTTGGGCTCGATACCCTACTCATTGTGGTCTACCTGACTTTCAATTGTACCCGCCTAGTGACTATTTGCGCACTGGCAACGTAGTTGCCTATCTTTCTAGAGACATACACGGGTGACTGCGGGGGTATACCATGATAAATAGGAAAGACATTGGGCCATGCTTTGCAAATTATACCTGGAGGGTGCTTCCACGTTCGAGTTGCACTTGCACCAGTAATTTTCTCTAGTGTTGGTTGTTGTAACTATTCTTCCAATTAGTTTAGTGTTTTCTTGTTTTATCTTGTAGGGAATTTTTTTAGTGTGCGTTGTTTTTTGAACGAATAGAAATCCCTAGAGTGTCTTTTATCTTCTCACACAGTGAAGGATCACGAGCTTCGTCTGTCACAAAGGCTTCTGGGCCTATCACCGGTTACACTGGAGCCACCTCCGCCACCACTAAGGCGAAAGCTAGACCAACAAGGGTCTTTTGAAGCGACCGGGTCATAAGAAATTGTGCCCGACCAACTTCCGAAGGAAACGACCATTTTAGACTTTGGAGAAAAAGCTCTTGGTCCACCTAAAACTCCAACCATTGATATTTTGGCACCATTCATTGTATTGATTCACCCTTACAAGTGCTAGATAGTGTCCCACGCAGCAATGGAAACACATGCTATCACTCCTTCTGGGAATTCTTCAATTCCCACTACGGTTGTCACCATAGGAGAGTTTCCACCAACTAACCCATTGTCACCAGTCCAAGCCACCATGGTATCAACCACCTCTACCTCGCACAGTGGTCTGATCCCATATATGGTGGTGGCCACAACCCCTTTCACACCAAGTGTGATAGGTCCTCTGTTCTCATACGAGATGCCTAGCTCAGGTACAAGTCCTCTACTTTCCTACTCCACTTCACAGGATTTAGGTTTGGGGGAAGGGAGCTCTAATGCTCCTTTGCAAGGCCACATGAGGGGAACTTCATCTTCTTTTAATGCTTTCGCTTATGGGGGAGGTCATATACCTCCTTCGTCCCCTTTGCTCGGTGGCATGCATCAATAATCTGTTGGGCCACCTGCACAACATAGTTTATTTGGAGTAGGGAGTCAAGGAACACCTTCGCATAATATGCCAGTAGGTTCGACACCATTTTATTTGTTTGGTGCATTTGGTAACAATGCCTTCTCACCAGTTGCTTTCCCGACTGGGGGAAATCCTGGTTTTAGACAACCTATTCCTATGCAAGGTACTATTCCTGCATAGGGGGCAAACCCAGGAATTTCTTCTGCATCAGGGCCTTAGAATTCTTGGCAGGGATCCATTCCATAAGTCTTAATAACTTATTAGAAAACTTTACATATGAAGGGAAAGGGCATTGAATGGAGGGATAATATATTGAATGGAGGGATAGGGTATTAAATGGAGGGATAAGGTGGGTGGCACTAATTGAAGGTAGGAGGCGATGAATGGGAAGAGGAGGATATGAGGGGGCAGAGGCCTTCGGGAGAGGATTATGAAAATTGGGGGAGGAAGCATTATTTTGAGAGAAGGACTATATTTCGTGGTTTGGATATTTTTCTGGTTTGGGAGTTTGGGTGGATTGTTACAGGGGTGCACCAAGTTGCTGGGAGTTTTTGGCTTGGGGGATAGGAATCCTCATAGAATCTTGGAGCTAGGGAGATGGACAGGCTCTGTTCCTAGCTAGCAGGGAGGAAAATTTGGTTTTGGGCACAGTTTCATCTTAGGCTTGGACAAACAAAGTTGGGAAACAAATCACTTGATAGGTATTTTTTATATTTTTTATCATGGCATGTCATTACTGTATGATGATTTAATATGTTATTTATGTTGTGTACATTATTCAATATATCACTTATATCATGCTGCCCATTTGGGAATTTTTCTGAGCCATAAACTGTAAATTCTTATTTTGATGATGTTATTTTTCTGAATATAGAATCGTAAAAGAAATTATAATAGAAATGTTGTGTTTAAATTTGTGAAATTATAGGTTCTATTAGAGAGGACCTTACACAGACAGAGAGTTGGACCACATGCTGATGGTATTGTTGGTTCAACACAAACAAAGCTCGCTGAGCAACTGATGAAGCAATTACATCAATTGTCTATACAACACACAATAGCCAACCAAACTACTATTTTGGCTGCTCCCCCTACTAAAACGTCGGATGTACACACAGTGAAATCGAGAAATCCAAAGGCTACCCAATAGCTTGAAGGAAAGAAAAAACAATGAAAGAAGGGTAAGGGGGTTAAGAAACCCACTAATAATGCTGGTGGGGGAAACACTGAGAAACAAAAGGTGAGGTATCCTTGTAACCTATGCGTGGAAGACCACCTGACCCACCAATGTCCTCGACTTGCAGAGGCCCAAAATTTTGTGACACAACAATAGCCTGTTGTGTTAACCAATCCATTTTAGCATGGGAAAAACCTAATCCAAGCCTCTACAAGCATGGAAGGGGGCAGTCAAGGACCCTCTCTGTCTTCAAACAATATCGCATCTGCGAATGTGTCTATGATGAAGGGTGATGCTTTTATATCAACTAGAGTGCATGACTACAGTAAACCAAGAACTTCTGAGAAGGGAAAAGAAGTCGAACTCCCATCTCTTCCTCTACGGATTGAGAATACTTTGGGAGAAACAATGACATGCATCCCAAAAGGCGCATTCAAAAAATATTCTCACAGCCCAAATGCAATGGTTTCCTAGAACTATTATGTGGTGGAGTATTTGTCTCAAACCCCTTGTGCAATGTCTGCTTTGGAGGTCCTCCAAGGATGCCCTTCCCATAGGAAAGATTTGTTAACCGCTTTAGGATCTACCGAGAATTGTAATATTGGTACCATCATGCTGGATAAAACCAACTTAAAACCTCGTATGCCTTACCACATAGCATTTTAGATAGTAGTGGCTCACCCCACGAAAAATTTTACTCGAAATATTTTTCGCACGGTGGTTGATGAGGGTGCCTCGACATGCGTTATGTCATTGGCATGTTGGAAGGATATTGGCCAGACTGTTTTGTCACCGTCACCTAATATTCTCACTGCTTTTGATGGTCGTTCATTTCAACCACATGGTATCATTCCATTTTTTCCCATGTAGTTAGGAGGGAAGACCGTGTGCGTCGAGGTAGAAGTAGTCGACGCATCCCTCGACAAAAATCTCTTGTTAGGAAGGAGTTGGAATTATGCCATGCAAGCAGTGGTTGCTACTATTTTCCAGGTCTTATTGTTTCCACATGAGGACTGGATTGTGACCATTGATCAATTGTATTTCTCCAGACCTAACCCTTCATTGGGGGTGTTCGCGGTCCTGATAATTGATAATCCTCAACTAGGCATAGTCAACATAGGGGTTGGTTTGTGCCCATGTTTGATGGGTAATTTTGATTACCCGCCCCCTCAAGGTGATGTCAAGTTCATATCTGACCACCCTAAGGTTGATATTTTCCAAGTTTTATCGTTTTACATGACTTAATTCAATTATCCATGGATGCTTCCTTCCCCATCGGCCACGATGGATGGGACAGGGCACCCAGGCATGTCCATGCCCTTGTCCGCAGCTGAAGTAGCGTACTCTTTAGTCCAGAAAGATTCAGCCAACATAGATCCAACTCCTGCACAAGAGTTAAATCAGCTTCTAGAGCCTATTTGGGATCAAATTTCTCTCCCTGATATCGATTCATTAGACTTAGTCTTTCCCTCTGACGAAGCAGTAATTGAAGCAATGAATAGTCTGAACAAACCCTAGGATGATCTTCATCACAGATCATACTTCCTCCTAGATTTAAGTAGAATCGAGGTTGTAGAATTCACCTTGACCATGACTGGAGATAGGTCTTGTCCTATTAATCCCTTAGCCACACACGAGGTCTATGCTGAGGGTAATATGGAAACCATCACTGAAACCATACCGATCAATATCTCCAGAACCCCTAGCACCCTAGAGAATGTTTTTTTTAGAGCTGACTGCTCCCTCGGAGAGATTCAAATCTACACAGATCTTTTAAAGAATTCCGTGACGTTTTTTCCAAGTCTTATGAGGAAATTCCAGGCATCGATCCAAAAATAGTCGAACATGAAATCACAACTTATCCAAATGCCAAGCCTATTCGGCAGAAGCTTCATCCAGTTAATCCTAGGAAAGAAACAACCATTAAGGTTGAAGTTGAGAAACTGCTAAAAGTTGGTTTTATCTATCCTATCCATTTGACCTAATGGGTGTCAAATCCCGTGCCGATCAATAAAAAACAAGGCATGATTCGCGTATGTACAAACTTCCATGATTTGGACAAGGCCTGTCCAAAAGATAATTTTCCCACACCATTCATCGACCAGATAATTGTTGAATGTGTGGGTTGCAAGGCCTTCTCTTTCATGGATGGTTTTTTGGGATATAATCAAATAAAAATCAAACCCGAAGACCAGCACAAAATAGAATTCATTTGTCCATGGGGTACATTCACGTATTTTAAGATTCCCTTTGATCTAAAAAATGATGGAGTGACCTTTCAGTGGGCCATGTCTTTTTATTTCCATGACCTCAAGCATATAGTCGAGGCCTATTTGGATGATTTATCATCTCGATCTCACAACAGAACAGATCATCCCACACACCTTCGACTTATCTTTGAGGATTGTCACAACTTCCGGATTCGCTTGAATCCAAACAAGTGCAGATTTTGCGTAACATTAGGAATTTTGTTAGGTTTCATAGTGTCAACAATAGGGATCATGGTCGATCCTCTCAAGGTTGAGGGAATAATTCATTTACCTCCCCCACGCATGATCCTTCAACTTCAAAGTCTATAGGGCAAGGCAAATTTTTTAAGACGTTTCATCGCCAACTATGCCAAGATCACAAGAGGCTTTATGCGCTTACTGAGGAAAGATGTTCCTTTTCATTGGGTCGATGCTTCTCACCACTCTTTCGAAGCATTGAAACATGCCCTCACAACTGCCCCTCTACTTCGACCACCTAACTATAACAAGGATTTCTTATTATACCTGGTTCCAGCAGAGTCAACCATTGGCATGGTCTTAGTTTAGGAGGATGACTTGCTCTCAGCATATGTGATCTATTACCTAAGCCAAGGCCTCCTAGGATCGGAACTCAATTATTCTCATATCGAAAAAATTGTGTTGGCAGTAGTCCATGTTGTTCAACAGTTTTGTCATTATGTTCTGTTTCGCAAGACCACCATCATTGCTGTCGTGAATCCATTATAGTACATGTTGACATGACAGGTAATAGGCAAAAATATTAGTAGATGGATAGTCGTCCTCCAGGAGTTTGACTTAGATTTCATTTCAGTGAAATCCAAAAAGTCATTGGTCTTCGTAGAACTTATTTCAGAACTTTCGGTTGAGTGAGGTGATGTTGTTCTTGAAGAGTCGCCTATCAGAGGAGATATGTTTTTGATCACATCTTCAGATCCATGGTATGGAGATATACTTATCTATCTCCAGACATTGAAGTTCCACACCTCTTCTTCTCATGATAAGCATCGACGTATATGCCATCAGGCTAAGAATTATCTCATACTTGATGATACGCTGTATCAAAGAGGTGCAGACTACATCCTGTGCCGATGTCTCACTCACGAAGAAGCAGTTATCGTGCTTAATGATTTCCACATTGGAGTGTGTTGCGGTCATTTTTCTGGGTTGGAAACAACCCAAAAGATTTTACGAGCAAGTTACTTCTGGCCGACACTAATCAAAGATTGTATTGAATCGATCAAGAAGTGCCACTCGTGCCATATCTTCTCTTCAAATGTGAGGGCACGTCCCGCTCCCATGTTTCCTGTCATCACAGTTGGTCCCTTCACCAAGTGGGGGATTTATTACACTACATGAAACCCTCCTTCAGCAAGGGGGCACCTTTATATCATCGTATCCATAAACTACTTCACGAAGTGGTTCAAATCTATGCCAACATTTAAAGATGATGGAGAGACTATGACTCTCTTTTTATTCAACCAGATAATAGCAAGGTTCGACATCCTGAGGGAGATTGTCACTGACCATGGAATTCACTTTCAAAACCAGATGATGACTGATTTAACATCAAATCTTGCGTTATAGAAATAACATTCGTCACCCTACTACCCCCAAACAAATGGTCAGGTGGAAGCTGTAAATAAATCTCTTAAGACCATCCTACAACAAACGATCAACTCAGCCAAGTCAAATTGGCATTTGATGTTATACTCGGCATTATGTGCTTACCGAACAACTATTAAGACTGCAACCAGTTTCTCACCTTTTCAACTTGTTTACAGGCTGGAAGTAGTCTTTCTTATCGAATGTTAGATCATGTCCCTAAAGTTGGTAGTAATTATTTCCAGATACTTCTCCACTTGAAGAACGATAATTATACCTTGAGCAGCTCAATGAGCAACATCATGATGCGGCCCCGGCCAATGAGGCTCACAAACATAAAGTCAAGTTTCAGTATGATAGGTCCATTCATCCTCAGATTTTCTCTGAAGGCGACCTTGTCCTGGTCTATGACCAAGATAAGGACCCCCTGGGGGCAGGAAAATTCAAACCCATGTGGTTCGGAACTTTCATCATAAAAGAGGTTCTAAAAAAGGGTGCTCATCGTCTAGTTGAATTTGAAGGGAATTCTTTGGCAGAGCCTAGAAATGGGCTCTACCTCAAGAAGTATTACTCATAGGTAGGTCACCATGGGTAAATTTTTGTAACATATGTATAGTCTTTGTACTATTACTTTCTAGTTTCTTTTAGTATTATGGACGTGTCATTTTTGATGTTATCTTTCATCATTGTGGCAGATGTCAAGTGAATCTGAGGTGTTCATTGGGTACGTAGATGGTGCTAGTCGACACACTCAGAGGCTTGCCTCCGCAACTCGGGTAATTTTTACACGTCGAGGCCAGTTATTATCTTCCGGAACTATATGCTTAGTTGACACCACAAACAATGTCGTTGAGTATAGTGCAGTTATTGAGTTGCTTCATGACACCCTGTCATATGGTATCTCTCATCTCCAGGTCTATTTAGATGCTCAGGTGGTTGTGTCACAGTTAAATAGAGTCTACCATGTTCATGATCCGACTTTACACCGACGATTCCTTAGGGTATGTCTCTTAGAATAAAGCTTTGATTATATTACATATTTTCATATTCCTAGGAGATTAAACCAAATTACAGATACTCTAGCTAATCAAATTTTATATTGGAATCTCACACACATATGAAAGGATATACACATAAACATGTAAATACTTTTTTAAAAGAAAAAATGATCCATAAGACACAAAAAGACATAAAAATCCATATATAATGTCATAGTCACTAGAGTACATAGGTGGATGCAAGCGCCTCAAAAGTATGACCAATAACGACTCATGGGGATTATTCCATAAAAAAATATATACAAGTAGTGCTCTCGACACGTGAAAAATCTAACTAAGGTCAGGGCCTGTGGGCCCTGTTGTACTGATCAACAGCATTTTCCGAACACCAAAACAATCGGATCCATGTCCATGGTGCCTCCACTACATGAGGCTGCATAGATGGTGGCAGATCCTCAATATTTTCCATAGGGACTGTGCAGGTGAGCGAGGTAAAGTTTTTCTCGACTTGTCTCAACACCCTCTCAACCTCCCCAGCTGGAAGATCTCTTTCTGTTGTAGGTCCTGTTATCCCCGATATCTAGGGATAACTAGGAGATCATGTCTCGAGGCCCACATGGTCCTAGACATGGAGTACCGAGAGCAGGAGTGACTTGAGCATGGACCTGGAGGGTCCATCTCTCTTCTTCTCAGCCAGACTTGTCCTGTCAGCAGTAGCAGCCTCCATCACCACCGACCTAGGCTTGCATCGGAGAGGACTCTTGCTCCATGAGGTAATTATTCCGAGGTATCATGGTATGTGTCATATTTGATCGTTATAACCTTCTCATATATGCATTAGGTTCCTCTCATTTCGGATGACTACTTGGATCTTACACTAATCCACTTGACCATTGTTGGGGTGATTGATGGGGTAACTTAGCAAGATGGTATTCATGGGTTTTGGTTAGCCACCAAGGGGGGTTTGCAGAGACATCATCCACTCCCACCATCTTATCACTTTTACATATTATACCCCGCTCATCCATCCCATTTCCCTAGTCCGGCCATTAGGATGACCTCTCAGGGTACATTTTGTCTTGTGGGAAGAAGGGGCTAAAGGCCCAGGGGGTAAAAGTAGTTCGTAAAAGATAAAAGACATAGGAAATGAAACCTAGAGATGCTTTGTCCAGGGGATCCCCGAGAAGGAAACAAAAGGCATCTCGATAAGAAACTAAGGGACCCTAAGAAAAAATGATAAAATAAATAAATGCAAGACCTAACCAAAAGGATGAGAGGTCTCATCATGAGCCATCCCATTATGTTCATAGGTATTTAGCAGTATGACATTGCCACTATCTGGTCACCAAGCCAGGGCAATGATCTTTGGTTGCATGACCAAAGGAAAGGGGGTCTCATCACGAGCCAACCTTCTCATTCCTGTGAAGATACTAGTGGGTAACGATGTCAGCTCTGGCCACCAAGCCAAGGCAGTTTCCTCTGGTCAGACCTTGTAGTAAAAAAAAGATATAAAAGAAAGGTAAGGCAATAAAAGGGCTTGGAAAAAATGCATCCATGACGGGTACAACTCGCCTCCTACAAAGGCACCCACAGACAACACCAACCCTTGGTCTTACTATGACTGGACATCCCTAAAACCATATCACCTCATTAAAACATAACTTGAATAATCCTTTGATGAAACTTTCCATCTCTTGTGGGTATTGGCCCAATAGGTTGTTCTTTTGGTTTCCTTAGCCTTGTATAGTAGATCTGTGTAATGTCTTTGAGCTATCAGATGATATGATAGGGATTTCATTCATATGTTTGATAAATTTAATGATGAGATATGATTTACATTGGTATGATATCTAGGAATGATGAGCCCATGGAGGGTGTAGTCTTTGATGTGCAGGACCATGCCTGGCGGACAGGTACCAGAGGATTGGTGAACATGGGGAGATGATTAGCTCGGACCTCCATGGTGCTGAAGAGCCCATCATATGGTTGTTGGGATGGCAGAGGCAGGACATAATTATGACGAACCGTTGCATAGAGAAGAAGAAAAACACCCTCATCAGGACGTTGTGGCAGAGATTTGAACTATGGGGATCATCCCCTTGCAGATGGGATGATGGCCTTGGTGATCAGGACGCCACCCAGGGCAGGCTGGACGATTTCTGGAGCATGTGGCAGCGTGCTAGGCATGTTTGGCATGTGTGATAGGTTGTAGGAGCCCCAGAGGGGCCAACGTTTTTCTCCTTGGATGCTGATCATGCCCAAAAAGGGCCAACGTCTCCCTTTTAGGGGCCTGACGTCTCCATTTTTTGCTCTATTTTGACATTTTTAGAATTTAATGTGACAAATGATTGAATAAAGATAAGTCATCCTTGTCGGTTGTTTTGAATGACCTGTTTTGTAATTAAAGGTGATGAGGATGATATAAATTCAGGACATTTTAGCCTCATTTGGATATAACATAACTTACTCTCTTGTGAGAGACTTGCTTTTAGCTCTTGTCTTGGTTACTTTTGTCTTTTGGAGTTGAGGTGCTACACTTGGAGGATTATCTTTGGCATATGCATGGTGCTTTTTATCATTGGAAGGTGTTACAACTAGGGTTTGGTTATGCTCTTCATTGATTTGTAATTATATTTTGCATGGAAAACTTCTTGATTGAATGGTTGTAGGTAGAATTGCTTACTTTTATGGTTACATTGTTGTTATTTGCTTAATCATTGAAACCCTAGGGAGAAATCACACAAGTAGGTTGTTACTTCATGTCCCCATGATAAAATCTTGTTTAAGCCATTGATTAAAGAAGGTTTAGCCTAGCCATAGCTACACTAGCCTTTCTTTTTTCTGAGTTAGATTTGAATTATAAGTTGAAG